>OX637532.1:63484965-64084965 GCA_951800035.1 Linnaemya tessellans
AACTTTTCATTTTCGTTTTCATAACAACTTTTCATAACACTTTTCACATTTACACAAAATGCGATTCCCGTTCATGTTATGAAAAACTGTTTCATTCCAGTTGTATCCATGAAAATACTGTAACCATGCTATATAACTTTCAATGTCACTTACAGAGGGCGAAGTTTAAAAGTTTCGAGTGCGGCGTTAGGCCGTATACACAATTTGGTAATTTCTTGAGCCGCCGCCTTAATGTTCATCTAATGTTGGTTGAGTTTTTGAATATGTTAAACATTTTGTGTCTAACTTAGTTATTATTAAACAAATATTGGCACAAAAATATAAAACACTAAGTATAATTGCAACTATCTAGTATTAATACATTGCAAAGGGAAGCTATTTTCATACACATATTTAACAACAATAAAACATATGTAAACATTGTTACAAACGGGCGTACATATAAAATATATATATATATATATATATATATATATATATATATATATATATATATATACAATATATATATATATATATATATATATATATATACATATACATATATATATATATATATGTATATATATATATATATATATACATATATAGGTATATATACATACATACATATATATATATATACATATATATATATATATATATATATATATATAGGTATATATACATACATATATATATATACACATATATATATATATATATATATATATATATATATATATAGGTATATATACATACATATATATATATATATATATATATATATTTATATATATATATATATATATATATATATATATATATACATATATATATATATACACATATATTATATATATATATATATATATATATATATATATATATATATATATATATATATATATGTATATATATAAATATATGTGCACATATATATATACATGTGCACACACACTCATGTACACACACATACATATATAAATATATATATATATATATATATATATACATATACATATCTACATGTATATATATATATATATATATATATATATATGTTTGTACGGCAATTAGTTTAGGTAAGCTGCCGCTCAATAATTGTTAGTAACCGCCGATGCTAACTTAACCTCTACTCCGGGTTCTGAGTAATTGTCAAATGAAAAAAATAAAAACAAACTCGCACGCATTAATGAATAAAAATAAAAAAATTATATCTACTTCTTTCAGAACAATTGTACAAAAAATAATAATAAAGATTATAAATAAAAAGTTAATGGTAATTTATATACATATACAGATTCGTATATATGTATATATATATATATATATATATATATATATATATCTATATATATGTATATATATATATATCTATATATATATATATATATGTATATATATATATATATATATGTATATATATATATATATATATATATATATATATATATATATATATATATATCCCCTTGACAAATGCAAGGGGAAGGATGCTATTAGAGGCCCTTTCTGCGCGAAATGTTGTGCTCTTGAATTCTGGAGATGAGGAAACATTTAGAGGAGGAAATGGTGGTTCAATTATTGATATTACGTTTGCCAGCGATACCATTATAAACCGTGTAAACTGGAGAGTATCTGATGTTTATACTCACAGCGATCACAGTGCCATAATTATGGATATACAGGATGATATACGGCATGTGACTCCCCGTGCACAAGGTTTGTCGGGATGGAAAGTGAATACCTTTGATAAGGATATTTTTGCCATCTGTATGGAAGGTATGGAATTAAATGGTTCAGCTGAGGATATGGCAGAACAATTGGTAAACCATATCACGCGGTCGTGCGATGCATCTATGGTGAGGCGGAAAGGATCCGTAAAGGGGTCACCGGTTTATTGGTGGAATGATGATATTGCCGGCTTGAGGGCGGAGTGTATACGTGCCAGAAGGCAGTATACAAGAACTCGAGGTAGGTTAGAGAATAGCGTATACCAGGAGAATTACAGGAATAGGAGGAAGGCCCTAAAGGATGCAATTCGTAAGAGCAAGCGGCAGTGTTTTCTTAATATCTGTGATGAGGTGGATGATAATCCTTGGGGTCTCGCATATAAGCTGGTCACCAAAAAACTTAAATGCCTGACCCCGTTGCAACCGAGTGAGGGGCCAATCCTGGAGGAAATTGTAGACCATCTCTTTCCCCAGCAGGACGCACCACCTTGGGAGCACAACCCTCCAATTGGGACATTAAATTTTCCCCCGGTTACAATAGCTGAGATTGAGGACGTTGTCTCTAGGTTTAGAGACAAGAAGGCACCTGGACTCGACAGCATTCCAAATATAGTATTAAAGGAGGCCGTCAGGCTTTGTCCCGAGCAGTTCTTAAGAATGGTGAATACATGCTTAGGTAGGGGAATTTTTCCAACAAGATGGAAGAGGCAGAAGTTGGTATTAATACCAAAAGCCAATAAACCCCTAGATGATCCCTCATCTTATCGGCCACTGTGTATGATAGATACATGTGGGAAGTTGCTAGAGGGTGTGATCTGCCGAACACTTGGGAATTGCGTTGATGACAGAAATGGTCTATCAGACAACCAATTTGGCTTCAGGAGGGCGAGGTCAATAGTGGATGCTATAAACGTGGTAGTAGAAACTGCTGCACGGACTATCTATGGCAGGAGTTGGAGGAATGGCACAAAGGAGTACTGTGTAGTTGTGACGCTGGATGTGAAGAACGCGTTCAACACAGCGAGCTGGGTGCATATTGTTGATGCTCTCACTCGATTGGACATCCCAGAATATCTGATAGGGATAGTGCAGGATTATTTCCGGTATAGGGAATTGATCTATAGTACAGATGCGGGTATAAGGAAACGTAGGATTAGTGGTGGTGTTCCCCAAGGATCGATACTTGGACCATTGTTGTGGAACGTAATGTACGATGGAGTACTAAGGTTGAGGTTACCTGAGAGAGTGCAGATTGTGGGATTCGCAGACGATATAGCGCTGGTGTGTGAAGCTAAGGAATTGCTGGAGGCAGAAACCATTGCAAATGCCAGCGTACAATTAGTAAAGTCCTGGATCACTGCAATGGGATTGACTCTAGCTGATCATAAAACCGAAGCGGTTTTGATTAGTAGTCGTAAGGCTAGGGAAACTATTACCCTCAATGTTGGCACCTGTTCCATAGAATCAAAGGCATTTCTGAAATATCTGGGTGTGATGATTGACACACGGCTATCTTTTCGCGAGCACTTGCGATATATAGCATCCAAAGCATCAGGGACCTGTTTGGCGCTATCTCGGATCATGCCAAACACGAGAGGGCCAAAGTATCTTCAGAGGAAACTGCTCGCTGGAGTAGTAAGGAGCATTATCCTATATGCACACCCGGTATGGTCAGACTCACTTAGATATTCCACATATGTGGGGCTGGTATGCCCTGTGTATAGGCTAGCTGCTTTAAGAGTATGTAGTGCATTTCGGACAGTGTCGGACGAGGCGGCTTTTATCATTGCGGGTATGATCCCTATCGATTTAGAAATCATGAATAGGGATAACTCTGATTTGTGTATGCAAAAATGGCAAGAACGGTGGTCAACCACTGAAAAGGGAAGATGGACTTATTCATTAATACCCGACATCAGATTATGGCTGACTAGGAAACATGGTGATCTGAACTATTACCTAACACAGTTCTTGTCTGGACATGGTTGCTTTAGGTCATATCTATTTCGTTTTAAGCACGACGACTCTCCGTTCTGTCCACACTGTGGTGGGAATGTGGTTGAGGATGCTGAGCATGTCGTCTTTGTCTGCTCACGATTCAGCAACTGGAGGTCGTATTTAGAGGAAGGCTTGGGGCGTACGATCAGCCCGGAGAATATTATTCCGACCATGCTGGAATCCTTATTGAATTGGACCAGAGTGTGTAGTTTTGTACAGCTTGTTCTAATAGAACTTCGCAGATTAGCACAGATTCGTAGGAGAGTTAGTACGTCTTAGGATTCGTTAGCTACTGACGATTAAATATGCGCATCAGTTCCGAACCTCCTTACCTAGGAACTAAGGAGGACGTAGGAATAATACTGATAATACTACCCACCCTGATGAAATGCCAAAGCTGTCCCAGGGTGGTGCTAGTGAAGTTGTCGTGGGGCCACTATTGATAGTTGCTATCATTACGTCCATAAAAAAAAAAATATATATATATATATATATATATATATATATATATATATGTATATCTATATATATATATGTGTGTGTGTATTTATGTATATATATATATATATATATATATATATATATATATATATTTATATATATATATGTATGTATAGATATATATATATATATACTGTTATGAAAACTTTTTATTTGACACATTGTTGTCACAATACTACTATATATAAATGAAATTTATTTGTTGGTGGTTAAGCAATGTCTATATGCATTTCATTGGTGCTTTACCAAATCGTCAGTAGACTTTAACCACAGTTTTGAAAAGTTAAAAACCTCTTATCTTATGCATATACTTCCGAAAACCATCTGAGAATTCACAACTTGTAAATTACAAACTATTTTCAAAAATAACAACAGAACAAGAACATAGGCTTGCAACTCATACAAAACTAAACCAACAAATAAAGTATGTTCGATATGAATCTATTTTATTTTTCTACACCTTTATACAATCAGAAATCCATTGGATAACAAGAAAAGTATTTATAAGGCAAAATGAAAAATAAAATCTAAATTAAACTATTATAATTATGTATATATTTGAAATGCATATAGACATTGCTTAACCACCAACAAATAAATTTCATTTATATATATATATATATATATATATATATATATATATATATATATATATATATATATGTATGTATATATATATATGTATATATATATATATATATATATATATATATATATATATATATATATATATATATATATGTATATATATAATTGGACCAGAGTGTGTAGTTTTGTACAGCTTGTTCTAATAGAACTTCGCAGATTAGCACAGATTCGTAGGAGAGTTAGTACGTCTTAGGATTCGTTAGCTACTGACGATTAAATATGCGCATCAGTTCCGAACCTCCTTACCTAGGAACTAAGGAGGACGTAGGAATAATACTGATAATACTACCCACCCTGATGAAATGCCAAAGCTGTCCCAGGGTGGTGCTAGTGAAGTTGTCGTGGGGCCACTATTGATAGTTGCTATCATTACGTCCATAAAAAAAAAAAAAAAAAATATATGTATATATATATATATATATATATACATATATGTATATATTTATAATGCATATATATATATATATATATATATATATATATATATATATATATATATATATATGTATATATATATATATATATATATATATATATATAATGCATATACATACATATAAAAGAATAGAAAAGTTAATGAAAAGCATTAAAAGTTAAATGAAAAATATTAAAAGTTGAATGAAAACTATTAATAGTTGAATTCACTTCTTTAAAAGTATTTCCATAAACTGTTGCGCGCTTTCCTCTTGGAACTTTCTCCGTTGTTATAAATGAAGTGAAACATTTTTTTTCATATGAAAACTTTTTAACAGTTGTTTACACAGTTGCATTGAACCAGAATCACCATTGATGTGCAAATATGAAAAAATTTCGTTTCATTCCGCCTGTTTTTTACATTATGAAAACACATTATTGTCCTTACGTTTTTTCATAGTACGCGAATCAGAATTACTATGAAAAGCTGAAAAAACTTTTCATTTCACGTTTTCACAGAACCAGAATCGACCCCCTGGTTTAGTACGCCCTGGATATGTTTAATTTTAAACATTTTTCGTATTGATAAGTCACATTGAACACATTTTTAAACACAGTCGCTTAAAATGGGACAATTTTTACATAATAATTAGTACTTTGTTTAAAATAGGACAAATTATGTTTATTTCTCATTCATTTTTTTGCTGTAAGATCAAAATTGACGTAATTTTAAACAAGAAGATTTTTTCAACAGAAATTTATGCAAAATATGAATTCCAGCAAAAGTTTTATAGTGTATATAGGGTCCGCAATCTAACGTTTTTTTTTTCAACTAGTGCTTATTTCGTGAATGGTAACACTTAGCTCATGTCTGATTTGACAGATAATTAGTTTTACCCTTCCGTTGAACGAATATGGTTGACCATCCAATGCGTTTTCGCTTCGCTAAGTGGGCCTGCGATCGACTTACAGAAGATGCTGATCTTGCCAAAAAAATCATCTTTTCAGATGAAGCTCATTTTGATCTTGGCGGGTATGTAAACAAGCAAAATTGTCGCATTTATGGCACAGAAAACCCGCACGCATACATTGAAAAGCCGACGCACCTAAAACAAGTCACTCTTTCGTGCGGATCTTGGTCCAGAGGCATAATTGGGCCATTTTTCTATGAATATTAGCAAGGAGTGGCCGTTACAGTCAATGGCGATCGTTATCGGCCCATGCAGCCATTTGATTGAAATTATTTTCCATTATTAACCGGAAGGATTGTACTTTCAAATAAAAAAAGAAATTTGGGAATATATTCAGTAGTTTTTTTATAGCATTTTCAAAAAAAAGTTATTTGGCGGACCCTATATATTCTTTAATAAAAGCTCAGTGGACGCCTGAAAGAAATAAATTAAGTCCAGAAACTATTTCAGATATTATTAGAGTAATATATAATTTTGATATGAATTGTCAAGAGTTTTATGAATATTTGAAGAAATGTGACAGTAACACACTAACTCAAATTGGAAGTGTTGAAAAATATTCATGAAACTCTTTGAAATTCTTATAAAGACATTATAGAAATGCACAATTCCGAAAATTTGTGAATGAATTTGTTTATTTTCTTTATTTATTAACTTCATTTTAAATGCAGACTGATTGAAATTTATTTTTACTTTTTTTATTAATTCATGATTTTGTTAGGAATTGCCAAGCACTTTATGAATATATGAAAAAATGTGATAGACATGTATTGAAATGAATATACATTTCTTTTAAATAAAAATAAGTAATTTTGTATATTTTATTGATTTTTATATTTGAATTTTGACGGTTAGATCGTGATGCTAGATAAGCGAGTTCCTTTTAAGTCTTCGAAAGCGATCGCCGCTGAAATAGATAATCAAATATCGGCAAGAATAGCTCGTAAAGTTCCGTTGCTTAGAAAAAAATTTGCAGAAGAGGAAACAGTTTACACAAAATCACAAGTCGTGGTGTGGACCAGAAGGAATCAAAAAATGGCATAATATTCTCTGTAGCGATAAAAACAAGATACATTTATTTGGAAATGATGCAGGGCGTAATGTCAGAAGACCTAAGGGAAAAGAATTTGACCCACGTTACACAAAAAAAAGAACAATTAAACACGGAGGCGGAAACATAATGGTTTGTGGTTGTTTTTCTTGGAATGGAGTAGGTCCTATTCACCTTATTTCCGAAACAATGACCAAAGAAGTTTACAAAAGTATACTTAAGGAAGTCATGCTGCCATTTGCTAGCGAAGAGATGCCACTGCGCTGGGTCTTTCGACAAGATAATGACCCCAAACACTCCTCAAGATTAGTAACTTATTGGTTTCGCGAATATAACATCCGCCTACTGGAGTGGCCAAGACAATCGCCGGATCTAATCGAAAACTTTGGGGAGATCTAAATAATCGGCTGAGAAAAGAAAATATATAAAATAAGTCTGAACTCTGGCAAAAAGTTCATGAAATATGGTCAACACACCAGTTGAAACTTGCCGTAAAGATGTCGATTCTATGCCCAAGAGAATCAATAATGTACACAAAAATGTTTGTTAACTTTTATTATAATTCTAGTTCCACTTTTATTTTGTTGTTTTTACATACTTTTATGCTGAAATAATTTTTAATTTTTGTTCATAATTTTAAAATACACAATTTTAAGAAAACTTTTAGTCGTACCTATTTTAATGACCAATGTGTTTTTTTTGTAATATTATACATTTTTGTAAAGGTATACTTAAATATTTTTCATACGATTGATATAAATAAATAATAAATTTGTCCATATATTTCCTTTGAAAATAATATGATTTTAGTTCCAACGATTTTTAAAGTGTGAAAAAAGTTACTTTGGGGATTTTTGGGAAAACTGGGAACCCTGATACATGTATAACTACAAATTATGTGCTAAGGCCCCTTTCAGATTAGGCAACTTTAATTGCGCAAGTATAATTTTCATTTTTATTTATTTTCTTTTGAACTTGCTTTTATGTTCACATTCAGCAACTTTGTTGAGCAAGTTTAATTTTGTTGTGTTCGAATTTTCTTAATTTGTTGACGTTTTGTTTCATTTCTTCCATGGTTATAGTGCTGTCTGTCTTTTTCATATCATTTAAAATGATTCCGCCTTTTTATTGCGGTCTAAATATGAGAATAAACGAACATTGAAAATGCATTATTTGTTTCATTTCATTTCGCTTCCAATTTCTCATAATTTTTTAACTTTTTATTCACTTATTAACAAATATAAAATTTTCTTAATACAAAATTAGACAACACACCGAAGAAGAAATAGAAGACAATGTCAAAAACAATTAAATATCCCAAGACAAGAATGACAGCAGAAACAGAATTGCCAAGTACAAGCAAGTCTGTACTCAAATCTCGGCAATTCTTCCCCTTCAAACCGACCTTTCCTCTCACACCCACAAACACAAGACTTGCGCAAGTAAAGTTGCCTAATCTGAAAGGGGCCTAAGTAAACAGTCAACAAAAATAATGAAGAGTTTTTCACGAAGTTACTAGAAGATGTTAAATTATAAAGGCGCTGCCGGACAACAAAAGCAATAAGACAACAAAAGCAATAATTTTTCAGAGTACGAAGACTGTTCGAATTGATTCCTCTCGCAAACGAATTTAATTAAAACGAATCTTATTTTTCCTACTGTAAATAATTGTTATTTCTTATCCCCGAATCTTATATATAGAATTCGCTAGAGAAACTTATTTTTAATTCTTCAAGTTTGTTTTCCTCTCGCGAATTTTATAAATAAAATTCGTAAGGAAAAAAATAAATACTTCTTACGAATTAAAAGGTTGAAATAGCTACAAAAAAAAAAAACAACTGTCTATCATCTCATCTTTCCTAATCTGTCCCCTCAATACTATCCCCTCGTTTTCAGTTCCAGCACAATGTATTGCATATATAGGGGACATCCCCTGAGTGCTGGTCCTACTCCTAAAAAAAAAAAAAAGAAAATAATATTTTGGGAATAGTATTCTTGTGTATACATATGTTTTCATTGACAAAAGAAATGTATGTATGTATTGCACGTATAGATGTGTGTACATATGTTGTGTTACTGATTTTTGATAGTTATGTATGTATGTTTATGTATATTTGGTTTTATAAAGTATAAGAAAAAAGTAGTTACATACATACATATGTAACAGAGAACTTCACAAAACCGTTCAACAATAACAAAGGCACAAAAAACTTGTCTTTTATTTGCAAATGATCAAACTTGCCCGCACACTCTCTTTTGTTGTTGATTTTAAACCATCCGAACATATGCCTCTTTGTTGGTTCTGATGCTTAACACATCGGCTGACGCACAACAATAATCTTTTTGAAGCTAGGAATAAAGGAATTAATCAAACTTGCTCAAACTTTTATATGCGTTGTTAATTTTAAGGCAATCGAACCACATGCAGGTTGAGCACTTGCTTATTTTCATCATAGGTCGAATTAAACTTGTCAACTTGTGGACTTGTCTATTCCACTCAGCGCTCAAAAATTTGATCAACATTAAGTCTGTGTTTACACCATGAAAGTCTTATTTTTAAGATTCTTATATATTCTTCTTTGAACTATCTTCGGCGTTCACACAATGAAAGTCTTATTGTTGGCGACATATATGTTGTGCATAGTTGTGTGTAGGAATATGTGCGTTACGAATGAGAAAGCAAAACGTATCGACAGTACATCATAGAGTGTACTCGTTTCAGTTCCCCTCGCATCTCTTGCCTATAAACTAGCAATTTTAAAAATAAGACTTGCATGGTGTAAACACAGACTAAAGTACAAAAAGCAAGAAATCATTGTGTATGAATTTGTTCATTCCTATCAACAAAGGCACGCTTGTTTTTTATTTTAATTTTTTTTTTAGGAGTAGGACCAGCACTCAGGGGATGACCCCTATATATGCAATGCATTGCGCCGGAACTGAAAACGAGGGGATAGTATTGAGGGGACAGATTAGGAAAGATGAGAAGATAGACAGTTGTTTTTGTAGCTATTTCAACCTTTTACTTCGCCAGCTAATTTTTGCTACAGAGCCGACGAAGGTGGGTGCTGTTACTCTGCTTTTAGTACATGATAGTGTCAGTCGCTGCCAATTATGTTCAGTGATCAGTGACTATGCCTTCATCATTGAAACAGGCTGGCAACAACTAACACAACCACGCACTAATGCTGTTTAGAAGAATTCAACACAATATTTCATGACTCAGCGCGGGCTCGAACTCACGACCCTCCGCTTCATAGTCTCGTGCTCTACTACTTCAGCCAACAGCACCCACTAACTTACAGTGGTTTATGATGTCTATTCGTGTTGTTTATGAGAAAATAGGAAACTTTTGTAAGAAAATATTAATTTTATTTGCAGTTCAATATTGCAAATAATAATTATTATTATTTTTGTTTATATTTATTTGATCTCCTTTACAGTGGTGTGTGGAACTTTCTTTGTGTTATTTAATTTGTATATGTTATTAAGTTAATATTGTGAAATACAAATTGAAATTGAGGAATTTACATTTAAAAAAACCCCACAAGCAAGATTTGCAAGACTTTTGGACCGCTTGTAAGATTTAAGAATATTAGAACTAAAAAGCGGTTAGCACCTGGGTCTCCTGCTTGTTGGTTAAAGTGTAAAATTCGAGAACAGTGTAATTAGTGCATCATGAATCATGATACAAAAACAGTACAATTAATAAAAAATAGAACATTTATTTTTAAGTAAAAACAAAAGACAACCCTTTTTTTTGCAACAAGTTTGGTTGTCCATCTTAATTTTGAAGTACTCTGATATGTACAGATATTTTAAGCATATTGTTACAAAGTTCAAAAGTAGATTTAAATATAACGACAATGTGGCTATATGTACTTGGCAGCACTGCCACTCATTAGTGTATATAACAACAACGAAAAACCTAGCAACATCAATGCTAAGAGATGATGATGTTATTTTTAATGATCTTGTACGCAAGTATTCGCTGCTAATAAAAGCTAAACATGTACACAAATATACACAGCACATACGCACAAACATACACAGCAACATACACACATAGCACAAAACTACGCAACACACAGAACAATCATACTGTTACGTTTTTAGACCTTTTCGTAAAAACGCGTTTTACTTATCCTTCAAGGATTCGTTTAATTGCATCAAATTAAAAACGCAGACAATTAACTTTAGAAATATAATGCGGCAACACTTTATTTACTACTTTATTAACACGAGTATTTGTACTACTAAACACTTAGCGATGTAAACACGTCTAGATTTAAAATCACACTGATTCCGCTGATTACTGGCAGCGACTTTATATAGCAAAATGACATCGTCTGGTAACTTCGCGAAGCATCTGGTCATGGTTGTTGTTGGTTGTGCTTTACTTAACATGTAGCTATATACGTGTGTTTGTTTATATGACAATGCTGTCTTGTGTGTTTTGTTTATTGTAACTATGTGTGGTTGTATGTATGAGTGTTCTGTGTGTTGCGAAGTTTTGTTTCTTCTTGTACTATGTGGGTATGTTTATGTGCATATTTGTGTGTATGTTGCTGTATATATTGGTGTACATGTTTAGCTTTTGTTAGCAGCGAATACTTGCGTACAAGATCATTAAGAATAACAGAATCATCTCTTAGCATTGATGTTGCTAGGTTTTTCGTTGTTGTTATTTACACTTATTATTGCACAGCCTCAAATGATCTTGTATATTCTCGAAGATGTATCCGGAATATTCCACTTCCGTTAATTCAAATATTATCTGCTTTGTGTTTACCAGGGTTGTAACATTGTGACAACTTGAGTTGATTTGGCAGTGCTGCAAAGTACATATATCCACATTGTCGTTATATTTGAATCTATTTTTAAACTTTGTAACACTGCCGCCCACTTAAGCCTGTTCGACCCGAATAGGCATACAATCACCTCTTCCATAGCGCGCCAATCGTTCGAGATGTACAATCTTCATTTTCGGCCTTGGGCTATTGTGCTTCTGTATCCGGTACACAACGTCATTCACTCTCGTAATCACTTTATACGGGCCATCCCAGTGAGTCTGTAATTTTGGGGACAATCCTTTTTTCCGTTGCGGGTTATAAAGTAGAACCAATTGACCTTCCATAAATCCGTCCGAATTTGCTGCGCGGTCATATCTAGCCTTCATCTTGTCACTGACCATCTTGATTCTATTACGCACGAAATCATGCAGTTCGTTTAAGTTCTCCTGCTCTTGGGACGAAGTGGCTTCTTCTTCTACAGCTGGCTTAACACCAAATTCCAAGTCACCAGGCAGTTTTAATTCCATCCCGAAGATAATTTTAGCTGGCGTTCTCGATGTGGAGTCGTGTACAGCTGACCTATATGTCATCAAAAATTTCGGAATGTGCTCGTCCCAATCCCTCTGATGGTTGCTTACCACTTTTCGCAGGTACTCTTCTAAGGTGCGATTGAACCTCTCTACCATGCCATCAGACTGTGGATGCAACGGCGTTGTTCTGGTTTTCTTTATCCCATATAATTCGCACATTTCCCTGAATATGGCAGACTCGAAATTCCTTCCTTGGTCGGAATGTAATTCTATTGGGACACCATAGCGACATACCCAGTTGTTGACGAATGCATTTACAACTGTCTTTGCTTCTTGGTTAGGTATAGCATATACCTCTGGCCATTTACTGAAATAGTCCATTACCACAAGAACATAACGATTTCCGGCTTCAGTGACGGGAAAAGGACCTGCTACATCCATTGCGATCCGCTCGAATGGTGCTCCTGAGTTGTATTGCTGTAGCTGTTCTCGGCTTCTTCTTACTGGGCCTTTGGCTGCTATGCACTGTGGGCAGTTTGCTATCCAGTCGGCTACGGCTTGTTGACATCCAACCCAATAAAAACGCTGCTTCAGTTTCTCAAGTGTTTTTGTTACTCCAAGATGACCTCCACTAGGTTCATTGTGAAATTCTTGCAGAACTTTACTTAACTTGGAACATGGCACAACTATCAAATTTGAAGTTGTTTTGCCATCTACACTTTCCCATGCGCGGTATAGGCACCCTTTTATTACCTTGAGGCTGTTCCACTGAGCCCAATAAGATTTGGCGAGTGGACTCTCAGCCGAAATTTCATTCCGCGGCGGTCTTCTGTCCTCCTCTTTGGCTGCTATAATTTTCCCCAGTATATTGTCGTCCCTCTGTGCCGCTGACCAGTTTTCATCAGAGTCGATGTGCATTAGCCGAACATCAACAACGCCTTCCTTTTGTTCGGTTCTAACGCAATGTTTACACTCTAAACAGCCGGGTCTTCTTGAAAAAGCATCCGCATTGTTATGTTTTGTGCCCCTTCTATGCTCAATACTGAAGTCGTAGCTCTGCAGGCGCTCAACCCACCTTGCCAGTTGCCCTTCAGGATTTTTAAACTGCAATAACCATCTCAGTGCAGAATTGTCAGTCCTTAATGTAAAGTGTTGACCATACAGGTACTTATGATAATGTTTAATGCATTCCAATACTGCCAGAAGCTCACGTCGTGTCACACAGTAGTTCCTCTCAGGTTTTGAGAGTACACGGCTATAGTATCCTATGACATTCTCAGTGTCATTAACTACTTGGGATAGCACGCCCCCTATGCCATAGCCGCTCGCATCAGTATCCAGCACAAATTTTTCTCCAGGTATGGGATACGCTAGTACTGGTGACGTACACAATAATCCTTTAAGTTTCTGGAATGCCTTTTCCTGTGGCTCACCCCAATGGTATGGTCCCGACTTCTTTGTCAGCTCATGCAGGCTTGCAGCTACACTGGCAAAATTTGGCACAAAGCGTCTGTAGTATGTACAGAGGCCCAAAAAGCTGCGCAATTCATGAAGATTTTTAGGTTGATGCCAGTCCATTACTGCTTGTATTTTATCTTCATCTGTTGAGATTCCGTCTGCTGTAACACGATGCCCCAAATACTTCACTTCTTTCTGGAACAATGCACATTTCTTCAGGCTGAGTTTCAATCCAGCTGATGATATCCGTTGAAGAACTTCTGCCATGTTTTTGAGGTGTTCATCAAAAGTTTTCCCCATCACGATTATGTCATCCAGATATACCAAGCATGTCTTCCAGTGGAGTCCTTTCAGTACCTTATCCATTAAGCGTTCAAATGTGGCCGGAGCATTGCAGAAACCAAATGGCATAACTTTGAACTGCCATAATCCGTTACCGACACTGAAGGCAGTTTTCTCCTTGTCTTTCTCTGCAATCTCCACTTGCCAATATCCGCTTCGCAAGTCTAGCGTAGAGAACCATCTCGTACCAGCTAGCGTGTCCACAGTGTCATCGATTCTGGGGAGCGGATAGCTGTCTTTCTTGGTTATGTCATTGAGCTTCCTGTAGTCTACGCAGAATCTAGTACTGCCATCTTTCTTTTTAACTAAGACTACTGGCGAACTCCAAGGACCAGAAGATGGCTCAATTACGCCTTCACGCTCCATTTCTCTTACAAGCTCTTTGACTTCATCTCGCTTTGCTAGGGGTACACTTCTGGGTGGCTGTTTAATCGGCCTAGCTTAGGCTGTGTTAATTTCATGTTTAACCAATGCAGTTCTACCCTGGCTTTGGTTTCCCATGACGAAGATACTGGCATGCCTTTTTAGCAACTGTTTGGCTTTATTTCTGTCTGTCGCTGACAGTCCTGCTACCCATTTTCCTACGTATTCCTCAAATTGTTCACGTTCTTTGGCGGACAAATTGGTAGGCTCTATCTTCCTCTCGCAGTTTATTATTGCCTCTGCTGGAGTACACTGGCCAATATCGCAATTTTCTTTGATGACTTTTTCATGGTCTGTCAAGTTAAGTACTCTTATAGGGACTATTCCTCCTTTACTAGTTTTTACTAGAGCTTTTGCTGTTATAAGCTCTCTCTTTAAATCTGCTGGTTCTACAACCCACAACCGATTGTCCTCACAATCTCCCTTCATACGCGCCCATATAACTGTTTCAGACTGCGGCGGTAACGTCTGACTCTCAATAGCAAATACTTTTCTTACTTGCGGCTTGCTGTCATACCCAACATCAAGGGGTATTTCCACATTACGCCAAATCATCAGCTGTTGCCCCATGTGTAGATTAATGCCATGGTTAATCATAAAATCGGCTCCAATAATTACCTCATCGACAATATCGGCAACAATAAACACATGTCTCACGTTGATGTTGGCTATAGTCACCTTCAATTCAATCTTACCATAGACAGTGGCAGGCTCTCCAGTAGCTGTACGTAGCCGTATATTGCTTAAACGATCGCATTTCCCCTTTACTATATCGGGCCTTATTATTGACTGCGACGCCCCTGTGTCTATGGTAAGTACGTGCTTTTCCCCGTTGATGTGTCCAGACGCAGTAAGGTTGCTATTTTTCTGCTGCATCACCGATATGGAGATTGTGGGGCCCTCGTTTGTGGGAGCTAGCTCTTGCTCCTTAGCGCTAGCTCGTTTTAGTTTAACGGGGACTCTTGTGATGTTGTTTGGTTCACCCGTTTGCTGTTTCTTGGTGGCGAAACAGATCTACCTCTTTTCCTTGGTGCTTTGCAGCTGCGCTGAAAATGACCGATTTTTCCGCAGTTAAAGCACTTAGGCTTTTCTTTGATAGCAATTTCCGCCAACAATTGTCGCATTGCTTCCTTAACACTAGCAATTAGGCTGTTATCCTCCTCAGACAAAACCTCCACATTCCGCACCTTGCATATCTGCGGTTTGAAAACCATCCTTGCAGTCTCTTGAGCCAGCGCAAATGAAACAGTCTCAGCGAAAGTGGATTTCTGCGTTGCGCACACAGCTAGTTTAACATCAGAGTCGCGAATGCCATTAACGAACGCCTCAGTTTTAAAGTGGTCCAGAAACGGGTGACTCTCGCCTGGATATGTGAGCTGCACTAAACGCTCGATTTCCATTGCGAAATCTTGTAGAGACTCGTTAGGCTTTTGAACTCTACGTCGCAATTCCATTCTGTATAAATCGCGCTAGTGCTCACTACCATACTTGCGCTGCAATGCTGCCATTATTTCATTATAGTTGTTTCTGCTGCTTACTGGCACGGTCTCAAGTACCTCTGCGGCTGTACCCTTTAAGGACAAAATCAACTCTATGGTCTTTTCTTCAGCATCCCATCCATTTCTGCTAGCAACCGTCTCGAACTGGAATTTAAAGATGCCCAATGGTACGCTGCCGTCAAAGCATGGCGCTTTTATTCGCGCAGAAACCTCCGCAACTGCTCTTACTGGCCCACCACTACATCCAAGGTTATGCATTTTGTCCTCTAGAGCATGCAATTTCTCTTCAAACTCTTTTGCATGCTGTTCCAGGCCACCGCTTTCTAGATGTTGGACTCTATCTGCTAGCTCTGAGAATTTATTCTCAATAGAATCCACCCTCCTAGTAATGGCCTCCGAAACCTCTACCAGAGTCTCGTTCGTGGCTCTATTTGACTCCAACATTTTTGTTTGTGCATCATTGATTCCTTTTATCTGGATCATCATAGCAGCGAACATTGAATTTATGCCCATGCTGCTAGTCGTGGCAGGAGGACATACCTCTACATCGTCTTTATCCTCAAACTCGTATGTCGCGATGTCCATGCCACGATTCTTGAACTCATCTATCAGCCTCTTCTGCAGTTCAGCCTTGTTACCTGCTGTTGGCAATTTCCGCTTACTAAGCTCCTTTTTTAGCTGTTCAACTTTTAGCTCATCAAATTCCATAATAATTTTTTTTTAATGTCCTTTTTTTTCCTTAAATTGCAATGTCCTTTTTAATTATTTTTGCAATCCCACTTCTGACACCAATTGTTACGTTTTTAGACCCTTTCGTAAAAACGCGTTTTACTTATCCTTCAAGGATTCGTTTAATTGCATCAAATTAAAAACACAGACAATTAACTTTAGAAATATAATGCGGCAACACTTTATTTACTACTTTATTAACACGAGTATTTGTACTACTAAACACTTAGCGATGTAAACACGTCTAGATTTAAAATCACACTGATCCCGCTGATTACTGGCAGCGACTTAATATAGCAAAATGACATCGTCTGGTAACTTCGCGAAGCATCTGGTCATGGTTGTTGTTGGTTGTGCTTTACTCAACATGTAGCTATATACGTGTGTTTGTTTATATGACAATGCTGTCTTGTGTGTTTTGTTTATTGTAACTATGTGTGGTTGTATGTATGAGTGTTCTGTGTGTTGCGTAGTTTTGTTTCTTCTTGTACTATGTGGGTATGTTTATGTGCATATTTGTGTGTATGTTGCTGTATATATTGGTGTACATGTTTAGCTTTTGTTAGCAGCGAATACTTGCGTACAAGATCATTAAGAATAACAGCATCATCTCTTAGCATTTATGTTGCTAGGTTTTTCGTTGTTGTTATTTACACTTATTATTGCACAGCCTCAAATGATCTTGTATATTCTCGAAGATTAATCCGGAATATTCCACTTCCGGTAATTCAAATATTATCTGCTTTGTGTTTACCAGGGTTGTAACATTGTGACAACTTGAGATGATTTGGCAGTGCTGCCAAGTACATATATCCACATTGTCGTTATATTTGAATCTATTTTTAAACTTTGTAACAATACATACAACCACACATAGTTACAATAAACAAAACACACAAGACAGCATTGTCATATATACAAACACACGTACATATATAGCTACATGTTAGTCTGCTCTTACACACATCAGTTTTTCTTGAAGCAGTTCTCTACAGTTCTCTTATAAAACTGCCCGTTTGTTTACACACAGACAGTCTGTGTTCAATTTCTTAATATGACGCTATTAATGAGAATAAAATAACAAAAGAGATTTGAAGTAACTTTCCGGTACAATCAAGTATGTACCCCTCTTCTTGCTTCTTTAATCTCTCTCCCATAAACTCAGACTTTCTTCAAGAAAAACTGATGTGTGTAAAAACAGACTTAAGTAAAGCACAACAACCATGACCAGATGCTTCACGAAGTTACCAGACGACGTCACTTTTCTATATAAAGTCGCTGCCAGAGATCAGCGGGGTGAGTGTGATTTTAAAACTAGACGTGTTAACATCGCTAAGTGTTTAGTAGTACATATGTATACTCGTGTTAATTAATTAATAAATAAAGTGTTGCCGCATTATATTTCTGAAATTAATTGTCTGTGTTTTTAATTTGATGCAATTAAACGAATCCTTAAAGCATAAGTAAAAAGCGTTTTTACGAAAAGGTCTAAAAACGTAACAATATTTAAAATCGCACATGTTGTGTTCTTGGCTTTGGTGGTGTGTTGAAAAATAATTAGTAATTATGTAGTAAGAATTTTAACGAACATTTATATTGCTATATTAAAGTGAATTAAGATTCATAGGCTAATTGTTCGAAATTTGTTTTTAAATCTCAGAAAGACATGATAAATATTCCAAGGCACAAAGGAAAGTCAACATCAGTTTTATTCAACTTACACAGCAGAGCCGAACAGCTGTTTTCGAAAGACGCAACCCTTTCATCATCCGTGCTCATGTGTATTGTGTTTGTCACCACTTTTTAGGTGGCTTAGTTGAATTTGATAACAGTTCCTATTTACACAAATTTTATTGTGAAAAAGAATACGAGAACTGTAACAACCTGATGTTAACATGTTATTGTTATAATACCCGTGGTACCGTTTGATTATTTTTCTTCATGTCCCATTTTTCTGAATTTTTTGTTCCATCATACCTAAGTCAAACTTATTTGGTTTGAATTTTATACTTAAGTACATGTGAACGTTTTTCCAATATTTTTTTATTATTGGTATCTCAAGCCATAGCTTAAATTTGTATATAGTAAGAATTTTAACGAACATTTATATTGCTATATTAAATTGAATTAAGATTCATAGGCTAATTGTTCGAAATTTGTTTTTAAATCTCAGAAAGACATGATAAATATTCCAAGGCACAAAGGAAAGTCAACATCAGTTTTATTCAACTTACACAGCAGAGCAGAACAGCTGTTTTCGAAAGACGCAACCCTTTCATCATCAGTGCTCATGTGTATTGTGTTTGTCACCACTTTTTAGGTGGCTTAGTTGAATTTGATAACAGTTCCTATTTACACAAATTTTATTGTGAAAAAGAATACGAGAACTGTATCAACCTGATGTTAACATGTTATTGTTATAATACCCGTGTTACCGTTTGATTATTTTTCTTCATGTCGCATTTTTCTGAATTTTTTGTTCCATCATACCTAAGTCAAACTTATTTGGTTTGAATTTTATACTTAAGTACATGTGAACGTTTTTCCTTTGTGCCTTGGAATATTTATCATGTCTTTCTGAGATTTAAAAACAAATTTCGAACAATTAGCCTATGAATCTTAATTCAATTTAATATAGCAATATAAATGTTCGTTAAAATTCTTACTATATACAAATTTAAGCTGTGGCTTGAGCTACCAATAATAAAAAAATATTGGAAAAACGTTCACATGTACTTAAGTATAAAATTCAAACCAAATAAGTTTGACTTAGGTATGATGGAACAAAAAATTCAGAAAAATGGGACATGAAGAAAAATAATCAAACGGTAACACGGGTATTATAACAATAACATGTTAACATCAGGTTGATACAGTTCTCGTATTCTTTTTCACAATAAAATTTGTGTAAATAGGAACTGTTATCAAATTCAACTAAGCCACCTAAAAAGTGGTGACAAACACAATACACATGAGCACTGATGATGAAAGGGTTGCGTCTTTCGAAAACAGCTGTTCTGCTCTGCTGTGTAAGTTGAATAAAACTGATGTTGACTTTCCTTTGTGCTTTGGAATATTTATCATGTCTTTCTGAGATTTAAAAACAAATTTCGAACAATTAGCCTATGAATCTTAATTCTAATTAGTAATTATGTTTTGAAAGTATGGTATGTATGGATGTATGTACGTAGGTATTTATGATTGCATAGGGATGAGTGGATGTACACACATTCATACGAATATAAATATGTACATATATATACATACAATGGTTAAATTTATCTTTGAAAGTGTTTTTTTGGTGACAATTACAAGAAGTGCCAATAAGCATCGATTGAAAGACAATAATAAGGTGCGTATGTACATTAGGGTGCACTTTACTGTACGCAGAAATTTTTATAATAACTACCTACTATGAAACAATTTTATAATATATTTTGCATACATATGGGTAATTCCATGTCAAATCGACCAGTATATAGCCACGACCCCTTTCTATTTTGATGAATATAATTTAAAAATGTTCGCGAATAAAGAATTCTACGGCGTTGAACTGTACATGAATACAAAAATTTTATTTAATATGTACATGAACATGAAAATGATAACGTGTTGAATGTAGATTTTGATTAGCGTACAGCATGCATATGGAAAAGAATAAAATAAGAACACGTGTAATCTTACTTTGTGCAATTGTAAAATAATGATATGTTGAATTATAGTAAAATTTTGGTGTTGGTATTGGTCACATGTCGAATGCGCTAATTTAGTCGCAGGGTTTAATACATTGAAACGATTCAACGTCCATTGGTAATAGGACAACTTTATAGTATTATATACATACATACATATGTATATTAAAATGAATATTACATTTTAAAATTTCTTTTACTTTAACTTTCTTAGTAAAATCTAAACATGACCATGGGCAGTGCAACATACCTTATATTATTATATATTATTGCTATGACTTTGATAGCTTTGGGCACCTGGTATATAAATATATTTATGTTAAAGTCTAATACAATTGGGGTATTCACACTGTAGTCATAAAATAATAGCACTAAATATATGACCAGTGTGAACAACCCGTCATAACTTAGTGTGCTATTTAAAACATCGATCAGCTGTTAGGAAAACAACACATTTGTATTTAGATGTTATCAAAGCAAAAAATGAGAAAAACTCCATTTCTATTTAACATTATTAAATTTGACTTATGGTGCACAGGAATATCTAAATGAATTTGTATGTATAAACTAAAACAGCTGCTGCCTTGATATCAGATGAATAAATTTTTTTTGCGGCGTCATCCGGAAAAACGTTCACTGGCTGGCAGCTACGTAAGTTAAACGAGAAAGATTTTTCACTTGTATATATTTAGTTTTTGCGATTTAGTTCTCTTTTATTTTTTATACCCTCCAAAAAAGAATTTGGAGGGTATATTCACTTTGTCATTCCGTTTGTAACGCATCGAAATATCCATCTCAGACCCCATAGAGTATATATATTCTTGATCAGTGATGAAATCTAAGACGAACTGAGCATGTCCGTCCGTCCGTCTGTGGAAATCACGATTCAGTCCAAACGAAAAGAGCTAGACTCTTGAAATTTGGCATAAATATATTTTAAAACTTAGAGCAGGTTAAGTTCGAAGATGGGCTAAATCGGGCAAGAGGGAAAAAAGTTCCCCTAAGAAGAACTAAACCAACCCAGAAAAAACAACATAATTTTTATAGTTTTTTGGTTATTTTGTTAAGCAAATGATATATATTTATGTCAAATACGGTCCAACGCCTTAAACTTGGAGCTATTAAATAAAATAAAAATATTTTTTGACCCCGCCCACTTCAGTGGGCGTTATTATAGACAAAAATAGCATAAAAATTTAACAAATTGTTTTACTTAAGCCTACATTCCTTAAAAATAACACTTTTAAGCTTTAATGACGAAGCTGAGACGAAACCTGGTACTACGCTGCCCTACCCCTCCTTCCCCTTCGCCCCCTAAATGACCCTACGAAAAAATTTTTTTTTTTTAAATTTTGTATATAATCATCCCAAGCATTTATCTTTAGAGTTTTATGACTGCAGATTTCTGCCCTACCTCCGCCCCTTCCACCTCTTCCTTTGCCCCCTAAATGACCCTACCAAAAAAAAAATTTTTTTTTTTTAATTTTGTATATAATCATCCCAAGCATTTATCTTTAGAGTTTTATGACTGCCGATTTCTGCCCTAACCCCCCCCCCCCCCCCCCTCTTCCTTTGCCACCAAAATGAGCCTACCAAAAAAAAAGTGTTTTTTTAAATTTTGTATATATTCATCCCAAGCATTTATCTTTAGAGTTTTATGACTGCCAATTTCTGCCCTACCCCCCCCCCCCCCTTCTTCCTTTGCCCCCTAAATGACCCTACCAAAAATTTTTTTTTTTTTAAATTTTGTATATAATCATCCCAAGCATTTATCTTGAGAGTTTTATGACTGCCGATTTCTGCCCTACCCCCCCCTCTTCCTTTGCCCCCAAAATGACCCTACCAAAAAAAAATGTTTTTTTAAATTTTGTATATAATCATCCCAAGAATTTATCTTTAGAGTTTTATGACTGCGTGTTGCTGCCCTACCCCCTCCTCCCCCTTTGCCCGCTAAATGACCCTATTAAAAATAAATACACATATATTTTTATTTTGTGTATAATCATCCCAAGCATTTATTTTTACAGTTTTATGTGTATCTGTTTCTGCCTTACCCCCTCTCCCCCTTTGCCCTCTAAATGACCCTATCAAAAAAAAGGAATTTTAATTTTGTATATAATTATCCCAAGCATTTATTTTTAGAGTTTTATGACAAAGGTGATGTTTCCCCCACAGCCCTTGCCAGAGCGACCCCGCCAAAATACAGTTTTTATAGCCTCCAAAGAGAATTGTGATGAAGTCTAAGACGGTCTAGCAATGCCCATACGTTCGTCTGTGGAAAACATGATATTGTATATTTTTGAACCCCGCCCCCTTTGGTGGGCGTTGACGTACGATATTATATAAAGGAACTCTGTCCCACCAAGTTAAACATTTCAAATTCACTTACTAAATATTTGGAGGGTATTTAAGATTCGACCCGGTCGAATATAACGTTTTTACTTGTTTTGTTATAAAAATGTAATTTAATGTACAGACAAATAGGTATGACTGATTTTTTAGCCGTTTTTTAGTTGTGAATCATATACGAGTATCAGTGACGGCGGTAAACATATACTATCGCCGTCTCGCCTAAAGATTGTCAACCGTTCGACTCAGATCTCTAGAGCTATTTTATGACGAAACAAAAACGTACCTGAAAGAGTGCTATTATTTTATTACTTTTTTGTATGCAGCACAACAACAACTTTTTTAAGCTGGTCTAAAATAATAATACTTTATGACAATATGACCAAATAGCACGAAGTGGGAATACTCCAAATATATTTTTCGTTCTCTTATTAAATTAGTACGGGTATTTTAATAAAAGCAAGTTGCAATTGTTGATGTTGGCAAAGACCACTTCAATTGATCCCTAGAGTTTTTTTCGGAAGTTAAAAAATTTAATGTCTTGTTGAATTAGAATATTAACCCACTTGTTATTATTAATTGAAATATATTTTAGATTATAAGTATACATAAAAAAATTGTTTTTGGAAATTATCATTACATTCACGAACGGTTGTGTATATATGTACTTACATTTGTGTGTACGTGTGGATGGATGTGTACTTAAAGGTTATTATAGCATTTAAAACATACATACATACATTCTCAATACTAAAAAAGCTTCCAAGGCAGCTTTACTAGGTACTCCCATAACTACAACAATTAACAACACCAAAAACCACACGTATTTTGTGGCTAGAAATTAAGCGCCTCGTTGCCAAAAAGAAATGTAATTTTCTTGAAAACAAAACAAAAAGCAAAAACCAAAAGGCAGCTAAAACAAATAATATAAGCAAATTTACATGTTTTGAATAATATTTATTAAATTTTTATAATAAATAAATACATTTTTGATCTATATATGTACATATAGAATTAGAGAAGTGGGCTGTCTAAGCTGCCTTGGGCCATACGTGATTTCCTTGTTTAAGATATATCGAGTTGAAAGGAATTAAAATGCGTTCTCCAAAGAAGGTACTTATGTATATTAAAACCAATTAATGTTTCGAAAAAATAAAGTGTTATAATTTTCCAGTATGAATCTGGGACGCCACTCAATATATTACGCGTAGGGCTGCTCTGAGTAAACTTCAATTATATCTGAATGGCTAAAGTCGTTTGTGCACTGCAGAAGGTGTGTATCTAAGAGAACCTAAACATCGCAGTCGAGCACAAAAAGGTTCTTCGGAAATCAAAATTTTATTCCAAAGATATTAGATTTTTAGTACACGAACCTGTAGTTTGGACTCTCCGCGGTTATTAGGTAGGTATATATATGCATTTAAGATGCCTTGGTACGTAGCATTCATCTATTTAGTTTTTCTCAACAGGTATTCGCTAAGAAGACTGGACGAGACCGAATTTTAAAAGATGTTCGTAATTTGAAGAGGCGTTTGGCACAAAACCCCTAAACCCACTACAGCAGCGGTGAGATCAGCTGCTACCCAACGTTTGGAAGGTTGGGTTCAGAAGGTTCTAATCAAACACAAAGTATTCAGGGAAACATAGTAAGTAACAGATATCCTCAATTTTAGTTTCACAATTTCAGTTTTTGGTTCTCTATTTTGCAGTCATTGGATGAAGCTTTAGCTCGCTCAATTGCTTTGTCCATAATGGAATTGGATGAAGAAAACGATAGGAATAGACATAATGATGCACAACGACGCACCAACCCTACCATACCAGTGGGCGGCCAGCAGCAAAATAGCAAAGGCAAATGCTCACTATCAAATAGAAACAAGTAGACATAATTTGGAATATCTAGATTTCAAAACATAACAATAGTTAATTAATAGTTTTGACCATTGAAAACATTTCATATTTGTGTAACGTTATTTATAATGTTTTATTGCGTAGTTTAATAAATATAAAGAATATTTATGAGTAAAGTAAAAAATCGTTATTTTATTCATTCCCCAGTGTTGTCATCTGAAGGTACCGGCGATAGTGCTGTTGGCGATGTAACACTACTATTATTGCCTGAAGATTCCGACATTTCTGGCAGATTTTCCACTGGGCCATCAAAACTAACTTTCTTGTCCAATGTTTTCGCTGGTTTTCGTAGCTGCAGCTTGTGGCGGCCGCAGGCGCTGAAGAACTTACAACGTCCTGTGCTTTTTCCAGAATTGTTACAAGAGGTGCTGCTAAATTGTTAAGAGTATCTTTTATGAACTTTTCACAAACAAATTTCAATTGGCGATCAACTTCTTTGCGAGAATGCAATAAATGTTCTTTAATTTGAGGCCTTCCATCTAATAAAAACTCCAAGTGAGCGTTGTGGCCTCCCATTGAGAACAATTGCTTGCGCTGCAGTAGTAGACCAAAAGCGGCAGTTTTTACTTTTCTAAAGTCCAAAGATGTTTCTTTTATTGTGAAATCTACTTTGAAACACACAAACAAACTTTTAACTGAGATATTTTTGATACTTTGAATATATCACTATTTTTGAAAACTTTAATATTTCGCTGCAATTTTTCACTAAAAAAAACAATTTGTGTACCTTGTAAACAAACTTTTGACAATGAGTTTGTAAACAATAGACAGCTGCGCTAGTGAGGGTACCTGTTTAATCTGCCTTGAAAGCTTCGATCAAAACTTTCTAAAAAGTCTCTCTCTAATATACTTATTACTAAATTAAATTATGAGCTACTAAACTATTGAAATTCGATATTGAAAATAGCATTATGTCAAATGATTTTACATCTGCAATCGAATGAAGTAAAAATATACATAAACATGTCCTATTATAATGCATATACTCATTTTAATAAAATTTTGTATAAAATATCCCTTTGGGATAACAATTTAATTTATATAACTCATATATTGCATTCTAAATATCTCCGTTTATTGCAAAAATATTGGCATGATAAAGTCCATACTGGTCAGCTATCGCCACTAAAGAGATTTCAATATGTTTACAATCATAAACAATTTTAAAGCTAATAAATACATTTATTATTCCTGCCTTCATTGATTGGAAAAGAAAAACCTGCAGCTGCATATATACAATTTCAGTCTTCCTCATCAATGGCTTAATTATTTTTTATCAGTTCGTCAGAAGTAGAAAAGTAAAAAACTGTTATTTCGAAACTTATGTGTTCGTCTTTGAGAATGATCTTATGGGTAATGTTTTGGTAGTTGTTTCACGGGTTTTCCGTTTTTTCTGTGGTTTACCCTAATTGATATTTAATTAGGTGTCATAAAAATATTTTGTTAAAACACTGCGAAAGGGCAGACCAAATAACATTCATACCTGTATACATCTGTATGTACATAATATATATCGAATATTTTTATGACTTTGTATTTTTTCATATGTATGTATTAACTTCTGATTAATTTTACTATATTTTTATACCCTTCACAAAAAAGTGAAAGGGAATATATAGGTTTGTCATTCCGTGTGTAATTTCTTCGATATGCACATGGGACCTCATAAAGTATATATATATTCTGGATCCTTATGAATAGCGATGACGATTGAGCGATGTCCGTCTGTCCGTCCGTCTGTACGGTTTTCCCAAGCCCCCTGAAGAGCTAGAGACTTCGTTCTTGGACCGTTGGATTGGAAATGAACTTAAACAGGCCACTATTGAAATTCAGAAAGATCCGAAGTATGGTTCCAGAGCTGGGAAGCTTACACCTATTTCTCGACGCAAAATTTATACCAAAAATCAATTATTTTTTTAATGTTTGTAAATTAAACCTATTTCGTGCTTTAGGGAGCCTCAATGGTCTATTAAAAACTAAAAAAATAAACATTTTTTTCCAGGGATGGGAAATTAAAAAATTTTTTTTCGGCCTATTCCGTATTTTGTAGTACATGTAGTAACTAAAATTGTTAAAAATTTTAAGTTTCTCTTTCACAAAACTACTTTATACGTGATAGAGATTTGCATTGGCAAAAAAAAATTATTTTTTAAATTCAAATTTTGTTTCCAGGGTTGGGAAATTGCATTGTTTTTATAAGTGAAAATAATCAAACAGGTCTTGCCAAGCCCCCAGAAGCGATAGAGACGTCATTCTTGGACCGTTGGGTTGGAAATGAACTTAAATAGAGTGGTATTAAAATTCAGATAGATCCGAACTATGGTTCCAGAGCTGGCAAGCTTGCACCTATTTCTCGACGCAAAGTTTATACCAAAAATTATTTATTTTTTTTAATGTTTGTAAATTAAACCTATTTCGTGCTTTGGGAAGTCTCAATGGTGTATTAAAAACTAAAAAAATTAAAAAAAATTTTCAGGGATGGGAAATTAAAATATTTTTTTCGGCCCATTCCGTGTTTTGTAGCACATGTAGTAACTAAAATTGTTAAAAATGTTAAGTTTTTCTTTAACAAAACCTCTTTATACGTCATGAAGATTTGCATTGGCAAAAAGAAAAGAAAATTTTAAATTAAAATTTTATTTCCTGGGGTGGGAAATTGAATTTTTTTATACATGAAAGTAATCAAACAGTCACTGATGTTGTTATTTTTGTTTTTGATAACTAAAACTGTCTTATAATTTAAGAAGAACAAAATTGGTATCAAAAATTTAAAAATAAAATTTCGAATCCAGGGATGGACAAGTGCAATATTTTATGGTACACGAAAGTTACCAAAATGGTAAAAAATTTGCAATTTTTCTTAAATAAAATTATTTTATACCTCAAGAAGCGTTGCACTGATAAAAAAAAACAAAAAAAAAATTAAATTTTCTTTTCCAGGGTTGGAAAAATTAATTTTTTTTTTGGTACATGCAATATTTTGTAGTACATGTAATAACCAAAATGGTTTCAAAATTCGAGTTTTTCTTAAACAAAACTACTTTATACCTCATGAAGATTTGCATTTATAAAGAAAATTTTAAAAAATTTAAATTTCACTTCCAGGGTTGGGAAATTGATTTTTTTTTTACATCAAAGTAACCAAAAAGGCATTTGACGTTGTTTATTTTACTAATTGAAACTATTTTTTAGTTCAGGAAAAAGAAAATTTGTATCAAAAACTAAAAAAATCAAAATTTAGATTCCAGAGTTGGATAACTGCAATATTTTGTGGTACATAAAAATGACCTAAATGGTCACAAATATTAAGTTTTTCTTAAATAAAACTATTTCATGCCTCATTAAGAGTTGCAGTGGTAAAAAAAATTTAAATTTCGTTTTCCAGGGTTGGGAAATTGAAATATTTGTTCTGCATAAAAGTTACCAAAAAGGCAATTGACGTTGTTTCTTTTTGCTAATTAAAGCTGTTTTATAATTCAGGAAGAACAAAATTGGTATTAAAATCTTAAAAAATCAAAATTTCGACTCCAGGGTTGGACAAATGAAATATTTTATGGTACATGAAAGTGACCAAAATGTTTAAAAGTTTTAATTTTTTTGTCAAGTAAAACTATGTTACACCTCACTAAGAATTGCATTGGTAAAAAATAAAAATACGCTTCCAGAGTTGGAAAATTGAAATATTTTTGGCACATAAAAGTATTAAAATTATCATAAATTCCAAATTTTGTGTTTTTAGTGAATTAACCCTATTTTATATTTCAGAAGAAATTAAACTAGTATAAAAAAATTAAAAATTCGGTTCCAGGGTTGGAAAATCGAAATTTTTTGGTACATAAAAGTAACCATATAAAGTCCCAATTTTGGTTTTTTGAGTGAATTAAACATATTTTTTGTTTCGCTAAGAATTAAACTGGTAATAAACATTTTAAAAACTAAAAATTCAGTTCCAGGGTTGGAAAATCTACATTTTCTGATTCATAAAAGCAGCCATTTTATTTGTTATTTTTAATTTTTATGATGAATTATACCTACTTTATATATCAGAAAGAAGTAAACTGGTATTAAAAACCAACAAAATCTAAAAGACGATTCTACGGTTTGACAATTAGAACTTTTTGGGGTACATGAAACGGATTTTTTCTTTTTGTTTGTAAATTATATATATATATATATATATAATATATAAATGAAATTTATTTGTTGGTGGTTAAGCAATGTCTATATGCATTTCATTGGTGCTTTACCAAATCGTCAGTAGACTTTAACCACAGTTTTGAAAAGTTAAAAACCTCTTATCTTATGCATATACTTCCGAAAACCATCTGAGAATTCACAACTTGTAAATAACAAACTATTTTCAAAAATAACAACAGAACAAGAACATAGGCTTGCAACTCATACAAAACAAAACCAACAAATAAAGTATGTTCGATACGAATCTATTTTATTTTTCTACACCTTCATACAATCAGAAATCCATTGGATAACAAGAAAAGTATTTATAAGGCAAAATGAAAAATAAAATCTAAATCAAATTGTTATGAAGTTTTTCTATTTAACACATTGTTGTCACAATACTAATATATAAATGAAATTTATTTGTTGGTGGTTAAGCAATGTCTATATGCATTTCATTGGTGCTTTACCAAATCGTCAGTAGACTTTAACCACAGTTTTGAAAAGTTAAAAACCTCTTATCTTATGCATATACTTCCGAAAACCATCTGAGAATTCACAACTTGTAAATAACAAACTATTTTCAAAAATAACAACAGAACAAGAACATAGGCTTGCAACTCATACAAAACAAAACCAACAAATAAAGTTCTGTTGTTATTTTTGAAAATAGTTTGTTATTTACAAGTTGTGAATTCTCAGATGGTTTTCGGAAGTATATGCATAAGATAAGAGGTTTTTAACTTTTCAAAACTGTGGTTAAAGTCTACTGACGATTTGGTAAAGCACCAATGAAATGCATATAGACATTGCTTAACCACCAACAAATAAATTTCATTTATATATTAGTATTGTGACAACAATGTGTTAAATAGAAAAACTTCATATATATATATATCTATATATATATATATATATATATATATATATATATATATATATAATATTTTTGAAAGACGTTCATAGGTATTAGATATAAGAAAAGCCAAACATTTAGCTTTCTAGCCGAAAAATTTAAACGTTTTCTTATATATAAAAGTATCCGATAACATCATTTTGAATTTTTTATTAAACCTACTTTCTGTTTTGGCAAGAAAGAAAGAAAGAAGAATTACATCTGTGAAGGGTATTTAAGATTCGGCACATCCGAATATAGCACTCTTACTTGTTTATATTCGTATTGTTTCTGAGAAATGCTAAAGAATAAATTATTTGGAAAACTGTTCTACATAAAGGTGTAGAAAAATAAAAGATTCATATCGAATATAATATATTCGTTGGTTTAGTTTTGTATGAGTTTCAAGGCCTACTATGCTTATTTTGTTGTGATTTTTGAAAATCGTTTGTAATTTACAAATTGTGAATTCTCATATGGTTTCCGGAGGTATATGCATAAGATAAGAGGTTTTTAACTTTCCATAACTGTGGTTAAAGTCTACTTATGATTTAGTAAAGACCCCAATGAAATGCATATGGACATTGCTTGACCACCAACAAATAAATTTCGTTTAAAATTTTATTCTTTCTATTTTTAATTCTCCTCGCAAATGAAAAAAATAACCAAAAGCTGATTTCATTCTTTCGCGTGGAGAATTAAAAAAGCCAAGAATAAAAAGTAAAATTCTTTTCGCGAATTCTATTATTAAATTTGCGAAAACAAATTTTAAAACGAAAGAATAAAATAAAATTTTATTCGCGAGCAGAATTTTTTCCTACCTTGGTGTTTTTGAACCTAGACGTGTTAACATCACCAATTAATAAGTAAATAAAAGTGCTGTATATTTGAAATTTACATGTCAGTGTTTCATTTTATTTGCAATTTAACGAATCCTGGAAAATAATAAAAGTGTTTTTAAGAAAATATCATAAAAACGTAAAAATACATACAAGCATATATATATATATATATATATATATATATATATATATATATATATGTATATATATATATATATATATATATATATATATATATGGGCATTTCCAAGATTGCGAATGGGACATTCGTACGCATTCAAGTTAAAAAAAAAATATGAAAACATAACAATTTTTTAAGCTCTTTATAACGGTTTAATTGCATTTCAGTAGCACTATTTTTGAGTGCAAAATGCAAATTGTACAACTCTTACATTCTCAAAATACTTTAAAAAAACATAGCATTGCAAACGGGACAAGAAATGGAAGTCATTTTTGACAGCATGTGGAATAATTGAAAAATTAGCGAATTTAGTCGTATATTTTAGGAGCAAATTTTTTTTAAATATAATAGAATAATAAAGCTTGCTTCATAAAGTTATTCCTTTCCAATAGCTTTTATTATTAAAAAAAAAAAATTTATAACTATTGCAAACGGGACATTGCAAACGGGACATAATTTCCAAAAATTATTTTTTAGTGTTTTCTTTTTATTACATATTTGAAATAAATAAAAAATATACATATTTCAAGTAAAAGAAACTAAATATAATAAAATATCAAGATAATTCCGGAATTTTCATTTTTAAAGAAATCTAACCGTTATTCGTGCTTTACTAGATCTCTGCAACTTTTTTTTAAACTATTTGTTGTTGATACAATAAGTGTATAAAAAGAGTGCAATCGTTATGATACTTAAGAGTCAGTAATAACAAAAGGAAAAAATTACAAAAAGAGACGCAAAGTGTAAGAAAACATACATCTTGCAAACAAATTTACTCAAAATAAAAATGGAAATATATTTTTAAGTTAATAAATTATAAAAATTTAGACAGTTCTCTAATTAAATTTGAAAAAGAAAAATTTTTTTCGCGGTTTTTAATATTTCTGTCGTGGTTGACCTTTTTCTGGAAATGCCCATATATATATACATATATATATGAAGTGTGTTTACAATAATAAGCCTTATTACGGTTCTTGATTTTACTCGAAAGAGTGTAATAAATTAAAGAAAAATACAAGATTTTTGTTTAATCTATTACAAACACTCGAGTCATTCGAGAATGGTAATAAGGCAGAATATATATAAAGTAGTTAGTAACTTTGCCTAATCAAAACCACCTGTGTTTCGTAATTGTTGTATTTGGATATATGTATGTAAGAAGAGCATTTATTGTTTAAATTCACTCTACTAACTTTTCCCAGAAAATACGTGATCAAAACGTTTATTTTCGTAAAAAGGTTGCGCAGCGGAACTTACAATTTATTGTGCAAACGATCAAGTAACTTGGCAGGCTTTAAATTATTTTTTTTTCAAAACGTTAAACTCAATGCAAAGGCCATGATTCATTATCCTACATAATAACAGCGCAACTCTTTCATAGGAATATCTTGCAGAAGTCTGACAAATTTAAAAAAAATTCCTTCAATATTGACTTTGCAGATGACACACTGTTATAACAGTTTACAGCAGTGATGCAAAAACATATATAATTTACGAAAAAAGATTGCTCGACTGTGTAGGTCTTAAGTAAGTTTCACTACCGACGTACATAACATTTTCAAAGGAATTACTTTTAATGGCTGATTGTAAAATGTTAATTGATAATGATTTTTCATATTCATACAATCAAAATAAGAACTACTTGCAAAAGTCTGCCTATATATATAACAGAAATAGAATAATCATTCTTGATTGAGTGAAAAAGATACATACAATTGGGGTATACACACTTCGTGCTAATTAGTCATATTGTCATAAAGTCATAATATTTTAGACCAATTTAAAAAAGTTGTTGTTGTGCTGCATACAAAAAAGTCATAAAATAATAGCACTCTTTCAGGTATGTTTTTGTTTTGTCATAAAATAGCGCTAGAGATCTGAGTCGAACGGCTGAAAATCTTTAGGTGAGATGGCGATAGTATATGTTTGCCGCCGTTACATATATATGATTCACTACTAAAAAATTATTCATACTTATATGTCGGTACATTAAATCACATTTATATAGATATAAAAAAAATTAAAAGAGAACTAAATCGCAAAAACTAAATATATACAAGTGAAAAATTTGTCTCGTTTAACTTACGTAGCTGGCACCCACTAAACGTTTTTCCGTATGCCGCCGCAAAAAAAATTTATTCAGCTGATATCAAGGCAGCAGCTGTTTTAGTTTACACATACAAATTCATTTAGATATTTTTGTGCACCAGAAGTCAAATTTAATAATTTTAAATATTAATGGAGTTTTTAGACGATTCATCTTTAATTGTATTAATTTTCTTCTGCTTTGATAACAGCTAATTACAAATGTGTTGTTGTCTTATCAGCTGATCTATGTTTGAAATAGCATACTAAGTTGTGACCCTAGTCACATATTTCGTGCTATTATTTTATGACTACAGTGTGAATACCCCAAATGTAAATAATTTGAGTTTCATTATTCAATATCAAATAGTGGATAATATCGTCACATATTAATACTTAAAATGTTTTGCATTCTCTTGATTTACCTGAAATGCCACCGCATAATTTACAATTGCAAAGCCGATCTGCCCTCTTCGTCAAAACAAGAAATTTATGAATTATTTAATTGAATCAACTAATTATTATAAATACAGATACATTTGCATTTGAATTTCAATGATTGAGGTTTCCTGTTCATTTCGCTTTTGCAATAACTATTCATAGTGCTCAAGGTCTTTCAAACATTTCCGGAAATATAAATGATGCGACATCAATATGTTATACGATTTTAAAGTAAACAGTCAAAAATCGTTATTTTCAAATCAGATTATTTTGAGTTGTGTCAATTTGTAATACATTTGCAATATTTGTTGCACTACTTTGATATACATTTTTTAGTTAGTGACAGGTCTTTTAGCAAGAAACCATTAATCAATTATTGTACTGAAGAGATATCAAATCTTGTGTTTCTGACTTAAATTTTAATCCAGCCAAAGATGTTTCAAACCATTTATTGTATATGAAGTTTGTGTATACATACACTTTGTAGTCCCAAAGTATTTAAGTGAGTTATATTTATGCGCATGACTATTTTCTTCCTAAAAAGGAACGGGTATATCCTTTGCGGATAGTAAAACATTTTCAGTTTCATTTGGAAATTAAATAGTTCATATGTGCTACAACGGGTTATGTATAAACATTTCATTTGTTTATATTTCATTCAACTAAATGTATATATAATGAATTATCTGCACATAAACCATTTAATATACGTTTTGACCGCTATATCTGGAAAAAGTTTTGTCGTCGGAGTGTTGAGTGCAATGTCAATTTAAAGTGAAACGAAAAGATATTTTTACAAACGTATGTATGTATGTGTATACATATACAAATACCCGCAAAAGTGCATAATTATATCTACATACTTTTGGTATAAATATATCTTAATAAACTTTACATTTGCTAAAAGAATATTTTAATGTACACAAATAATTATAAATAAAATTTGGAATATCTACAAATAAAAAGCTCTATTCATAAATAAAATGTATTTACAAATAATACATATTTTGTGTGTTGGTTTTGAGTAGGGAGTGTGCTCTGTTTTACGAATACCGTAATTTATGCCTGAAGAATATACACTCACATGTACGAACATCTTCATAAAAATATTCTATACATACATTAAGGTTGATGTAAACATACATATGTATGTAAAAGTACTTTAAATAAAAGGAAATAGTTCAAAGTGAATGAAACAGAGATGGCGTTTTTATTGCTTACATTTTCGTTTGCCGTAATGGTTTTCGATTATACGTGCGGAGTTAAAGATGGTTTGTATCATTGCATATACAATGTTTATTCCTATTATATTACAATTTATAAAACTCATAAAATTAATATCCATAGGTATGAAATGTAATATATAACACCAATGACGGTGGTGAAAAATACAGATTTGCAATGCTGAAAGAGTCCAACATACCGCAGTTATATGTTTTATAATATAAACGTGTGTATCCATGTAAATGTCCGGTGTTCATCATCTCTTATTGACTTGGGATTGTCACCTCAAATTCTATATAAATAAGGTTTGGACTAAGGGGAACAAGAAAATGACTTTCTCTCTATATTATATCAGTTGATCGTTTAGCAAATGCCGGTGGCAAAAAAATGAAGCTTATCTTATAGTACAATATATTCATATTAGTGAGTGTCGAATAACAATTTGAATATCAGGGAATGGGTAAAAATATTTACTAATATGGTGTTCAGACATACATTTTTAATTGCGTCAATAATAAGTTAATTGAAAAGTGTTCACACATACTCAATATAGCTAACTCAATTAGCGTTTGACAGCAGCTGACAAAAGGAGTTGCTTACATAGCTGCTTCACTGGCGCCATTTGTTTTGGACCTTTTGTTTTACGAAATACATTTTTTATTTTTCATTTGTTTTAATTGTTAATTAAAAAATTTCATTTTAAAAACTCGCACTCAACTTGACCCGCCACTTTTTTCTGTGAATTTGTTTACATATGAGTTGTCAAATTTCATAAAGTTTGTTCAGTAGTAGTACCCATGTTCGTTTATGCTAAAGTTAATAAAAAGTATCAACATTTTTAAGCGATACAAAAAGCAAATTTCTATAAAAATGAATTCCAAAGTAACATGGAAACTTTTCACCGTATATACATATATATATATATATATATATATATATATTTATATATATATAAATAAATATATATATATATATATATATATATATATATATATACATAAATATGTATATATATATATATATTCATATATATATATATATATATATAATTATATATATATATATATATATATATATATATATATAATTATGTATATATATATATATATATATATATATATATATATACTATATATATATGTATATATATATATATATATATATATATATATATATATATATATATATACCCCGGTATTCATAAAATTTAAAATGAGTTTGAAATGTATTTTAATAAAATTTTTCCATACAAAGTTTTCTTAAATCAGATTTCAAATACGTTTTATTTTTTTATGAATACCGGGATTATACTTTAAATGAACTTTGGTGATGATTAAGTAATGTCTATAATATATTATGCATATTATGCGTTTCATTGGTGCTTTAACAAATCACCAGTAGACTTCAATCATAGTCTACTGAAAAGTTGCAAAACTCCTATCTCATGCACATACCTACCTTCCAAAACCATCTGAAAATTTACAAATTATTTTCAAAAATAGCTGCAGAATAAGCAGAGTTTACCTTGAAACTCCTACAAAATCAAGCCAACAAATAATTTTATTTTTTAATTTAGGTTTGCAACTTTTCAAAACTGTGATTGAAGTCTACTGATGATTTCATTGCTTAACCATCAACAAATAAATTTCATTTAGAATAGATTTATGACAATATATCAAATACTAAATTTCGTAACAATATATATATATATATATATATATATATATATATATATATATGTATATATATACTGTCATGAAATCTTCTCATTTGACACATTTTTGTCACAATACTACTATATATAAATGAAATTTATTTGTTGGTGGTTAAGCAATGTCTATATGCATTTCATTGGTGCTTTACCAAATCGTCAGTAGACTTTAACCACAGTTTTGAAAAGCTAAAAACCTCTTATCTTATGCATATACTTCCGAAAACCATCTGAGAATTCACAACTTGTAAATTACAAACTATTTTCAAAAATATGTTCTTGTTCTGTTGTTATTTTTGAAAATAGTTTGTAATTTACAAGTTGTGAATTCTCAGATGGTTTTCGGAAGTATATGCATAAGATAAGAGGTTTTTAGCTTTTCAAAACTGTGGTTAAAGTCTACTGACGATTTGGTAAAGCACCAATGAAATGCATATAGACATTGCTTAACCACCAACAAATAAATTTCATTTATATATGTATATATATATATATATATATATATATATATATATATATATATATATATATATATATATTGATTGCCGCCGATGCATGCTTACATATAATTTTTGCGCTTTTTTTGTGGAAAATTTAGGAAATTTTGTGAAAATTCCTACACATTCTACTAAATAAAAATGTAATCTAACTAAACTATTTAGCGGTGAGAAGTTGGGAATGAGTTACAAAGTCTTGACTGAATTAGAAAAAAACTGGAGCAAATCTACGATACCGGAATACGAGATTCTAATCAAGGAGTAAGTAGGTACCTATCTGTACAATAATAGAAACAATTGAGAAGAACCGGGATCAAGCATAGGTATAAGAAGAATTAAAGGAAATTGATTATGAGCATAGCTTACATTCTAAAACTCGTCTTTCGTTTCTTTAATTACTGAATTCAATTGAATTCTTTTTTATTAATATTTTATACAAGTAGAGTTTTTAAAGAAAAAAAGATTATAACAAGCAAATAAATGATCTGTTCATCCTTTGTCTGAAAATTAATGAAATTAATACAGGTAGTGAATGCCTACGCTTACCCCCATTCACTTATTTTTAACCCTAAACATTTTTACCTATTTAAAATTTCATGTTACATTTATCTATATATATAAAAGAAAGTCGTGTTAGTTACACTATTTATAACTCAAGAACGACTTAACCGATTTGGTTGCAATTTGGTGGAAATTTAGCTTAGAGTCAGGAGATGGACATAGGACACCAAAATGGCGGATACCCCAAAGATGTGGGCCATTCCTTTTATCCACCCCATGATATGGGTATCAAATGAGAGCGATTTTTGAAAAGGAAATATAAAACATAATAAAATTATTTCAAAAAGAATATGGTGGACGCTTCAAAATAGCGGAGCACTACCTTTTTCCATCCACGTGATATGGGTATAAAATGGAAGGGATTTTTGAGAACGAAACATAAAATATAATAAATCCTCTTACGAACAAAAGGGAGCAACACTCCCATGATATGGGTACCAAATTTAAGAAGTTTTGGAAGTGGGAACACAAAATATAATGAAATATCTATATAGAAACACTTTTTGAGACACGTCCCAAAATGGTCATACGACTACTTTTTATACACCACACGATATGGGTATCAAATTAAAAGGATTATTGAGAAGGAAATTAAGACTAAAGTATAGTAACTCCAAAAAAATCTAACGGAGAGATTTCTTCTGACTTTATCGATCTGAAAAAAACTAAAAATAAAATCGATTTTGTATACGTTTTCGTTTCGCATTTTCTGTGACGATATATGACTTTCTATATATACTCTGTAACTCTTGTAGTGTACGGACGCGTGTTTAATTTGGTTCGCAATTAAAAATAACAAAAAAATATATATACATATATTAAAATTTACAAAATATATACATATAAGCAAAGCAGCAAGTTATACAGTTAATTTAATTGTTTTTTTTTTAATCGTTCTTATTTTGTGTGCATATACAAAGATTCACACATAAATATAACAAGAGTGAAAAAATAAGAGAACTCTAAATGAGTTCCTCTAGTAACAACAGCAATAAACCTAAAAAAAGTAGAAATGTTTACTTAACGCTCGTTGAAGAAGGCGACAACAAAAACAATAAATCAAATACAAATTTGGATTTAACAGAAAACACAGATTCTCGTGCGCGATCGTGTTCCCCTTCAATGATAAACATTGATATTATTGAAACAACAACAACTGCACCCTTTAGTAAGCTGGTCAATTTAGCAATGCAAGCAAACAAACAAAAAATAAGTGATGATAACGTGACCAACGTAATTGAAGTGACAAACACCACTACAGAAGTGAAAGATAATAGTATCAAAAAAGTTCAAACAGGTATGGATAGATACGTAACCGTGTTAAAAAGGGGTAGAAGCCCAAAATCAGCTAAAATTGCGTCAATTGCGAAAGTTCCCAGAGATGGAATCAATAAAACAAAAAATTCTGAAAATCGTTTCGCGATTTTACAAGAATCTGATGAACAATCTAATGTAGCAAGGTCAAGTAGACCACCACCGATTTACTTAAGAGAACAGAATTCGAATTTGCTGGTGAACAATCTTATCTCATTAATTGGAGAAAACGAGTTTTACGTAACTCCAATTAAACGCGGAACAGTTAACGAGACAAAAATACAGGTAATTCAGGAAACTAATTACCGCAAAATAGTTACAGACTTTGAGTCCCAAAAGAAAAATTTTTACACCTATCAGTTGAAGAGTGCCAAAGGTCTGAATGTAGTTATAAAAGGCATCGATTCCTGCGTAGATCCAGAAGAGGTAAAATCTGGTCTTGAAATCAGCGGATACAAGGTCAAAAATGTTACAAACGTAAAAAACAGAGAAAGAGTACCTCAACCAATATTTAGAGTGGAATTGCAGCCGGGTGACATTCGATTAAAAAAGAATGAAACACATCCAATATATAATTTAAAATACTTGTTGCACAGAAGAGTTACCGTAGAGGAGCCACATAAAAGAGCTGGACCAATCCAATGCCTAAACTGCCAAGAATTTGGCCACACCAAGACTTATTGCAAGTTGCGCACCGTATGTGTTGTTTGTGGTGAACTACATGCCACCGCCAATTGCGATAAACTAAAAGATGACTCAACAACTAAAAAATGTAGCAACTGTAGTGGAAATCACACTGCCAATTACAGGGGATGCCCTGTTTACACGCATGTTAAGCGGTCTATGACTAACAAAGGAAAATCTGCTTACGTCCAGCCGGCTATTCAATTCAACACAAATTATCCTCAATTAACACAACCTTCTACTAGCCAAGCTTCATACGCGAACATTTTAAAGACAAAACAGACGGCAGCACAAAAACAGTCTACCAGCAATTTCTCATATGCAAACATTTTGAAGTCTAATCAATCTACCGCACAAAAACCTGCAAGTGAAAATACTGGCTTTAGTTTTAGTCGAATTGAGGCTGCAATTGAAAATTTAACCCAAACGGTAAATTTTTTTACAACCAACATGTCCTGCATGATGCAGGAAATGTTGAAAATGCAGTCTGCATTATTGCAGGCTGTATTAAACAAGCCATGAACTTAAAAATCTGTTTCTGGAACGCAAACGGCATCCGCCAACACAAAAATGAACTAGAATACTTCATGAAGGATAAACAAATTGATGTTATGCTTATCTCAGAGACTCACATGACGTCTCGAAGTTCTTTTAAAATTAGTGGATATAATTTTTACGACACCAAAGACCCCCGAGGTAGAGCTTGTGGTGGCTCGGCAATACTAATAAAATCGCGGATAAAACACTACCTACTAACTGAACTTTGTGAAGAATATCTTCAAGCAACAAATATATGCATTGAAAGTTATCATCAGAACCTTGTAATTTCTTCAGTTTATTCTCCTCCTAGGTTTTCAATTACTGAAAGTCAATATAGCACATTCTTTAAGTCACTGGGGTCACGTTTCCTAGCAGCTGGCGACTACAATGCAAAACACACGTTCTGGGGCTCACGTCTAATCACTCCCAAGGGTCGTGTTTTGTTTGACACACTTTCTAAAATGAGCTTGAATGTAGTCTCAAGTGGACAACCAACATACTGGCCAACTGATCGACAAAAAATCCCTGACGTTATCGACTTTGGAATAGTAAAAGGTGTGCAAACCGAAATGATGAAAGTTGAAGCATCTTTAGATTTGTCTTCAGACCACTCTCCTACTATTGTCACTATATACTCACATGAAACTTCGTCACCTACTTCTGAGTTAACGATGACAACCAAACAAATTAACTGGTTGAAATACAAAAAATTTTTGAGTGCCCATTGCTCGGAAAATATGCCGTTGAGAACCCCTGCTGACATAGATCACTCTATTAGGGTGTTTGAAGCAAACCTTAAACAAGCTGCTCTAAATGCTACTTCCGTAAATCAACAAGAGAGATTTAATAAAATTTTTTCTGTAGACATCGAAAGGCTTTTATCTGAAAAAAGAAGAGTTCGACGAGAATGGCAACGTTACAGATCCCCTCAGTTAAAACTTAGGCTGAAGGAATGTACCAAACAAGTTAAAACGCTATTAGATAATCAAAAAACTGCTTCCTTACAAAAATATCTGCGTGAACTCGACGCAACACCACAATCAGATTATTCGCTGTGGCGTGCAGCGAGAGGGCTTAAAAGACCGGTGATAAGCAAACCTCCATTACGATGTCCGAATGGAGACTGGGCAAGAACTGATGCACAAAAAGGTACTCTGTTCGTAAACCACCTGCAAAATGTATTTACTCCAAACTTATCTGATGATATTGCTGAAATGCCACCGGTTATCGCTGTACCAGAGCTTCCCCTGAGTTTCAATATTATGGAAATTGAACAGACTATTGCTGGCTTAAACTCGAAAAAAGCACCAGGTGTTGACAAAATAAGCAACAAAATGCTTATTGAACTACCATATATTGCAAAAAGAATAATTCTCTTCATCTTTAATGGTATTTTACGCCTGGAATACTATCCTAGAGAATGGAAGGTTTCGCAAATTACTATGATACCTAAGCCCGGCAAAGATCATACGAAGGTTGAATCATATCGGCCTATAAGTTTATTATCGAACATGTCGAAACTATTTGAAAAGCTACTTATGAGCAAGCTAAACCCCGTTCTGAACAACAGTGGATGTATTCCAGATCATCAGTTCGGTTTTCGGAGGCAACATAGCACTGTCGAACAAACTCACAGACTTGTGAATGTAGTTAGAAAAACTTTCGAAGAAAAGAAATACTGCTCTGCGCTCTTCATTGATGTTTCACAAGCTTTCGATAAAGTATGGCACGAAGGTCTAATACACAAATTAAAGCAAAGTCTACCCGCAAACACCGTTAGGCTTTTAATAAGTTATTTAAAAGATCGAACATTTATAGTTAAAGAAGGTAACTTCTTAAGCCCTCCGCAGCCGATTGAAGCCGGAGTTCCCCAAGGCAGCATCTTCGGTCCTGTACTATATTTAATATTCGCCTCTGACTTACCGTTAAGCAGTGAAATTCACATATCAACATTTGCTGATGATACAGCTTTTCTAAGCGTTCACGAAAACTGTCCAGAAGCTTCCCGCAAATTACAAGAGTATATACCCGAGCTGGAAAAATGGCTCAAACAATGGCGGATAAAAGTTAACGAGCAAAAATGTGTACATGTTACTTTTACATTGCGCAGGGAAACATGCCCTCCTATACATATCAATCGCCAGATAATACCGCAACAGTCTGAAGTAAAATATCTCGGTGTTCATCTTGATCGTCGTCTAACATGGAAATCCCACATAAACGCAAAACTGACCCAAATGAAATTAAAAGCGGCTCAGATGAATTGGCTTATTGGAAGAAATTCTACACTAAGCTTAGATTGTAAACTTCTCTTATACAACTCGATTCTTAAACCAATATGGTCCTACGGCATACAGTTATGGGGCACTGCCTCAGCATCCAACGTGGAGAAAATTCAAAGGCGACAAAATAAAATCCTCCGTACAATAACAGCAGCCCCCTGGTATGTCAGAAATCAACGTTTACATAAAGATCTGGAGGTCCCAATGGTTAATACGGTGTTTTCAAAACATGTGACAACATATATAAAGAACCTTGAGTCGCATCCAAATCCTCTAGCCCGCGACATCATTAATTTTAGAGGCCACATTCGGCTGAGAAGGAGGGATACTCTTACTCTCAGCCGTACACGAGAGACGTAAACAACAAAAAATCAACTGCTGAAAATAATTTTTTGTCTGGCATTGGCTAGACATATAATTAACATTATTAGATTTAAGATTTGATTACTTATTGTTAGTTCAATTTAAAATTGAAGATCCAATAAATAATAATAAACGCCAAAAAAAAAAAAAAAAAATATATACACATGAGCAGTCGGATCTTAAGCATTGCTTTTATAGCAAATTTTTATTTTAAATATTTTTATAATTAAGATATATGCCTTTTTCTTTAAAGCAAAAAATATTATTTAACAGCAATCTAAATTTATAAAAGAAAGTCCTGTTAGTTACACTATTTATAACTCAAGAACGACGTTACCGATTTGGTTGCAAATTGGTGGGAATTTAGCTTAGAGTCAAGAGACGGACATAGGATACCCCAAAAATATGTGAGCCATTCCTTTATATCCATCCCCATGATATGGGTATCAAATGATGACGATTTTTGAAAAGGAAAAATAAAACCTAATAAAATTATTTCAAAACCAATGTATGCGGACGTCACAATATGGTGGACGCTTCAAAATAGCGGAGTGCTACTTTTGTCTATCCACACGATATAGGTATAAAATAAAAGAGATTTTTGAGGACGAATGGTCAGCCAAAAGGGCGGACCACCCCCATGACATGGGTACCAAATTTAAGGAGTTTTGGAAGTGGAAACGCAAAATTTAATGAAATATCAACACTTTATGAGACACGCCCCAAAATGGTCAGACGACTACTTTTTATACACCACACGATATGGGTATCAAATTAAAAGGATTATTGAGAAGGAAACTGAGACTAAAGTATTATATATGTTGTTCAGAAATGCATTATTAATTGAGTCAATAATAAGTTGATTGAAAAGTGTTCACACTATAGCTGACACAATTAGCGTTTGACAGCAGCTAACAAAAGGTGTTGTTTACATTGATGCTTCACTGGCGTCGTTCCATAAAATGCGCTTCCTTTTTGCCTTTGGACCTGTTGTACGAAATAATTTTATTTTTCTTCTCTTATAATTGTTAATTAAAAAATTTTATTTTAAAAACTCACTCTCAACTTGACTTGCCATTTGTTTTTGTGAATTTGTTTGCATATGAGTTGTCAAATTTCATAAAGTTTGATCAGTAGGCATTATGGTGCTCACTAAACAAACTTTTACAGTGCTGCATTTTAGACCTTGCTCAATTTTATAGACAATTAAGTGTTAATTGATTAATTAGCTAATTAAAATTTTGTATGGGTAATTGATCTCAATAATGCTGTTAATTGCGATAAACTCAATTAAGGCGTATGTCTGAACAAAATAATAGAGATTTATTATGACTTTATCGACCTGACAAAACTAATATATTCGACTTTGTATTTTTTTCGTTTCACATTTTCTGTGACGATATATAACTTTCTTCACTTCTTGAGCATTCGGATCTTAAGCATTGATTTTATAGTAAATTTTCATTTCAATTAATATAAATATATGCCTTCATATTTAAAGCAAACAATTTTATTTAACAGCAATGTAACTATATACTTAATATAAGAAGGTGTAAACGCAATTAAACCAATTTCTACCCAAAAAACTGGCCGAGCAATGCCGGACGGGCCTACTAGTATAAATATATATATATATATATATATATATATATATATATATATTTATATAAATATATATATATATATATATATACATATATATACATATATATATATATATATATATATATACATATATATATATATATATATATATATATATATATATATATATATATGTATGTATATATATATATATATATATAAATATATATTTATTTATGTATATAATATATATAATACAATATATATATATATATATATATATATATATATATATATATATATACATATATATATATATATATATATATATATATATATATATATATATAGATATACATTAAGATGATAATTCGTGACGGAGATTATCAACGATTAATTTTTCAGATAATTTAGGTATAGCATTTAACTTTGCTATACCGATGTAGTTCGTTACATCAGATTTATTCTCAGATTTATATAGGGGTATTACGCTCTTTTCCGCTCGGTTCACTTTACTGAATTAATTCATTCAGTTAATTCAGTAGCTCAGTCATAATTCATGAAATAAAAATCTCGTGAAATAAAAATGTCATGAAATAAAAAAAAATCAATGAGTGTTCGAACTCACGGGCGATGTGTTAACACCTTTTTGTTTATTTATTTTATATTAAACCCACAAAAAACAAAGAGAATGCAAAGCAACAGACAAATGTACATACATACATTGTTATGTTTGTACATAAGCTACATACGTTGCTGTCTTGCTATCTCATTTTTTTATATAGGTACGTATAACCACGTCAATATTCTCTTTGCTATGCATAAGACAAAACCGAAGATCAACATAAAACACTATTTTAATATTACTCCAAATTAATACTCCGAATTAAAACACTTAAATCTACGCTCGCCGATATCGGATCGCCTTAATTTTTGGCCTAAACTCTTCGTCGAAACCCGCACTAGCGTTTTAATCCAAAAATTAATAAAATCGGCTATGAATTTCCGGAGAAAATCGCGTGGGAAAATTATATGAAAATCGCCCAATAATCACTTTCAATACCGACTGCCAAGCAACAACAACGAACAAACAAAGTCTTACACTTACACTTGCGTATGTATTGAAACTGATAGTTTACTGCCCTAGAGGCGCGCGTATAGATGTTAACACATCAATAAAGAAAATAAGAAAAACAGCAATACAACAAGCATTTTTTAATTTTAATTCGTTTTTAATATATATAAACTACACTTATTGAATGTAATTGATATATGTGCATGTATAAAAACGGTATGTGATATGAAACTAGTGTAGAAAAGTAAAAAATTGGGCAGAAAATTTCATGTACATTTTAAAGTTGAGTTGCCTTATTGGATACCCTTCTTGCACACTAGTTGTATAAGGATAGCATATTGAAATAAAATCATATGGAATAGAATTTATTTTATTTTAATACAAATTTCGAAGGTTTTGAAAGTTTGTGCACAAGCAAGAGGTTTGGCTATTTTTGGAATTACTTTGGAGTTTACTGAGGATTTGGTGTAAGAGCCAATGAAATTCCGGGTATACACGCATACTACTTAACCCACAACCAACAAAGAATATGTTTAAAAAATTAAAAACGTTATATTCGACCGGGTCGAATCTTAAATACTCTCCAAATATTCAGTAAGTAAATTTAAAATGTTTAACTTTGTGGGACAGAGTCCTTTTAAAACATCTTCGTACACAATTTTAAATCTCTATTTGGAGAGAGTCATTCCGGGAAGGGCCGTGGGAAAGACGTTTCGCCTCTGCAAGATCAGAGAACATCTCAGCTTCTTATAGGCTTAAGGAATAAAATTTTTTCCATATTTACACTATTTTTGCATATAATATCGTACGTCAACGCCCACTAAAGAAGGCGGCGATGTAGGATGTAGGCTTAAGTAAAACAATTTGTTAAATGTTTACACTATTTTTGCATATAACAACGCCCACTAAAGGGGGCGGGGTCTAACAATAATTTTTTATTATTTTATGGGTCCAAGTTTAATGCGTTAGACCTTCTTTAATATAAAAATATATCATTTGCTCAACAAAGTTACAAAAAAACTTTAAAAATTATGTTGTTTTTTAGAGGTTGGTTTAGTTTTTCTTAGGAAACTTTTTTCCCTCTAGCCCGACTTAGCCCATCTCCGAACTGAACCTGTGCTATCTTTCAAGATATATTTATACCATATTTCAAGTTCTTTTCGTTTGGACTGAATCGTGATTTCCACAGACATGCTCAGATCATCTTAGATTTCATCACTGATCAAGAATATATATACCTTATGGGGTCTCAGATGGATATTTCGCTGCGTTACAAACGAAATGACAAAGTGATTATACGTTCCATATTCTATTTTGGAGGGCATAAAAAGATAAGAACGCGAAACTTATATTACAGCGGAAGCTCCTGAGACAGAAATTTAACATCTTCAATTTACCGGACAACAAGTGAGTAACAATTTCAGCGTATTTCATTACCAATTGTGTAACTTCTTGTTCCTTAGATAAAAAAACACCCATTTTAAAAAGCGGGGTTTGGTCAAAGTATACTTCTAAACAAACCAAATTGGCACAAGGATCCACAGACGAATCGACGGACATGCTCAGATCGTCTTAGATTTCATCACTGATCAAGAATATACTTTATGTTGTCTCAGATGGATATTTCACCGCGTTACAAACGGAATGACAAAGTGATTATACCCTCCATATTCTTTTTTGGAGGGTATAAAAACGGGATTTTCTGCCGTCATTGTGTAGATGGCACTCACATTAAAATTATTGCCCCAAATAAAGAAGACCAGCATTAGTACTTTAACCGGAAGGGATACTTCAGTTTAAATGATATGGTTGTAAGTTTGCTAAATATTTTATTGCATTTTGTAATGTGAAATTACTATTTCATCAACTTGAAAATTTATTTGTGATCACAAAATACGGATACGGTTTTTAGATGCAAGATTTTGGGCTCCGCTCACGATTCTTTGATCCTCGAGCCTTACTTGATGACGCCATGTCTACTTCCAAGGGTAGTACCGAGGCCATTTTCAATGCAAAGCATGCCAGTGCCAGAAATATAGTGAAGAGAACAATTGGCGTCTTAAATAACCGCTTTCGATGTCTTCTCGGAGCACGTCAACTTCATTATAAGCCTTCAAAAGTCAGTCAATGTTTGTGCTGCACTTCACAACATACATATGTATGTATGCATAGAATATGGCTCAAATATTACTTCTGAAGATACGAGTATAAGCACTGACGAGACCAGTCATAATGATAATGAAGCACGTGACATAGAAATTACTCCAAGTAGTAGCATCTGAAATAAGAAACCAAATAAAACGAAGTTTTCTCTAAAATTAATTCATTGTTTTATTCATTTTTCGTTAATAATTTTTAATTCTAAATAAAAGATAATCCAATTTCTTTGATTTGGACCACACAGTTGGCTAGAAATTTCAATAGTTCGTCTTATGCTAACTTTTCATTAAGCAGTTTAAGCTCTTTTTCCTTAATTAATATCTTTAGGCTTCTAATGTTCATCTCCGCTTTCATGTATTTCTTCTTCTCTTTTATTTCTATCCCTTTCAATTTTGTTCCTCTCCTTTAATTATTTAATTTTTTCACTTCAACGTCAAGCAACAGTTTTTGGCGCTTGTCAAAATCCCTGAGGCTACGTTTTATTGATGCTATTGAGTTTGATATGTCCGTTAAGAGTAGAGTTATTATCTCGGGATTCCCGGGAAATCTAGTTATTACAATTTCTCGATTTCCCGGGAAGTTGTGTCAGGATCCCGGGAAAGCACATAAAAAATCTTATGTAGATATAAATAGTGCTGTCTTAACCGGAGATGATCAAGCATCGAAGATAAAATTAAAACAAATGATACAGGTTTTGAAACCAATTAAATTGACCGTAGAAGCGTTAAGTAGACGAAACACAAATTTAATAGAGACAGACGCAGTTTTATGTGCATTATGTAAGAAAATAAAATCTATTAATTCGCTAATGTGACAGAAGATGTTTCAGTAATTATACAAAAGATAGAGGAAAGAAGAGAAAAAAATATGTACACCTTAGTACACTACTTACAAAATCCGATTTTTTTTAACAAAAGTAGTAACAGCATATTTCAATATGCAACAAAAGGGGCTGTAATTTCATATGCAGAAAATATTTACAAACGTCTTTTTGAAGGTGGAGATTTTGAGGGAATGCGCGTCGAAGAAGATGAAACAGAAGAAAATAATGCATCAGAAGAAAAAACATTGCAAAATGCGATATAAAAAGCAAAAGCTTCACCTGAATTTATATAAAAAAACTTATCAAACTTTTTTTTAAAAAAGGAATTAAAATTTTTTGAAGCAAGTTATCAAAAAATTTTACAATTCTCTATTGACAATAAAGCCTACATCGGTCAAAAGTGAAAGAGTTTTTTCTGCAACAGGAATTTTTTTAATAAAATCGACTTTCCGATAAATCAATTAATGCCTTAGTAATTTTAAAAACCCATTTTAAAAAAATAGTTAAATATATTTTTGATACTATGTATAATGCTTCAATGTAATTTCCTAATCTATATATATAAAAGAAAGTCGTGTTAGTTACACTATTTATAACTCAAGAACGACTTAACCGATTTGGTTGCAATTTGGTGGAAATTTAGCTTAGAGTCAGGAGATGGACATAGGACACCAAAATGGCGGATACCCCAAAGATGTGGGCCATTCCTTTTATCCACCCCATGATATGGGTATCAAATGAGAGCGATTTTTGAAAAGGAAATATAAAACATAATAAAATTATTTCAAAAAGAATATGGTGGACGCTTCAAAATAGCGGAGCACTACCTTTTTCCATCCACGTGATATGGGTATAAAATGGAAGGGATTTTTGAGAACGAAACATAAAATATAATAAATCCTCTTACGAACAAAAGGGAGCAACACTCCCATGATATGGGTACCAAATTTAAGAAGTTTTGGAAGTGGGAACACAAAATATAATGAAATATCTATATAGAAACACTTTTTGAGACACGTCCCAAAATGGTCATACGACTACTTTTTATACACCACACGATATGGGTATCAAATTAAAAGGATTATTGAGAAGGAAATTAAGACTAAAGTATAGTAACTCCAAAAAAATCTAACGGAGAGATTTCTTCTGACTTTATCGATCTGAAAAAAACTAAAAATAAAATCGATTTTGTATACGTTTTCGTTTCGCATTTTCTGTGACGATATATGACTTTCTATATATACACATGAGCAGTCGGATCTTAAGCATTGCTTTTATAGCAAATTTTTATTTTAAATATTTTTATAATTAAGATATATGCCTTTTTCTTTAAAGCAAAAAATATTATTTAACAGCAATCTAAATTTATAAAAGAAAGTCCTGTTAGTTACACTATTTATAACTCAAGAACGACGTTACCGATTTGGTTGCAAATTGGTGGGAATTTAGCTTAGAGTCAAGAGACGGACATAGGATACCCCAAAAATATGTGAGCCATTCCTTTATATCCATCCCCATGATATGGGTATCAAATGATGACGATTTTTGAAAAGGAAAAATAAAACCTAATAAAATTATTTCAAAACCAATGTATGCGGACGTCACAATATGGTGGACGCTTCAAAATAGCGGAGTGCTACTTTTGTCTATCCACACGATATAGGTATAAAATAAAAGAGATTTTTGAGGACGAATGGTCAGCCAAAAGGGCGGACCACCCCCATGACATGGGTACCAAATTTAAGGAGTTTTGGAAGTGGAAACGCAAAATTTAATGAAATATCAACACTTTATGAGACACGCCCCAAAATGGTCAGACGACTACTTTTTATACACCACACGATATGGGTATCAAATTAAAAGGATTATTGAGAAGGAAACTGAGACTAAAGTATTATATATGTTGTTCAGAAATGCATTATTAATTGAGTCAATAATAAGTTGATTGAAAAGTGTTCACACTATAGCTGACACAATTAGCGTTTGACAGCAGCTAACAAAAGGTGTTGTTTACATTGATGCTTCACTGGCGTCGTTCCATAAAATGCGCTTCCTTTTTGCCTTTGGACCTGTTGTACGAAATAATTTTATTTTTCTTCTCTTATAATTGTTAATTAAAAAATTTTATTTTAAAAACTCACTCTCAACTTGACTTGCCATTTGTTTTTGTGAATTTGTTTGCATATGAGTTGTCAAATTTCATAAAGTTTGATCAGTAGGCATTATGGTGCTCACTAAACAAACTTTTACAGTGCTGCATTTTAGACCTTGCTCAATTTTATAGACAATTAAGTGTTAATTGATTAATTAGCTAATTAAAATTTTGTATGGGTAATTGATCTCAATAATGCTGTTAATTGCGATAAACTCAATTAAGGCGTATGTCTGAACAAAATAATAGAGATTTATTATGACTTTATCGACCTGACAAAACTAATATATTCGACTTTGTATTTTTTTCGTTTCACATTTTCTGTGACGATATATAACTTTCTTCACTTCTTGAGCATTCGGATCTTAAGCATTGATTTTATAGTAAATTTTCATTTCAATTAATATAAATATATGCCTTCATATTTAAAGCAAACAATTTTATTTAACAGCAATGTAACTATATACTTAATATAAGAAGGTGTAAACGCAATTAAACCAATTTCTACCCAAAAAACTGGCCGAGCAATGCCGGACGGGCCTACTAGTCTCAATATAAAATACACATACATATGTATGTATCTATTAATGAATAAAAGTTTTTTTAATCTTATATGTGGATTTAAACTTTAAGTTTTCTTTATAACTAATTGTTAAAAAATTAAGAAAATAAAATTTTTACAGCGGTTATTTTCCTGTTTAAATTATTAAATATTTAATCAATATTTCTATTATTATTTAGAGCGGGAATTCCCGAGATTCCGGGAAGTTTTTTTCAAGAAAACTCGGGAAAATAAAAACCCTAGTTAAGAGTTTTGCTTACTCAGTACTATGCTTATGTAGTAATTCGCCATGACCTACACAATTATCTTTCTTTTTTAATGTGGAATTCTTGTTTTTGCTGCTGAATTTAAAACGTGTTCTGCAATCGATAATTCAGTATCTGCACTTTTCAGTTGGACACCATGAACTGCAACTCTTCCACTAATTTTTCAAACAACTGGTTGTTACCTTACTTTTTTTCATTCTTAATTGTTTGCTTCAAATTACATTAAGTCGTTATCAAAAATGACAACGACAAGTTTTCTTGTAGAGTGCAAGACATATTTATCGAAAATTTTCGATAACGACAACTGGAATGATAATTTGAAGTAGGCAACGAAAGACAACATTGTGTTGACAACTGGAATAAATGTAATTGTGTTTATAATGTTATTGTAAAAAATATTGTTTAAAACCACAAACACGTGTTGTCGTTGATAAAATGAAAAATTTTTACACAAACAAAATGCCTGTTGTGTATTGTTGTACTAGTCTGATGACTGTTAGTTGGGCGAGCAGTAGATAAAGTTAAGCTTAATTGCACTGATCAGTATAGTGCAACTGCTAGTCTTGTGCTTCAATAAATGAATCTGGTTCCTGCTGTCGCATGGTTGTTAACTCAATGTCAAATTCGAAAAAACATGCAGAATATTTATTTTTATAAGAAAGCAACCTGAGTTGACACAAAATATAATTACGGATAGTAAGAGAAGTTTATTAGTAGAAACGATGTAAAAGAGTAAAATAACTAAATGACAGAGTTATTGAACTAGAGTCATCTGACATGAAAGTGAATAAATGCAAAGTAACGTTGAAAATTTAAAAATCAAGTGCTTGTAAAAATAATAGTGTTTGTTGTTTGTTATGTGGTCAAGCATAAACCATGAGCTTTGACATTTTCAGAAAATACAAAAAACAAAACAAAAAAACAACAAGTAAAAACGTTATATTCGACCGGGTCGAATCTTAAATACCCTCCAAATATTTAGTAAGTGAATTTGATATGTTTAACTTGGTGGGACAGAGTTCTTTTATATAATATCGTACGTCAACGCCCATTAAAGGGGCGGGGTTCAAAAATATACAATATCATGTTTTCCACAGACGAACGTATGGACATTGCTAGACCGTCTTAGACTTCATCACAATTCTCTTTGGAGGCTATAAAAACTGTATTTTGGCGGGGTCGCTCTGGCAAGGGCTGTGGGGAAACATTTCACCTTTGTCATAAAACTCTAAAAATAAATGCTTGGGATAATTATATACAAAATCAAAATTTCTTTTTTTTTGATAGGGTCATTTAAAGGGCGAAGGGGGAGAGGGGGTAGGGCAGAAACAGATACACATAAAACTGTAAAAATAATTGCTTGGGATGATTATACACAAAATAAAAAAAAATTTATATTTATTTTTAATAGGGTCATTTAGCGGGCAAAGGAGGAGGGGGTAGGGCAGCAACAGGCAGTCATAAAACTCTAAAGATAAATGCTTGGGATGATTATATACAAAATTAAACAAAAAATTTTTTTTGGTAGGGTCATTTAGGTGGCAAAGGAAGAGGGCGGGGGGGGGGGGTGTAGGGCAGAAATCGGAAGTCATAAAACTCTAAAGATAAATGCTTGGGATGATTATATAAAAAATTTAAAAAAACATTTTTTTTGGTAGGGTCATTTTGGTGGCAAAGAAAGAGGGGGGGGGGGGGGGTAGGGCAGAAATCGGCAGTCATAAAACTCTAAAGATAAATGCTTGGGATGATTATATACAAAATTTAAAAAAAAAATTTTTTTTTGGTACGGTCATTTAGGGGGCGAAGGGGAAGGAGGGGGTAGGGCAGAGTAGTACCAGGTTTCGTCTCAGCTTCGTCATTAAAGCTTAAAAGTGTTATTTTTAAGGAATGTAGGCTTAAGTAAAACGATTTGTTAAATTTTTATGCTATTTTTGCCCATAAATTATTTTTTTGGTAGGGTAATTTTAGGGGGCAAAGGAAGAAGGGGGGGGGGGGCTAGGGCAGAAATCGGCAGTCAGAAAACTCTAAAGATAAATGCTTGGGATGATTATATACAAAATTTAAGAAAAAATTTTTTTTTTGGTAGGGTCATTTAGGGTGCAAAGGAAGAGGTGGGGCGGGGGGAGGTAGGGCAGAAATCGGCAGTCATATAACTCTAAAGATAAATGCTTGGGATGATTATATACAAAATTTAAAAAAAAATTTTTTTTTTGGTAGGGTCATTTAGGGTGCAAAGGAAGAGGTGGGGGGGGAGGTAGGGCAGAAATCGGCAGTCATATAACTCTAAAGATAAATGCTTGGGATGATTATATACAAAATTTAAAAAAACATTTTTTTTTGGTAGGGTCATTTAGGGGGCGAAGGGGAAGGAGGGGGTAGGGCAGAGTAGTACCAGGTTTCGTCTCAGCTTCGTCATTAAAGCTTAAAAGTGTTATTTTTAAGGAATATAGGCTTAAGTAAAACAATTTGTTAAATTTTTATGCTATTTTTGCCTATAATAACGCGCACTAAAGTGGGCGGGGTCAAAAATATTTTTATTTTATTTAATGGCTCCAAGTTTAAGGCGTTGGACCGTATTTGACATAAAAATATATCATTTGTTTAACAAAATAACCAAAAAACTTTAAAAATTATGTTGTTTTTTCTGGGTTGGTTTAGTTCTTCTTAGGGGAACTTTTTTCCCTCTTGCCCGATTTAGCCCATCTTCGAACTAAGAGCCCATCTCCTGCTCTAAGTTTTAAAATATATTTATGCCAAATTTCAAGAGTCTAGCTCTTTTCGTTTGGACTGAATCGTGATTTCCACAGACGGACGGACGGACGGACATGCTCAGTTCGTCTTAGATTTCATCACTGATCAAGAATATATATACTTTATGGGGTCTGAGATGGATATTTCGATGCGTTACAAACGGAATGACAAAGTGAATATACCCTCCAAATTCTTTTTTGGAGGGTATAAAAACAAGTAAAAACGTTATATTCGACCGGGTCGAATCTTAAATACCCTCCTAATATTTAGTTAGTAAATTTAAAATATTTAACTTCGTGGGACAAAAATAGACAATATCATGTTTTCCACTGACGAACGTATGTATGGGCTTTGCTAGACCGTCTTAGATGGAGTTCAATTCTCTTTGGAGGGTATTAAAACTGTATTTTGGCGGGGTCGCTCTGGCAAGGGCTATGGGGGAGACATTTCACCTTTGTCATAAAACCATAAAAATAAATGTTTGGGATAATTATATACAAAATTTAAAATGTTTTTTTTTTTTGATAGGGTTGTTTAGTGGGCAAAGGGGAGTAGGTGTAGGGCAGAGTAGTAGCACGTTACGACTTAGCTTCGTCATTAAATATTAAACATTTTATTTTTAAGGAACGTAGGCTTAATTAAAACAATTTGTTAAATTTTTATACTATTTTTGCATATAATAACGCCCACTAAAGGGGGTGGGGCCCAACATTTTATGTTTTATTTTATAGCTCCAAGTTTAATGCGTTGGACCTTCTTTGACATAAAAATATATCATTTGCTTAACAAAATTACAAAAAAACTTTAAAAATTGTGTTATTTTTTAAAGTTTGTTTTAGTTCTTCTTAGGTGAAGTTTTTTCCCTCTTGCCCGATGTAGCCCATCTCTGAACTTAATCTGTGCTATCCTTGAAGATATATTTATACCAAATTTTAAGAGTCTATCTCTTTTCGTTTGGACTGAATCGTGATTTCCATAGACGGACGGACGTGCTCAGATAGTCTTAGATTTCATCACTGATCAAGAATATGTATTCTTTATGGGGTCTCAGATGAATATTTCGCTGCGTAACAAACGGAATGACAAAGTGAATATACCTTCCATATTCTTTTTTGGAGGGTATAAAAAGAAAAAACTTTCGAGCTAAAATTACTACACACAAGTGCTAGAAAAACCTGTGAAATAAAATATTATTCTACACGATTCAGTACTGTAATTCACACTAGACAAACCTGGAATACAAGTCGTGAAATTGTCGTTCGCAAGCAACAAAACAATGCAGATTTAAACATAGATGCATATGTGATCAATGAAATGATCACTAATGCTGCTTGGATCCAATCAAACTCCACTGCTTTTATGTTTTCTTCGTACAAATGTGATCGTGCGTGATTTTGTGAAATTGTTTCTTCCAAATACATATTTGATCAAAATTTTTCCAATTGCGATAAAAGGTAGGGTAAAATGTTAAGAATTAACAATTCAGATTGGTATATAATTTATTTATTGCTTTGTCAACAATTTGTGTTTACCCAAAAATCAAACATGTTACCATATGGAAGCAATAGTTAAAATAACACTTATCCAAAAATACATTTTATGGTATTGAAGCAAAAATCACTAAAAATGTTTATATCCTACCAGTCCTGCAAAACAATTGCGAGTTGGGCTGGCTGATAATTTAGAATGTAATGATGAATTTGTATTAGAATTTATGAAAATTAAATGCATCTTGCATATAGTTACGTCAACCTTTTTCTTCCATTCGCTTCTTTTGTTTACTTGTTATATGTACTTTCAGTACCTTCAAAATTCATAATGGATGCTCTTAGAATTGAAATAGACGATGTGAAAAAGAGAGCTTATACTTTCGCAACTGCAAATTACTGACATCTTTGCTGAAAACAACGTCTTATTGAGACGAAATTTAGGACTTTTTGATGTCACCCAAACCAAACACAGAAGAAAATCTGGAGAAATTGGAGAACGATTTGTCCTTTAAATATTTTTGTAACTACGAAGTGTCGGTTAAGCTAAAATTTTCTTTTTCAAATAGAGGAAAAGTAGTGTCAAACCTTCAAGAATATCAATGAAACAGTTAAAGCACATCTTGCTAAGGAGAATGATTAGAAGTTTTTAAATTATTTGGTTGAATTAACTGATTTTTCACTACATCGAGGGTCTTAACCTCCACAAACATGCATTGTATAACAGGAAATTCATTAAAACTATTAACATTAAATATTACAGTCAACAAGAGTCCATTGTGCCCAATATTGAGGTTCTATTTCGATAATCAAAACATAATTCTGCTGTAAAATTTACCTTTTGTCGCTGAAGCTTTCTTTGCGGTTATGGGACGATATATTACTTTATTTTAAAGCAACGGCTGCTCTATTCAAAAGATATTGCAGCTTTAAAATTAAAATAATACTGTTACGTTTTTAGACCTTTTCGTAAAAACGCTTTTTACTTATCCTTCAAGGATTCGTTTAATTGCATCAAATTAAAAACACAGACAATTAATTTTAGAAGTATAAGTTTATTTACTACTTTATTAACACGAGTAAACTACTAAACACTTAACGATGTTAACACGCCTAGATATAAAATCACACTCTCCCCCTGATCTTTGGCAGCGACTTTATAAGCAAAGTGACGTCGTCTGGTAACTTCGTGAAGCATCTGGTCATGGTTGTTGTTGGTTGTGCTTTACTTAACATGTAGCTATATACGTGTGTTTGTTTATATGACAATGCTGTCTTGAGTGTTTTGTTTATTGTAACTATGTGTGGTTGTATGTATGAGTGTTCTGTGTGTTGCGTAGTTTTGTTTCTTCTTGTCCTATGTGAGTATGTTGCTGTGTATATGGGCATTTCCAGAAAAAAGTCCACCTTGATCGAAAAATTAAAATTTAACAAACAGATATTTTCCTAATGTATTATAAAGGAGAAACTTCTAAAATAAATTAAATTTAGGAGCTTAAAGCTTTCTTTTGTTGGGATGGTGAAATTCTGAGCTACAAGTTTGAAGTTCTCGTTTTTGTAAGTGTATCTTAACTTCAAGGGCATTTTCTCTTTATAATTAACATTTCTAAAATCAATTTCATAATAATACTCTTATTGCAAAACTGTTGCTACAAAAATATTTAATCATAAAACAAATGCAAAAAATATATTTAGTATATCGTAGTTTTTATATAATTTTCTAATATTTATGTGTTTTTCGTATTTTTTTAACAAAATAAATATCAAGTGGAAATTTTAGTAACGTAACGCCAGTAACGTAACGCCAGATCTTTTTTCCCTCAAAGAACAAAAGGAAAAAAAATTTTCCATTTAATAACTTGGAAAATTAATGTATATAAGTCCAAGTTCTACCAAAAAAGTTTTGATTAAAAAGACTTGCTCAAAATTCGCAGAGTTAAACAATTTTGTTATCAAAGTCAAATCGCACTTCCTTTTTTTGTAACGTAACGCCAGGTAATTTTTTTGAGTATATCTTGAAATCCTTAGGCTCGATTATTTGCATTGTTTTTACTGAATATAGAGCTATCCAATCTCTTCTCGAATGTGAGAAAAATACTTTTTTATATTATGGTTTTTAAAGTTTTTTTCAACATATCGTCGTACAAAAGTAACGTAACGCCAAAATGGAAATGCCCATATTTGTGTGTATGTTGCTGTGTATATTGGTGTACATATTTAGCTTTTATTAGCGGCGAATACTTGCGTACTAGATCATTAAGAACATCATCTTCTCTTAGCATTGATGTTGCTAGGTTTTTCGTTCTTGTTATTTACATTTATTATTGCTTAGCCTCAAATCATCTTGTATATTCTCGACGATGTATCCGGAATATTTCATTTCCGTTAATACAAATATCATCTGCATTGTGTTGACCAGGGTTGTAACATTTTGACAATTAGAGATGAGTTGCAGTGCTGCCAAGTACATATAGCCACATTGTCGTTATATTTAAATCTATTTTTGAGCTTTGTAACACTGCCGCCCACTTAAGCCTGCTCGACCCGAATAGGCATACAATCACCTCTTCCATAGCGTGCACATCGTTCGAGGTGTACTATTTTCATTTTCGACCTCGGACTATAGCATTTCGGTTTCCGGTACACGACGTCATTCACTCTCTGAATCACTTTATACAGGCCATTCCAGTGAGTCTGTAATTTTGGGGACAATCCTTTCTTCCGTTGTGGTTTATAAAGTAGAACCAATTGTCTAGCCTTCATGTTGTCACTGACCATCTTGATTCTGTTATGCATCTTACTCCGATTGTTGCTGCGATTACGATAATTATTGCCATAATAACCACGATTGTTGTAACTGCCACCACTGTAATTGCTTATATTAGGATTATTGTAGTAGTTGCCGCGTCCTCTATAAACTCCGCGCCTTGTAGATGACACACCAAATGTTTCACCATTCAAATGCGGCGCCAATCATAATTCTTATTCTTTGTACGAACTCGTGCAGTTTTACCGGAAATATTATCAAAGAATGTTTTGGTCTTACAGTAATGTTTTTCTCTCTTGGTCCATGTTCACCAGCTCCAGTTGCATTGCCGGACTCATCCTTTTTATCAGTTTCGCCATTCATCTATTTTGATTTGGGTTCATCGCCCACCTTAAGTTTTGGTAGTCGTGAGCGAAGTTCTTCGAACTTAGTATTTGCTTGTTCAGAATCGAAATCTTGTTTAAACTTAATGAAGGCTTCTGCATTACACTAGGACCATTAGCCGATCTATAGGCCATTATGTTACGCATATTAGAACGTGGTCCCATTCCATAATTGCGCATATTGTTGCTCGTCATGTTGCCACGTTTGGTATTCCCATTCCGCCGATTAGGTTTACCGCCCTGATTATTGCGTTGGTAATGATTCATGCAATAATACTCCATCATACGGCAGGAACAATAATTACCGCTGTTTCGTTGTTGATTGCCTCCACGTTAATTTGGATGGTTCTGTCGCTTATGACCAGCATCGCACGATTGACCACCACCGCCATGGTTAGACTTGGGTTGATGATTCTTATGATGTTGCTGCTGTTGTTCTAGGTTCACTCGTTTGCTGTTTCTTGGTGGCGAAACAGATCTACCTCTTTTTCTTGATGGTTTGCAGTTGCGCTGAAAATGAACAATTTTTCCGCAATTAAAACATTAGGCAATTAAAACATATCTGTGCCTTGAAAACCATCCTAGCAGCCTCTTGAGCCAGAGCAAATGAAACAGTCTCAGCGAAAGTGGATTTCTGCGCAGCGCACAAAGCCAATTTAACATCAGAGTCGCGAATGCCATTAACAAACGCCTCAGTTTCAAAGTGGTCCAGGAACGGATGACTCTCGCCTGGATATGTGAGCTGCACTAAACGCTCGATTTCCATTGCGAAATCTTGTAGAGACTCGTTAGGCTTTTGAACTCTACATCGCAATTCCATTCTGTATAAATCGCGCTTGTGCTCACCACCATACTTGAGCTGCAATGCTGCCATTATTTCATTATAGTTGCTTCTGCTGCTTACTGGCACGGTCTTAAGTACCTCTGCGGCTGTACCTTTTAAGGACAAAATCAACTCTATGGTATTTTCTTCAGCATCCCATCCATTTCTGCTAGCAACCGTCTCGAACTGGAATCTAAAGATGCCTAATGGTACGCAGCCGTCAAAGCATGGCGCTTTTATTCGCGTTAAAACCTCCGCAACTTCTCGTACTGGCCACTACACTCAAGGTTATGCATTTTGTCCTCTAGAGCATGCAATTTTTCTTCGAACTCTTTTGCATGCTGTTCCAGGCCACCGCTTTCTAGATGCTGGACTCTATCTGCCAGCTCTGAGAATTTGTTCTAAATAGAATCCACCCTCGTATTAATGGCCTCAGAAACCTCTACCAGAGTCTCGTTCGTGGCTCTATTTGATTCCAACAGTTTTGTTTCCACTCCCTGTATTTCGGCTACAAGCTTTTCAGTGCTAATCTTTGATGCTTTATGCATCTGCTTAGAGTTATGTTTTATTTCAATTATTTCGGGTACAAGCTTTTCAGTGCTGATCATTGATGCTTCATGCATCTGCTGAGAGTTATGTTTTATTTCAGTTATTTCGGCTACAAGCTTTTCAGTGCTGATCCTTGATGCTTCCAGCATCTGCTGAAAGTTCTTTTTTATCTGGATCATCATAGCAGCGAACATTGAATTTATGTCCATGCTGCCGGTCGTAACAGGAAGACGTACCTCTACATCGTCTTTGTCCTCAAACTCGTAAGTCCCGATGTCCATGCCGCGATTCTTAAACTCATCTAACAGTCTCTTCTGCAGTTCAGTTTTGTTACCTGCTGTTGGCAATTCTCTCTTACTAAGCTCCTTTTTTAACTGTTCAACTTTTAACTCATCAAATTTCATGATGATTTCTTATAATTTTATTACTATTTAATTTTTTTAAATGTCCTTTTTTTTAAATTGCAACGTCCTTGTAATTATATTTGCAATTCCACTTCTGACACCAATTGTTACGTTTTTACACCTTTTCGTAAAAACGCTTTTTACTTATCCTTCAAGGATTCGTTTAATTGCATCAAACTAAAAACACAGACAATTAATTTTAGAAGTATAATGCGCCAACACTTTATTTACTACTTCATTAACACGAGTATTTGTATTACTAAACACTTAGCGATGTTAACACGTCTAGATTTAAAATCGCACACTCCCGCTGATCTCTGACAGCGACTTTATGCAGCAAAGTGACGTAGTCTATTAACTTCGTGAAGCATCTGGTCATGTTTGTTGTTGGTTGTGCTTTACTTAACATGTAGCTATATACGTGTGTTTGTTTATATTAGTGATGTCAAATGCGATTGTGTTGGTGAAATCACTCTTATGTCTTACATTCCCAGCGGGAGAAATGTGTGGTTGCGAGGCCTAACTAATGGCCTTTTCTAAGAGTATCCTTTTATTTACCAATAATATCTTCTAAATTTATATTTCAGTTTCGTAACAACAAAACATTTTTTAGGTTTGCGGATTTTAATTTATTGCGTTGTTTTGAGCAAATGTATTTCAAAACGGAAAATATATGTTCGAATAGGAATGTTGAAGGGAAAAGCAACAAACATTTAAAGGAATTTTTTTTAATACAGGATATAGCGCCCCGTTTAAATTTTTCCAGAACTCAATAATATTTTCTCTATGTGGAGGACTAAATTCGCTCCTAAGTATGATTAGTTTTTAAGCTGAACATTTGGTTAGTTTATATAAAAGAGAAACATTTTTACAAAAAGCCCTACTTATGAATTCATTTAAAAGATACATTAAAAAATTTTCGAAAAGATGTACCTACAGACAGTGGCTCCAACTTATTTCAAAGCTATTATATATATATTGTATATATATTTATATAAATATATTATTTCTGTTTAGAGGCCTCAAAACAGGACTTTCGATACTTCCCGCTGAATGAGAGTGTTTCTCAGTAAACAATTCTATTTTACGCTCTCAAAATAAAAGAGCGTAAGCGTACATGTGAGTTTTGTTTCCACAATTGTGTATGACGCTGACATCACTGGTTTATATGGCAATACTGTCTTGTGTGTTTTGTTTATTGTAACTATGTGTGGTTGTATGTATGAGTGTTCTGTGTGTTGCGTACTTTTATTTCTTCTTCTGCTATGTGGGTATGTTGCTGTGTATATTTGTGTGTATGTTGCTGTGTATATTTGTGTATATGTTTAGCTTTTATTAGCGGCGAATACTTGCGTACAAGATCATTAAGAATAACATCATCATCTCTTAGCATTGATGTTGCTAGGTTTTTCGTTGTTGTTATTTACACTTATTATTGCTCAGCCTCAAATGATCTTGTATATTCAGGACGATGTATCCGGAATATTCCATTTCCGTTAATTCAAATATTATCTGCATTGTGTTGACCAGGTTTGTAACATTTTGACAACTATAGATGAGCTGCAGTGCTGCCAAGTACATACATCCACATTGTCGTTATATTTAAATCTACTTTTGAATTTTGCAACAATACCATTTTTAGCGGTTCAAATTAGCAGGAAGTTGCCGTTTTCCATATTTTTTTTTCAAAACGTACTTTTTCAAATACAAAAGTATCAAAATATCAAAGCTTAGTCTATTAATAAGTAAAAAAAGTTATTACCATTTCTTATGCAGTTATTTAACGAAACGAAAGAAATAAACATAATTTTTCCAAAAATTTTATACGACCGCAAAAGTAGGTTTTGCTCTGCTGCTTCTCAAATATTAAACCATCGAAATATGTACATATTTATTTCCAGCAAAATGTTATGAACTTTTTTTGTAATCAAGTAAGGGCCTAAAATGTTGAAAAATTTTGTACATAAAAAATTTTTACAGAAATACGTATATATAATTTCTTTGACAAATTGACGTTAAGTTTCGAAAAATATGGTGACTTTAAAAAGGTATTAAAATGTACGATCCTGTGGCCAAGTGACCGGCTCCAAACGTGAAATAAACTCTTCACCGAAGTCACCACTCTATTGAAACATTGTTTCGCATGCTGTGTGGCACATGGCACCGCACAGTGCTTTCATCCATAGACAAAAATTAAGGAAAGAAGATTATATCCCATCCTTTGAAAAGTAGTGACATTGTGTTCTTATCTAATTAGGTAATGCGATAACGTATTGTTACAAAGTTTAAAAATAGATTCAAATATAACGACAATGTGGCTATATGTACTTGGCAGCACTGCCAAATCATCTCTAGTTGTCAAAATGTTACAGCCCTGGTCAACACAATGCAGATAATATTTGAATTAACGGAAATGGAATATTCCGGATACATCGTTGAGAATATACAAGATCATTCGAGGCTGTGCGATAACAAGTGTAAATAACAACAACGAAAAACCAAGCAACATCAATGCTAAGAGATGATGATTTATTCTTAATGATCTTGTACGCAAGTATTCGTTGTTAATAAAAGCTAAACATGTACACAAATATACACAGCAACATACACACAAATATACACATAAACATACCGACATAGCACAAGAAGAAACAAAACTATGCAACGCACAGAACACTCATACATACAACCGCACATAGTTACAATAAACAAAACACACAAGACAGCACTGTCATATAAACAAACACACGTATATAGCTACATGTTAAGTAAAGCACAACCAACAACAACCATGACCAGATGCTTCACGAAGTTACCAGACGATGTCATTTTGCTATATAAAGTCGCTGCCAGTAATCAGCGGGATCAGTGTGATTTTAAATCTAGACGTGTTTACATCGTTAAGTGTTTAGTAGTACAAATACTCGTGTTAATAAAGTAGTAAATAAAGTGTTGCCGCATTATATTTCTAAAGTTAATTGTCTGTGTTTTTAATTTGATGCAATTAAACGAATCCTTGAAGGATAAGTAAAAAGCGTTTTTACGAAAAGGTCTAAAAACGTAACAATTGGTGTCAGAAGTGGAATTGCAAAAATAATTAAAAAGGACATTGCAATTTAAGGAGAAAAAAAAGGACATTAAAAATATTAAATTATAAAAAATAATTATGAAATTTGATGAGCTAAAAGTTGAACAGCTAAAAAAGGAGCTTAGTAAGCGGGAATTGCCAACAGCAGGTAACAAGGCTGAACTGCAGAAGAGGCTGATAGATGAGTTTAAGAATCGCGGCATGGACATCGGGACATACGAGTTTGAGAACAAAGACGATGTAGAGGTATGTCCTCCTGCTACGACCAGCAGCATGGACATAAAATCAATGTTCGCCGCTATGATGATTCAGATAAAAGAAATCAATGATGCACAAACTGAAATTAAACAGAACTCAAAGATCAGCACTGAAAAGCTTGTAGCAGATATACAGGAGTCAAATAGAGCCACGAACGAGACTCTGGTAGAGGTTTCGGAGGCCATTAATAGGAGGGTGGATTCTATTGAGAACAAATTCTCAGAGCTGGCAGAGAGAGTCCAACATCTAGAAAGCGGTGGCTTAGAACAGCATGCAAAAGAGGTCGAAGAAAAATTGCATGCTCTAGAGGACAAAATGCATAACCTTCAGTGTAGTGGTGGGCCAGTACGAGCAGTTGCGGAGGTTTCTGCGCGAATAAAAGCGCCATGCTTTGACGGCAGCGTACCTTTGGGCATCTTTAAATTCCAGTTCGAGACGGTTGCTAGCAGAAATGGATGGGATGCTGAAGAAAAGGCCATAGAGTTGATTTTGTCCTTAAAGGGTACAGCCGCAGAGGTACTTGAGACCGTGCCAGTGAGCAGCAGAAACAACTATAATGAAATAATGGCAGCATTGCAGCGCAAGTATGGTAGTGAGCACTAGCGCGATTTATACAGAATGGAATTGCGACGTAGAGTTCAAAAGCCTAACGAGTCTCTACAAGATTTCGCAATGGAAATCGAGCGTTTAGTGCAGCTCACATATCCAGGCGAGAGTCACCCGTTCCTGGACCACTTTAAAACTGAGGCGTTCGTTAATGGCATTCGCGACTCTGATGTTAAACTGGCTGTGTGCGCTACGCAGAAATCCACTTTCGCTGAGACTGTTTCATTTGCGCTGGCTCAAGAGACTGCAAGGATGGTTTTCAAGCCACAGATATGTAAGGTGCGGAATGTGGAGGTTTTGCCCGAGGAAGATAACAGCCTAGTTGCTAGTTTTAAGGAGGCAATGCGACAACTGTTGGCGGAAGGTGCTACCAAAGAAAAGCCTAAGTGCTTTAACTGCGGAAAAATTGGTCATTTTCAGCGCAGCTGCAAAGCACCAAGAAAAAGAGGTAGATCTGTTTCGCCACCAAGAAACAGCAAACGGGTGAACCAAACAACATCACAAGAGTCCCCGTTAAACTAAAACGAGCTAGCGCTAAGGGGCAAGAGCTAGCTCCCACAAACGAGGGCCCCACAATCTCCATATCAGTGATGCAGCAGAAAAATAGCAACCTTACTGCGTCTGGACACATCAACGGGGAAAAGCACGTACTTACCATAGACACAGGGGCGTCGCAGTCAATAATAAGGCCCGATATAGTAAAGGGGAAATGCGATCGTTTAAGCAATATACGGCTACGTACAGCTACTGGAGAGCCTGCCACTGTCTATGGTAAGATTGAATTGAAGGTGACTATAGCCAACATCAACGTGAGACATGTGTTTATTGTTGCCGATATTGTCGATGAGGTAATTATTGGAGCCGATTTTATGATTAACCATGGCATTAATCTACACATGGGGCAACAGCTGATGATTTGGCGTAATGTGGAAATACCCCTTGATGTTGGGTATGACAGCAAGCCGCAAGTAAGAAAAGTATTTGCTATTAAGAGTCAGACGTTACCGCCGCAGTCTGAAACAGTTATATGGGCGTGTATGAAGGGAGATTGTGAGGACAATCGGTTGTGGGTTGTAGAACCAGCAGATCTAAAGAGAGAGCTTATAACAGCAAAAGCTCTAGTAAAAACTAGTAAAGGAGGAATAGTCCCTATAAGAGTACTTAACTTGGCAGACCATGAAAAAGTCATCAAAGAAAATTGCGATATTGGCCAGTGTACTCCAGCAGAGGCAATAATAAACTGCGAGAGGAAGATAGAGCCTAACAATTTGTCCGCCAAAGAACGTGAACAATTTGAGGAATACGTAGGAAAATGGGTAGCAGGACTGTCAGCGACAGACAGAAATAAAGCCAAACAGTTGCTAAAAAGGCATGCCAGTATCTTCGCCATGGGAAACCAAAGCCAGGGTAGAACTGCATTGGTTAAACATGAAATTAACACAGGCGAAGCTAGGCCCATTAAACAGCCACCCAGAAGTGTACCCCTAGCAAAGCGAGATGAAGTCAAAGAGCTTGTAAGAGAAATGGAGCATGAAGGCGTAATTGAGCCATCTTCTGGTCCTTGGAGTTCGCCAGTAGTCTTAGTTAAAAAGAAAGATGGCAGTACTAGATTCTGCGTAGACTACAGGAAGCTCAATGACATAACCAAGAAGGACAGCTATCCGCTCCCCAGAATCGATGACACTTTGGACACGCTAGCTGGTACGAGATGGTTCTCTACGCTAGACTTGCGAAGCGGATATTGGCAAGTGGAGATTGCAGAGAAAGACAAGGAGAAAACTGCCTTCAGTGTCGGTAACGGATTATGGCAGTTCAAAGTTATGCCATTTGGTCTCTGCAATGCTCCGGCCACGTTTGAACGCCTAATGGAGAAGGTACTGAAAGGACTCCACTGGAAGACATGCTTGGTATATCTGGATGACATAATCGTGATGGGGAAAACTTTTGATGAACACCTCAAAAACATGGCAGAAGTTCTTCAACGGATATCATCAGCTGGATTGAAACTCAGCCTGAAGAAATGTGCATTGTTCCAGAAAGAAGTGAAGTATTTGGGGCATCGTGTTACAGCAGACGGAATCTCAACAGATGAAGATAAAATACAAGCAGTAAGGGACTGGCATCAACCTAAAAATCTTCATGAATTGCGCAGCTTTTTGGGACTTTGTACATACTACAGACGCTTTGTGCCAAATTTTGCCAGTGTAGCTGCAAGCCTGCATGAGCTGACAAAGAAGTCGAGACCATACCATTGGGGTGAGCCACAGGAAAAGGCATTCCAGAAACTTAAAGGATTATTGTGTACGTCACCAGTACTAGCGTATCCCATACCTGGAGAAAAATTTGTGCTGGATACTGATGTGAGCGGCTATGGCATAGGGGGCGTACTATCCCAAGTAGTTAATGGCACTGAGAAAGTCATAGGATACTATAGCCGTGTACTCTCAAAACCTGAGAGGAACTACTGTGTGACACGACGTGAGCTTCTGGCAGTATTGGAATGCATTAAACATTACCATAAGTACCTGTATGGTCAACACTTTACATTAAGGACTGACCATTCTGCACTGAGATGGTTATTGCAGTTTAAAAATCCTGAAGGGCAACTGGCAAGGTGGATTGAGCGCCTGCAGAGCTACGACTTCAGTATTGAGCATAGAAGGGGCACAAAACATAGCAATGCGGATGCTCTTTCAAGAAGACCCTGCTGTTTAGAGTGTAAACATTGCGTTAGAACCGAACAAAAGGAAGGCGTTGTTGATGTTCGGCTAATGCACATCGACTCTGATGAAGACTGGTCAGCGGCACAGAGGGACGACAATATACTGGGGAAAATTACAGCAGCCAAAGAGGAGGACAGAAGACCGCCGCGGAATGAAATTTCGGCTGAGAGTCCACTCGCCAAATCTTATTGGGCTCAGTGGAACAGCCTCAAGGTAATAAAAGGGTGCCGCGTATGGGAAAGTGTAGATGGCAAAACAACTTCAAATTTGATAGTTGTGCCATGCTCCAAGATAAGTAAGGTTCTGCAAGAATTTCACAATGGACCTAGTGGCGGTCATCTTGGAGTAACAAAAACACTTGAGAAACTGAAGCAGCGTTTTTATTGGGTTGGATGTCAACAAGCCGTAGCCGACTGGATAGCAAACTGCCCACAGTGCATAGCAGCCAAAGGCCCAGTAAGAAGAAGCCGGGGACAGCTACAGCAATACAACTCAGGAGCACCATTCGAGCGGATCGCAATGGATGTAGCAGGTCCTTTTCCCGTCACTGAAGCCGGAAATCGTTATGTTCTTGTGGTAATGGACTATTTTAGTAAATGGCCAGAGGTATATGCTATACCTAACCAAGAAGCAAAGACAGTTGTAAATGCATTCGTCAACAACTGGGTATGTCGCTATGGTGTCCCAATAGAATTACATTCCGACCAAGGAAGGAATTTCGAGTCTGCGATATTCAGGGAATTGTGCGAATTATATGGGATAAAGAAAACCAGAACAACGCCGTTGCATCCACAGTCTGATGGCATGGTAGAGAGGTTCAATCGCACCTTAGAAGAGTACCTGCGAAAAGTGGTAAGCAACCATCTGTAATGTATCAATAGCAAAATGTCTTTATTTACTGTCCCTAACTACAAGGTACTTCATCATATCTGGAAGAACTAGAGCAACGTTTTTTTTTATTTTGCGCTCGACGCATTTTTCAAATATTTACAGAGACGGCTAAAAGACTGTTATAGGCAGGCGTTCACACACACGTACTGTCGGCTCGCCCAGAATTTTTGGTAGTCATCTTCAGATGTACCTGCCTGCTTCCGAACATAAGTACCTACCTATGCAAATATATGAATTTACCGATTACTTAAAGTTTACCACTAAACTCTTACAAATGCATAATGTAAGTAGAAACATACACAAATAGTGAGGGAATTCGAACAAGGGGATAATTTGAATTGCTAATACAGGCGGGTGCAACACTATACCAGTTGACATCACTTAACCTTTTTTTTGTGTTCACCAGCTCGCCGTGTCTTTTAAGTTACAGGTTATGTATACTTGGCCATCCATATATCTATACACCTCCATACATGGGGATGAATCAAGCCTATATAACAATTTATACAGCGGTTCTCTTTTATCACTCACGTGTTACCGAGGAGAATAATAACAGGTTACAAAAGCAACCAACAAGTATATAAGCCTACATGACACCGCTAATTGTTTTACGAAGTGTGCAAAGAGAGCTTGAGCCTGTGTTAAAAGCCACGCTACGTTCTTTTCAAATTGGGCAGCTGAAGTGATCAGTCAGCAATCAAACATTAAACGTATTTATTTAAAACCATTATTTTTCAAAAGGTTCTTTCCTTATTAAATCACTAACGTCAGCAAAGGGAAAGTTGATTGAAGTAGGCCTTATCAAAAAGGAAAAAACAAGGTAACAGAATAAAACAGAGAAAAAAAAGAAGATCAAGATTTCCTGATAATCAGGAATAATTTTCTTTTACAATTCAGGAGCTTTGTCACCTCGTGCTCTAACATTTGAAAGCACAGGGCCAGTCGGTGTCTCAAGGCGTGGGGGAGATCACGATTAGAAATTTAAGTGCGGTTAGGACCATCCTATTGAATGAGTCCGGCCGCCGATAGTTTAAGAGTGTCCGGACTAATTTGGCGAACCAATCTCGAACCAGGCACGTGCGGCCCGCATTCCAGTAAATAGGACCGCCCCATACTGCCTGTAACTAACGCCGAAAACCTCCCACCTTGGGCCTTCCTTACGACACCAATAGCTTTACGATCTACTATACCTTAACAACCCTATAAACAGAAGCATCAAGCCAGATACCATTTAATATCAACCAGTGTCAAATCCGTGACGAAGCAAAAGAAAACAAGAAGAATAGCTTTCGTTCGCTGCAGAAAACAAGAAGAAAATAGGAGGGAGTGGAAAAACTCACTAATTTAACACGTCTACGCTACGTAGATTAAATAACTCATCGAGTTCTTTGAAATTATCCTACTGTTTGATTATATAAATTTTTTTTTCATTACCTGACTACTCTATTCTAACAGAAAATTAGCCCCTCTATAACTATACCACCTTTAATAAAACTAACTTACCTTCTTAACACTAATTGTACATCGAATCCAAAGATACCCAGCCGAAGGCCTTCAGCATCGTTGGAGTCGAGACCTTACTGTAAGTTGCATATATTTTTGTTGTATTCTTAATCAGTTTAATATTATTGAATTTCTTTATTATGTATTTACTAATTACTATTTAGTATTTACGATTTCATTGCTAAGCTCTTTGCCCCTCTCATTCATAAAATTTTCTTAGTTATTAGTTTTGTTTTGAGCTTGCTGTTGATCTTGTTTTACAGAGTAATTTTATTGCATGCATATAAGCTCAGTGAAATTCTTATTCAGACATAAGTATATATTATTTTTGTACCTTATGTACCTGTCTCTTTTATTGCTACAATGCCTTAAGATTACTCTGTAGGCAAAAATAAAACTTAATATAGATTTAATTTAAGTTCTATTAACCTTAATTTTTTTTTGTTTAGTTAAGAGAATCTGTATGCCAAAATACCTAGTTGTAAAGAATTTTGTTTGAGCAATATAATGAAATGAAAATATGAAAGGGTGACTCTCTGTTAATGTAGAACTGTAGAAAAGTGGTAAGGTAAAGTGTGACAGGGTTTTTTTTGTTTGATACCTAATGGCTAAAAAGAAAAAAAAACGCACGGTTGGGTGGGTTAAGAGCCTTATTAGCCGTCAACACCAGGGCTAATCCGCCTTGTTGGACCGGATAGAGAAACACTGGACTCGGTGGCGATACCTTTTGTAGGTTAACTATTTTTTTTTCTCAACCAGGGCAACAAAACGCACGTAATTTTTTTGGACGGGTCGCAGTAGGTCTTCTGGAATACAAACCCAGCCCTTAACTCCCGATCTAGCTAGCTAGCCAGTACGTGCGTACCGTTTCCATAAGCAGACCAACTTTTTCCTTTAAACTGAACCAGGAAAAAAAAACAAAATGCACAATCCAGCTGAGCCGGCACAAAAATGGCGCCCAACGTGGGGCCCGACGACGTGAGAATTTCAGAAACTTTGTTTTTTTTCTTCTTATACATTTTATACATGGACATAAGTTCATCTTAGCCATGAATTTATTTCGTTTTCGGGATCTCTACACTACAATCATATCACGAATAATGAAAATAGTATAGATTTACTTCCAGTTACTGTTGCACTGTGCGCGTGACAGTTTTATTTGGTTAAGTCCAAGAATGACATAGCAGTTGTAAAGAAGTTGGAAATATTGTGACTAGATTACTAATGATTCTTAGGCAATCCGCTTCTCCTAGTGCCTATTCATTCCTTTATGTTTAGTGCAGCAATAATTGGAAAGGTATTTAAGAATTTGCGCGTGTATTCAGTGTAATATATCGGTGCCTTTCTAAAGAAAAGCATTGGAAATACGATTTAGGTGAATCGATAATAGTTCCCTGTCGTCCACTTTATATTTGGAAATTCATGATATTTTAGACTGTCATATTCGTCAAATTCCACAATCACCAGTTTTTTTTGTCCAAGTTCACAAGTTATTTGTTCTCACACTACCTTGCCAACTCTTTCGAAAAGTTCTACAATTATAGTCATATATTGTTATTATAAATTTTTCTTTAAATATGTCCATCGCACATAGCGACGAAAATATTCCTTCGATGGTAGCCGATAGTAAGTTACCTCAGTGTTCCATCTGCCAAAAGGATTATGAGATAGACGATATTGTTGTTTCTACCCCGTGCCACCATGTATTCCATAAGGAATGTATTGTGAATGTGCTTAAGGAGACCCACGGTTGTCCGCTATGCGGTAAAGCCTGCCGGCCACCCAAATTAAGGTCCCACAATATTTTGGCAGACGTTACAAAACAAGCTTTGGCTTTAGAAGCCCCAAATAAGCATCCCCTCACCCATCAAGGTGCCTTACCAAAAACACCGTCTCAGAACAGTAACCCTACCCGGGTTACGTCAGACAACCCATTGATACGAAATTCAGATTTTAATCTGAACACTAAGGCATTCAGACTAGATAATTTGTTAGATATATCCCCAGGACAGAATATGCAACCGAGCCAAATTTTGCAAAATGTAAGTGATAGAACCCTCCAGTTTCTTATTAATGAATCGGTCCGAGCCCAGTTGTTAGCCTTAAACATAAACCCGAATTTAGCAGCTGGACCCAGTATCGAAAACCCGGTCCAGACGAATCAAAATTCGCAACCTAGCAATAATAATCCTACGGCTTATAGAGACAGTGGCAGACAAAGTTTAGATAACCGCAATTTCAATAATAATGACAATGGGAATTATGGGATTCGTCAAAATAATAGGCGACCTAATTTTGCTCAAAATTTCAACCTTTCCCCAGAAAAAGTCACCAATATTATGTCAGGATGGCAACTCAAGTTTGGCGGTCAGGATGATGAGGGATTATCAGTTGATAATTTTATTTATAGAGTTCAAGCCCTTACTATTCAGAGTTTAAATAGTAATTTCGAGCTTTTATGCCGAAATATGCACTTATTATTTACCGGAAAAGCTAGAGACTGGTTCTGGCGCTTTCACCGGAAGTATAACCAACTAGATTGGGAGACGTTGTGTCGAGAACTTAGAAACCAGTTCCGTGACCGCAGAACGGATTATGACCTAAAGGAACTGTAATGTGCGCAAAAAAAAGGACAGCGCAAACTTTCAATTGGAGCCGGCGCTTAAAAACGCCACTGGCTGGACTTGATACTTAGGCAGTTATTATGCCTTTTTGTTTTCAGCAGTTGAATGCTTAAGGAATTAAAATAGTCGATTTTAAGGCTGATAAGTAAGTTAATGTTTTTATTTTCGAAAAGTTTGTTTCTTATATACTAACGTTGTGTGAGATTGTTTTTCAAGTACTTTCTTCATATTGCGTGTTATGGCCAATATGTTATGTTGGTCAGTTTCGGTATTACGGGGGATTAGAGTTTTCAATGTATCTGTATCTATTTTTATTCTTGATAATGCATCAGCATTTGAATTCATTTTGCCCTTTTTGTACGATATTTCGAATTCATATTCGCTTAAGTCGAGTCTTATTCTAGTCATCTTGGACGATGAATTTTTGTGTGTAAACAGTGACACCAATGGTCTGTGGTCTGTAACGACATAAAATTTTCTACCATATAGGTACGGACGGAAAAAGTTGATTGCCCAGTGAATGGCTAACAGTTCTTTTTCTATTACGGATTTGTTCACGTCATGCTTTGACAATGTCTTACTTGCGTAGGATATGGGTAAGTCTGATCCAATCTCTCCTTGTGAGAGGATAGCACCCAGAGCAAAATTGGATGCATCTGTTGTGACGATAAAAGGTTTTTGAAAATCAGGGTATTGTAGTATAGGGGGATTTAGTAATTTTGATTTTAGGGTTTCGAAAGATTGTTGACAATTTTCAGTCCACACGAATGGTTTGTCCTTTTTTAGTAACTGGTTTAAATCTCTTGCTATATCAGCGAAGTCTTTAACAAAGCGCCTATAATAATTGCAGAATGCGATGAATCTTCTGACTTCATCAGCATTTTGTGGTACAGGGTAATTTTTTATCACGCTATTTTTGTTTGGGTCAGTGCGTATACCTTTATTGGTTACGAGGTGACCTAAATAGACTACCTCAGTTTTTAAAAAACAACACTTACTTGTATTGAGTTTTAAATTGTATTGTTTTAAACGTTCAAAAACTTTTATTAAATTGCTGTGGTGATGCTTTATGCTGCATCCAAACACGATTATATCATCTACGTACAGAAAGGCTTCTGCGCTTAAGCCGCTTAATGCTATCGTCAGCATGCGCTGGAAACTGTTGGATGATATTTTGAGACTGAATGGTAACCTTGTAAACTGAAAATGGCCATTTCTTGTTGAAAACGAAGTTAAAGGTCTCGAATCTTTGTCTAAACTAATCTGATGGAACGAACTGCTCATATCTAGAGTTGAAAAATATTTTGCTCTACCTAATTTGTCTAATACGTCTTCCAATCTTGTCAATGGGAACTTATCATTTACGATTTTTTGATTCAATTTTCTGAAATCTACGACTAGACGCCACTTCCGTTTGTCATCTGCTGACTTTTTGGGCACTACTAACAGTGGTGAGTTATAGGGGCTCACTGAGTGTTCAATTATTCCATCTTCCAATAGCTTGTTTACTTGTTCATTAATTTCTTCCATTTGCATTTCTGGCAATCTGTATGGTTTGATATATACTGGGGTATTATCTACTGTTTGTAGGTGTTGAGTATAAAAATTGTTTACCGTGAGCTGCTCACTTTCAATATGAAAAATTTCACTATATTTGGCTACAATGTCCATTAACGACTGTTTTGCTGTCGGGTCAATTGATTCAATATTAAGATTTTTTAAGACTTTTGAAACACGATTTTTGGTGTGCCTATTTTTAATTGTTTTGTAGTTATATACTTCGTAATTATCTAGATCCCTTTTTTCTAGGTCCAAATTTTTTATTTTAATGTCGTCGTTGGTGGTGTTTAAGACTTTTATATGTTGTCTGCCTACTGCAGGTATTATACTATTAGCAACAAAAACTCCTGGTGCTATCTCTTTATTTAAAACAATGCTTTCTTTTTCTGTGTATATGTTTATTGGGACGATTGATTCTGAATGAGCAGGTATACTAATATCTGTGTTATATACGCATTTGGGTGTGATCGGTAGTATAAATTCTTTTTCTGTTACATTAAAGGTTATTGTATAGGTTTCAAATTCTATTTTGCATTTATATTTCTCTAGTATATCTCTTCCAATGATACCATCAGTGGGTATTGGAAAATCAGATGGTACAACATGAAATTCATGTGTTATATTATCATCATCAAAATGTAGATTTAAATTTGCTGTACCGATACTTTTGATTTTGTCTGAAGTGATACCACTTAGTGTTGAAACATTTCTAGTATCTATATTTTCAGTTTTGTGTTTTTTGCATATTGATACTTCGGCTCCTGTGTCGATCAAAAAATTTAAGTTTCCTTTTTTATTTCTAAAGCTCGTTGTTATTGGATTATTTATATTTGTTGAAAATGTAAAAATTTTTGGCTCTGGATAACATTGTGCGTTATCCTGCCTACTTAGTTTCCCTGTCTATTCACTCTTGTGGTTGAGTTTCTGTTGTTACTATTGTTATTGTTACTATTGTTATTATCCCTACTATAACTGTTTCTGAAGTTGCCGTTATTACTTCGGTTATTTCTTTCATAAGTTCTTTGCCCATGATAAGAACTATCAACGCGACCTCTATTACCTTGGTAATTGTTTCTATTGAAATTTCTATGATAGTGTTGGTTAACGCTACTATTATATCTGTACTGGTTATTAAATTGGCTGTCGCCATATATTCTATTATTTCTATTAAATTGGGGATCATTCCTATTTGAGTTATGCTCATTTGTTCGACGGTCAATCCTGAAAATGTTTGCATCATTGCTATGTAAATTTTGCTCTAAAGTTACGCACTTCTGTACCGCTTCATTCATGGTTTTTGGGCTGCTTGCTAGCAAAATATTTTTGAATTCATTATTTATTCCTTTTATAAAAACATTCAAAGCCATGCTGTCATTCATTTTGTAGATGGCGTCTTTCGCCTCTTGAGTTGGTGTCTCAATGGCTTTTATATGAAAATCGCTCAATTGCTCTGTGAGCACAGTGATCGACTCTCTAAACGCTGAAACAGTCAGGCCTCCTTGCTTTACTGTTCCTAACTCTGTTAGTACCTGTTGCAATGTCTTCGGATTCGGGTACGCTTCAATCAATAGTTTTTTTAATTCTGCTAAGGATGTTGGTCTATTCGCACGCCCTAACACACTGCGAACATGCGCCGTTAGCTTAAAATTGTATATATATTTTATGTATATTTCCCTATCTTCGGTTCTTATTAGATCGTGCAACAATTCGGTTTGAACTATGAAGTCCTCCAAATATTCGTACGAACCCTTGAATGTTTGTATATTTTTGCCAACTACCGATATATCGAATAGTGCCATATCTTCTGTTTTATTATTTGTGCCTGTGGTTTTTAATGTTTTAATGCATAAATTTTCTATTAAACTGAATAATTTTTTATACAAATCGTTAAACGTGATAATGAATGTTTTACTTTTTGTATCCTCTAAATTTTTAAAAATTTCATCGACCTCTGTTCTTATTTTTAACAATCGCGTTAATTTTTCTTCTTTATATTCTGTAGAGTAAACTCTGTCCTTACTTTTCTTTAAATTCTTTTCTAATTTTTCTAATTCTATAAAATATTCCTCTATTTTATCCATAAAATCAAAATATAGAATATGTTATGACATAAAAAAATTCATAAAATTATAACTTTGTGGCAACACTCAATTCAACGAGAGTAGGGTGCCCTCTATAGGAAATATTGTGGCTAAAATCAGTTTTGTTTTATTAATAAAAGGTTGTTGTGCTGTCAGTCATTCACAGCTGACACTAATTTGCTTTTTCGCGTTTTGTTCTTTTTAGTTATTTTTTTTTTGTTTAAAGAATGTGTTTTATTTAAACTTATTAATTTGTTTATAATATAATTATTTTAATTAAATTATTTGATAATTGTTATAATTTTTCCCATTATTGTGTAAAAATGTGTGTTTATTCTTTTTGTTTTATAATAATTTTAAATAAAGGTAATGGTATTCATATTGTGTGAAAAAAAATTTGTGAGATGCTATCTCCCATGCTGGCGGAGGATCTGCATTAACCGACGCTCTCAAAGCTGCTAGCTTACGGCGTATTTTCACAATTTTTCCACCTCTCTTGTGTTTTGGTTTTTGGGTTGGTGGAATGGACGTCAATTTTTTCTCTGCCTCTGCTGCTGTCTTCTTTTGTACTCCTCAATTGTGAGGGGTCTGGGGCCGGACACTATTGCTGCGGCTGTATATTTTGGTGCTTCTTCCGATGCACCAACCGGTTGATATTCCTCAAATGGGATATTTTTCTGTTCGGTGGGCAGGATCGCCATGTAATGTGCGCAAAAAAAAGGACAGCGCAAACTTTCAATTGGAGCCGGCGCTTAAAAACGCCACTGGGTGGACTTGATACTTAGGCAGTTATTATGCCTTTTGGTTTTCAGCAGTTGAATGCTTAAGGAATTAAAATAGCCGATTTTACGGCTGATAAGTAAGTTAATGTTTTTATTTTCGAAAAAGTTTGTTTCTTATATACTAACTTAACGGTATACAAATTTGGTATATTTCCAACGACCCTTCCAATATTAACAGGTAGTTTTATTTGTTCTTACTTATAATATTGAATTGTTGTATTATAAAAAATAGGTAAAGTGAAGTAATATATTAGGGTAGTGTATATAATTACAAATAATATATATAAGTGTATTACATTATAAAATAATTAAAAATAAGTGTATTAAACATGAAATACACTACAGAACAAATACGCGGTAGAATGCAAAGACCGGGTGAAAAATTCGATTCCTACTACGATTCAATATTACAGATAACAGATCGTCTTCAAGACCCCATTAGTGAATTTGAACTAGTCGAAATAGTGAGGCGGAACTTGAAACCGGAAACTCGCAAAGAGCTTTTACATTTCTATATATTATCTATTTCGCAGTTAAAAGAGTTTGTTCGCAAGCATGAAATGCTTGAGGAAGAATTAGAACATCGCAGGCCAAATAAGTCCTTTAATCCTCGCAAATACGTTTCCGAACTTGACTCGGGCCCAATAAAAGAAGAGCCTGCCCCGATAGTAGAAATAACAGAACTTAGCTGCTGGAACTGCCAAGAAAAAGGACATCGTTTTTTTTTTTTTTTTTTTTTTTTATGAGTAGGACCAGCACTCAGGGGATGACCCCTATATATGCAATGCATTGCGCCGGAACTGAAAACTAGGGGATAGTACTGAGGAGACAGATTAGGAAAGATGAGAAGATAGAGTTTTTTTTTTTTTTTTTTTTTGTAGCTATTTCAACCTTTTTACTTCGCCGGCTAATTTTTGCTACAGGGCCGACGAAGGTGGGTGCTGTTACTCAGCTTTTTTTTTTTTTTTTTTAGTACATGATGGTGTCAGTCGCTGCCAATTATGTTCAGTGATCAGTGACTATGCCTTCATCATTGAAACAGGCTGGCAACAACTAACACAACCACGCACTAATGCTGATCAGAAAAATTCAACACAATATTTCATGACTCAGAGCGGGCTCGAACTCACGACCCTCTGTTTCATAGTCTCGTGACGACTGTTTGGGTGATAGGAGGATTTTTTGTTATGGCTGTGGCGCAGCCAATATTTTTAAACCCAATTGCGCTAAGTGCAACCGACTTCCAAAAAACTTCCAGACCAACAGCAGACCAAAACAATTTCATTCCCAAGCAACTCAGATGTAAAGTCTTGTGGATGTCAAACGGATGAATTCAAAAGTAATGTTAAGTTAATACCCAGACATTTAAAACCATACCACGTTAGACTTTCGGAATATAACCAGGCCAAAGTAAAAATTTTTGGGGAAGAAATCGTTGCAGTTGCGAAGCGGTCCAAAAGAAATACAAAAAGAATGAGGGAATATATTAAAAAAATTCTTAAAACCCGCAAATACTTTTGTTCGGCGGTTATTTCCAATGTAAACCAGTTTGATATACGTCCCTTTACTACTGTGCGAATTTACGATGAAACCATACTAGGCTTAATAGACACGGGCGCCACCATTTCTTGTATGGCGGGGGATTATGCTAGAGCATTTTTAGAACACCCAAATAAGTCCTTTAATAGATTTAAAATCACTTTGAAAACTGCGGATGGCACAAACCATTCGGCCTTAGGTAGTGTCACCACTTTAGTAACCTTCCGAGAGGAAACCAAACCGCTTACCTTCTTAATAAATCCACACTTAACACAGAATTTATATTTAGGGGTAGACTTTGTCCGAACTTTTGGCCTAGCGAAAGATTTGTTTACTGAAAATGCAAATAACTTATCTATGACAAACGTGGAGGAACTCGACGTCAATGAGAATTCCCATTCCATAACTCCGAATCAGAAAATTAGACTTTCTGCTGCTATAAATTCTTTTCCATCTTATGCCAAAGAAGGGTTGGGGAGAACATCGCTTGTATCCCATAGTATAGACACCGGAGATCATAAGCCAATAAAACAACGACATTTTTCAATATCTCCAGCAGTAGAGAAACTTCTCTTTGCAGAAATTGACAGAATGATCCAATTAGGAGTCATAGAGGAATCTCAGAGTCCGTGGTCATCGCCTGTGGCTCTGGTGCAGAAACCCGGTAAGGTTAGACTATGTCTAGATGCTAGAAGGGTCAACAGCGTGACTGTTAAGGACGCTTATCCTTTGCCTCTCATCGATGGAATTTTCAGTAGGCTTCCAAAAGCAAGATTCATCACGAGTTTGGATTTGAAGGACGCCTTCTGGCAAATTCCATTGGACGAAAGGGCAAGGGAGAAGACCGCGTTCACTGTGCCGGGCCGGCCCTTATATCAGTTTGTCACCATGCCATTTGGGTTGTGCAACGCGCCACAGACGCTGTCACGACTTATGTACAAAGTGATTCCAGTCCATTTGCGTAATCAAGTCTTTGTGTATTTAGACGATTTGCTCATTATTACGGAATCCTTTGATGAGCATGTGGTAATTCTACAAGAGGTTGCAGTTTGTATCCGAAAAGCCAATTTATCCATAAATATCGAAAAAAGTAAATTCCTTCTCAAGCAGGTGAAATATTTGGGACACATAATCGGCCAGGGTACGATTAAAACCGACCCGGACAAAGTTACGGCTATCCGAGAATTCCCGTTGCCCACATCCGTTCGACAACTTCGACGTTTTTTAGGTATTTGTGGTTGGTACCGACGTTTCGTCCGAAACTTTGCCACCCTGACCGCACCGTTGACGGACATGTTAAAGAAGAACAGAAAATTTGAGTGGTCAGAATCTGCAAAATTTTCATTCGACGAGCTGAAAATATCTCTCTCGTCTGCACCGGTACTTCACAACCCCGACTTTTCACGTCCGTTCTCCATCCAGTGTGATGCCAGTCAATATGGAATAGGCGCTGTTCTGGCCCAGCGAAACGACGACATGGATGAAGTACCGATAGCCTTCATGAGCCACAAATTAACACCTACGCAGAAAAACTACACCGTTTCTGAACAGGAATGTCTTGCCGCTATTATGGCAGTCAAAAAGTATCGGGCCTATGTGGAAGGTCACGAGTTCGAAATTATAACTGATCACGCGTCATTGAAATGGCTCATGAGTCAGACAGACTTACATGGACGACTGGCTCGTTGGGCCTTGAAACTGCAAGGTTTTAACTTTACAATCCGCCATAGGAAAGGTAGCCAAAATATAGTCCCTGATTCCCTTTCACGACTGCATTCGGAAAATAATAATGAAGTTATGGTAAAAGATTGTGAGTCCGTTTTTCTATCCGAACTCGCTAGTTCGGTCGAAATAAATTTACAATCGGAAGAGTTTAAGTCGGAACAATACCTTTCATTGATTAAAAATCTAAATTCAAAAATACAATATCTCCCTGATGTAAAAATTGTAGACGGATTTGTTTATAAACGGGCTGAGTTTTCTTCTGGCGATGAACTGCAGGAACAATTTTGCTGGAAAATCTGGGTACCAACAGCCATGACTGATGATAAAGAGGGCGCATGACCATCCATTGGGTGCTCATGGCGGGGTGGGAAAAACTTTGCGGCGTCTTAAAACATTTTTCTTTTGGCCTAGGATGGCCCAGCAGACGGCCGTGTATGTTGCATCGTGTAAAATTTGCAAGCAAACGAAGGCTTCAAACAAATGTTTAAGACCCCCAATGGGGCAACCACCTACCTCCGTTCGTATTTTTCAAAAACTCTACCTCGATTTGTTGGGCCCGTATCCTAGATCTTCGTCCGGAAACAGCGGAATAATAATTGTACTGGATCATCTATCCAAATTTCATTTCTTAGAGCCCATAAAAAAGTTTACGGCAAATGTTATTATTGAGTTTTTGGAGAAGCGAATATTTCATATATTTGGGGTACCAGAGTCCATAACGACCGATAATGGGGTACAATTCAAGTCCAAATTGTTCAAAGAATTTTTAGATGCATACGGAGTTTTTCATAACTTTACCGCTCTTTATTCTCCACAGGCAAACGCTAGTGAACGGGTGAATCGCTCCGTCTTAGCGGCAATAAGAGCCTACGTAAACCCCCAACAAAGGAATTGGGATGAGCACCTATCCGCTATAAGCGCGGCGTTGCGGAGCTCAATACATAACAGCACTGGGTTCTCACCCTATTTTCTGTTATTTGGGCAAAATATGCTAACGAATGGCTCAACGTATTCGCTTTTACGCAAACTCCAGTTATTAGATACCCCGATGGAATTAAGGTCCGATGAAAGGCTCGAAATAGTGAGAATAAAGGCTCAAGAAAATATACGCAAATCCTATGATAAACAGGTTAAATATTATAATCTCCGTTCACGTCCTATTCATTTTGACGTTGGCCAAACCGTATACAGGCGAAACTTTTCCCAATCAAAGGCAGTGGAACATTATAACAGCAAACTAGCAAATCAGTTTGAAAAGGCACGAGTTAGGGCGAAACATGGTACGTGTTATTACGAACTAGAAGACCTCAAGGGAAAGGCGTTGGGAAAATTTCATGCTAAGGATATTCGATTGTAAGGAAGTAATTTTTGTGGTGTACAGCAAAGGTATACAATTGTTTGGGGGGAAGGCTATTCTTAATAAAACCACCAACCCCTATACATATATACCCACCAAGATTTCTTTTTTCTGCGAACCCCCCATCTTCATCCCATTAGAAGAGAGAAAGGAACAACAAGGTTCCCTGTGAGTAATAAAAGTACTTGTTTTTTTTTGTAGTCTTCAGCTTTAGTTTCATCGTACAACGAATTCCGCAAAAGCTGTTTTGTAATGTATCAAGAGCAAAATGTCTTTATTTACTGTCCCTAACTACAAGGTACTTCATCATATCTGGAAGAACTAGAGCAACGTTTTTTTTTATTTTGCGCTCGACGCATTTTTCAAATATTTACAGAGACGGCTAAAAGACTGTTACAGGCAGGCGTTCACACACACGTACTGTCGGCTCGCCAAGAATTTTTGGTAGTCATCTTCAGATGTACCTGCCTGCTTCCGAACATAAGTACCTACCTATGCAAATATATGAATTTACCGATTACTTAAAGTTTACCACTAAACTCTTACAAATGCATAATGTAAGTAGAAACATACACAAATAGTGAGGGAATTCGAACAAGGGGATAATTTGAATTGCTAATACAGGCGGGTGCAACACTATACCAGTTGACATCACTTAACCTTTTTTTTGTGTTCACCAGCTCGCCGTGTCTTTTAAGTTACAGGTTATGTATACTTGGCCATCCATATATCTATACACCTCCATACATGGGGATGAATCAAGCCTATATAACAATTTATACAGCGGTTCTCTTTTATCACTCACGTGTTACCGAGGAGAATAATAACAGGTTACAAAAGCAACCAACAAGTATATAAGCCTACATGACACCGCTAATTGTTTTACGAAGTGTGCAAAGAGAGCTTGAGCCTGTGTTAAAAGCCACGCTACGTTCTTTTCAAATTGGGCAGCTGAAGTGATCAGTCAGCAATCAAACATTAAACGTATTTATTTAAAACCATTATTTTTCAAAAGGTTCTTTCCTTATTAAATCACTAACGTCAGCAAAGGGAAAGTTGATTGAAGTAGGCCTTATCAAAAAGGAAAAAACAAGGTAACAGAATAAAACAGAGAAAAAAAAGAAGATCAAGATTTCCTGATAATCAGGAATAATTTTCTTTTACAATTCAGGAGCTTTGTCACCTCGTGCTCTAACATTTGAAAGCACAGGGCCAGTCGGTGTCTCAAGGCGTGGGGAAGATCACGATTAGAAATTTAAGTGCGGTTAGGACCATCCTATTGAATGAGCCCGGCCGCCGATAGTTTAAGAGTGTCCGGACTAATTTGGCGAACCAATCTCGAACCAGGCACGTGCGGCCCGCATTCCAGTAAATAGGACCGCCCCATACTGCCTGTAACTAACGCCGAAAACCTCCCACCTTGGGCCTTCCTTACGACACCAATAGCTTTACGATCTACTATACCTTAACAACCCTATAAACAGAAGCATCAAGCCAGATACCATTTAATATCAACCAGTGTCAAATCCGTGACGAAGCAAAAGAAAACAAGAAGAATAGCTTTCGTTCGCTGCAGAAAACAAGAAGAAAATAGGAGGGAGTGGAAAAACTCACTAATTTAACACGTCTACGCTACGTAGATTAAATAACTCATCGAGTTCTTTGAAATTATCCTACTGTTTGATTATATAAATTTTTTTTTCATTACCTGACTACTCTATTCTAACAGAAAATTAGCCCCTCTATAACTATACCACCTTTAATAAAACTAACTTACCTTCTTAACACCAATTGTACATCGAATCCAAAGATACCCAGCCGAAGGCCTTCAGCATCGTTGGAGTCGAGACCTTACTGTAAGTTGCATATATTTTTGTTGTATTCTTAATCAGTTTAATATTATTGAATTTCTTTATTATGTATTTACTAATTACTATTTAGTATTTACGATTTCATTGCTAAGCTCTTTGCCCCTCTCATTCATAAAATTTTCTTAGTTATTAGTTTTGTTTTGAGCTTGCTGTTGATCTTGTTTTACAGAGTAATTTTATTGCATGCATATAAGCTCAGTGAAATTCTTATTCAGACATAAGTATATATTATTTTTGTACCTTATGTACCTGTCTCTTTTATTGCTACAATGCCTTAAGATTACTCTGTAGGCAAAAATAAAACTTAATATAGATTTAATTTAAGTTCTATTAACCTTAATTTTTTTTGTTTAGTTAAGAGAATCTGTATGCCAAAATACCTAGTTGTAAAGAATTTTGTTTGAGCAATATAATGAAATGAAAATATGAAAGGGTGACTCTCTGTTAATGTAGAACTGTAGAAAAGTGGTAAGGTAAAGTGTGACAGGGTTTTTTTTGTTTGATACCTAATGGCTAAAAAGAAAAAAAAAACGCACGGTTGGGTGGGTTAAGAGCCTTATTAGCCGTCAACACCAGGGCTAATCCGCCTTGTTGGACCGGATAGAGAAACACTGGACTCGGTGGCGATACCTTTTGTAGGTTAACTATTTTTTTTTTCTCAACCAGGGCAACAAAACGCACGTAATTTTTTTGGACGGGTCGCAGTAGGTCTTCTGGAATACAAACCCAGCCCTTAACTCCCGATCTAGCTAGCTAGCCAGTACGTGCGTACCGTTTCCATAAGCAGACCAACTTTTTCCTTTAAACTGAACAAGGAAAAAAAAACAAAATGCACAATCCAGCTGAGCCGTCACACATCAGAGGGATTGGGACGAACACATTCCCAAATTTTTGATGGCATATAGGTCAGCTGTACACGACTCCACATCGAGAACGCCAGCTAAAATTATCTTCGGGACGGAATTAAAACTGCCTGGTGACTTGGAATCTGGTGTTAAGCCAGCTGTAGAAGAAGGAGCCACTTTATCCCAAGAGCAGGAGAACTTAAACGAACTGCATGATTTCGTGCGTAATAGAATCAAGATGGTCAGTGACAAGATGAAGGCTAGATATGACCGCGCAGCAAATTCGGAGGGATTTATGGAAGGTCAATTGGTTCTACTTTATAACCCACAACGGAAAAAAGGATTGTCCCCAAAATTATAGACTCACTGGGATGGCCCGTATAAAGTGATTAAGAGAGTGAATGACGTTGTGTACCGGATACAGAACCACAATAGCCCAAGGTCGAAAATGAAGATAGTACATCTCGAACGATTGGCGCGCTATGGAAGAGGTGATTGTATGCCTATTCGGGTCGAACAGGCTTAAGTGGGCGGCAGTGTTACAAAGTTTAAAAATAGATTCAAATATAACGACAATGTGGCTATATGTACTTGGCAGCACTGCCGAATCATCTCTAGTTGTCAAAATGTTACAACCCTGGTCAACACAATGCAGATAATATTTGAATTAACGGAAATGGAATATTCCGGATACATCGTTGAGAATATACAAGATCATTCGAGGCTGTGCGATAACAAGTGTAAATAACAACAACGAAAAACCAAGCAACATCAATGCTAAGAGATGATGATTTATTCTTAATGATCTTGTACGCAAGTATTCGTTGTTAATAAAAGCTAAACATGTACACAAATATACACAGCAACATACACACAAATATACACATACACATACCGACATAGCACAAGAAGAAACAAAACTATGCAACACACAGAACACTCATACATACAACCGCACATAGTTACAATAAACAAAACACACAAGACAGCACTGTCATATAAACAAACACACGTATATAGCTACATGTTAAGTAAAGCACAACCAACAACAACCATGACCAGATGCTTCACGAAGTTACCAGACGATGTCATTTTGCTATATAAAGTCGCTGCCAGTAATCAGCGGGATCAGTGTGATTTTAAATCTAGACGTGTTTACATCGCTAGGTGTTTAGTAGTACAAATACTCGTATTAATAAAGTAGTAAATAAAGTGTTGCCGCATTATATTTCTAAAGTTAATTGTCTGTGTTTTTAATTTGATGCAATTAAACGAATCCTTGAAGGATAAGTAAAAAGCGTTTTTACGAAAAGGTCTAAAAACGTAACAGTATGTAAACAAATTTTTAATCAATCGTTTTAAGTACGAGTAGTTAGATGTCTGTTAACTCAAAAAAGTTTTTACATGCATATGACATATTAAATACTTTTTTTCGCTTAGATAAAATAGTTAAATTTTTAAAAATTGCATACATATTGTTTTCTGTTAATAAGTATGTATACGCGCTTTAATACTAAGGTATTTTATCTTTAGGTTAGGTTGAAGAGAGGGGCATAACCAAAAGCTGTCCCAATCCGTTCAGGATTACACTTATTCACAGGTCTGTTGTGCGCTCTATTTTGAAGAGTTCCCATTTTATTATAGGGAGCCCCCATTAAAAACCATAGAAAGATTTGAATTTAATTGCGTTAAGAACCTAGTTTCTTTAATGTATCTTCTTAAGTCTCTCCAATTAGAACCCCTAAAACATTCCATATATAGTGGAATTTCCTGATTAAATATTTGTCTCCTGATTTGACTAAAAGCTGGACAGTAGCACAAGTAATGCTCACGTGTTTCGTCATCTCCTGATAGGCTCTGCATGTTATATCAGCAACGATACACATGCGTGCCAGGTGATTCCTTAACTCTGTATGTCCCATTATTATATTAACCAATATCCTTAGTGCTGGCGTACTTAATCTTAGAATATCCTTTGTCTTGTTGCCATCTGGGTCACCCCATAGAATTCTAGTCACTCTACCTACGGTAGAGTGCTGCAAATCTCGTGTACGCAATTCTATAGCCCATTTACTCAGCTCGTTTTAAAAACTTGAAATAGCTTATGATCTTTTAGTGTGATGTTTGTCATTAATGCTCCCATCTTTACTAGCCTATCTGCCTCAATATTTCCAGGTATTCCTTGATGTCCTGGAATCCATATTATCTCAATGCTTCCACAATGCGTGTATGAGTTTATTTCATCCTTACATTGTAATACACACCGATATTGAACCACATAATTTCTTAGGGCCTCGATGACTTTCCTACTATCCGTGAATATACGAACCGGTAGTCTGTTATCAATTTCCTTCAACCATTTTATACCTTCCGTAATAGCCGCGATCTCAGTCTGAAATACTGTGTTATGATCTGGCAGGAGGAAGCATCTACGAAAGTTACGACCCATGTCATAGAATCCTGCACCCGATCGGTTACCAATCTTCGACCCGTAAGTGTATAGGATAGTCATGTGGTTCGTTGTAATTGCATCCTCTCAATCCATACCTCCTGATGTTATGGTGGTGCAGTGTGACTGTACATATTTTATTGGGATCCTATCGCACGTAACCGTGCGAGCGTTGTCCCCGGGTAAGACATGTATTATACAACCACTCACCCATTACAATCAATCTTGTAGCAGCCAGAGCTATTTCAGAAGCACTTTATAGAAAGCAGAAATAATATTTTCTATAATGCAATCTTATTTGATAGTTTTATCTATAACAAGTAAAAACGTTATATTCGACCGGGTCGAATCTTAAATACCCTCCAAATATTTAGTAAGTGAATTTGATATGTTTAACTTGGTGGGACAGAGTTCCTTTATATAATATCGTACGTCAACGCCCACTAAAGTGGGCGGGGTTCAAAAATATGCAATATCATGTTTTCCACAGACGAACGTATGGGCATTGCTAGACCGTCTCAGACTTCATCACAATTCTCTTTGGAGGCTATAAAAACTGTATTTTGGCGGGGTCGCTCTGGCAAGGGCTGTGGGGGAAACATTTCACCTTTGTCATAAAACTCTAAAAATAAATGCTTGGGATAATTATATACAAAATTAAAATTTCTTTTTTTTTGATAGGGTCATTTAAAGGGCGAAGGGGGAGAGGGGGTGGGGCAGAAACAGATACACATAAAACTGTAAAAATAATTGCTTGAAATGATTATACACAAAATAAAAAAATATTTATATTTATTTTTAATAGGGTCATTTAGCGGGCAAAGGAAAATGAGGGGGTAGGGCAGCATCAGGCAGTCATAAAACTCTAAAGATAAATGCTTGGGATGATTATATACAAAATTTAAAAAAAAAATTTTTTTTTGGTAGGGTCATTTTAGGGGACAAAGGAAGAAGGGGGGGGGGGGCTAGGGCAGAAATCGGCAGTCATAAAAGTCTAAAGATAAATGCTTGGGATGATTATATACAAAATTAAAAAAAAAATTTTTTTGGTAGGGTCATTTAGGTGGCAAAGGAAGAGGGGGGGGGGGGGGGGGTGTAGGGCAGAAATCGGAAGTCATAAAACTCTAAAGATAAATGCTTGGGATGATTATATAAAAAATATAAAAAAACATTTTTTTTGGTAGGGTCATTTAGGGGGCGAAGGGGAAGGAGGGGGTAGGGCAGAGTAGTACCAGGTTTCGTCTCAGCTTCGTCATTAAAGCTTAAAAGTGTTATTTTTAAGGAATGTAGGCTTAAGTAAAACGATTTGTTAAATTTTTATGCTATTTTTGCCCATAAATTATTTTTTTGGTAGGGTAATTTTAGGGGGCAAAGGTAGAAGGGGGGGGGGGGCTAGGACAGAAATCGGCAGTCATATAACTCTAAAGATAAATGCTTGGGATGATTATATACAAAATTTAAAAAAAAATTTTTTTTTTGGTAGGGTCATTTAGGGGGCGAAGGGGAAGGAGGGGGTAGGGCAGAGTAGTACCAGGTTTCGTCTCAGCTTCGTCATTAAAGCTTAAAAGTGTTATTTTTAAGGAATATAGGCTTAAGTAAAACAATTTGTTAAATTTTTATGCTATTTTTGCCTATAATAACGCCCACTAAAGTGGGCGGGGTCAAAAAATATTTTTATTTTATTTAATGGCTCCAAGTTTAAGGCGTTGGACCGTATTTGACATAAAAATATATCATTTGCTTAACAAAATAACCAAAAAACTTTAAAAATTATGTTGTTTTTTCTGGGTTGGTTTAGTTCTTCTTAGGGGAACTTTTTTCCCTCTTGCCCGATTTAGCCCATCTTCGAACTTAACCTGCTCTAAGTTTTAAAATATAGTTATGCCAAATTTCAAGAGTCTAGCTCTTTTCGTTTGGACTGAATCGTGATTTCCACAGACGGACGGACGGACATGCTCAGTTCCTCTTAGATTTCATCACTGATCAAGAATATATATACTTTATGGGGTCTGAGATGGATATTTCGATGCGTTACAAACGGAATGACAAAGTGAATATACCCTCCAAATTCTTTTTTGGAGGGTATAAAAAGATCAAACGCATATCTCTCAGTTTGATCTTTTTTGAGATATGACTATGTTGGAATAAAGAAACGATATGTACAAAATGTTGTTATTCTAATTCTCAAAACTAGAAATACGTAATTGCAATGTTTTTGTTTCTAGTTTTTATACCCTCCAAAAAAGAATTTGGAGGGTATATTCACTTTGTCATTCCGTTTGTAACGCATCGAAATATCCATCTCAGACCCCATAAAGTATATAGATTCTTGATCAGTGATGAAATCTAAGACGAACTGAGCATGTCCGTCCGTCCGTCTGTGGAAATCACGATTCAGTCCAAACGAAAAGAGCTAGACTCTTGAAATTTGGCATAAATATATTTTAAAACTTAGAGCAGGTTAAGTTCGAAGATGGGCTAAATCGGGCAAGAGGGAAAAAAGTTCCCCTAAGAAGAACTAAACCAACCCAGAAAAAACAACATAATTTTTAAAGTTTTTTGGTTATTTTGTTAAGCAAATGATATATATTTATGTCAAATACGGTCCAACGCCTTAAACTTGGAGCCATTAAATAAAATAAAAATATTTTTTGACCCCGCCCACTTTAGTGGGCGTTATTATAGGCAAAAATAGCATAAAAATTTAACAAATTGTTTTACTTAAGCCTATATTCCTTAAAAATAACACTTTTAAGCTTTAATGACGAAGCTGAGACGAAACCTGGTACTACTCTGCCCTACCCCCTCCTTCCCCTTCGCCCCCTAAATGACCCTAGAAAAAAAAATTTTTTTTTAAATTTTGTATATAATCATCCCAAGCATTTATCTTTAGAGTTATATGACTGCCGATTTCTGCCCTACCTCCCCCCCCCACCTCTACCTTTGCCCCCTAAATGACCCTACCAAAAAAAAAATTTTTTTTTTAAATTTTGTATATAATCATCCCAAGCATTTATCTTTAGAGTTATATGACTGCCGATTTCTGCCCTACCCTTCCCCCCTTTTCCTTTGCCCCCAAAATGACCCTACCAAAAAAAAAATGTTTTTTTAAATTTTGTATATAATCATCCCAAGCATTTATCTTTAGAGTTTTATGACTGCCGACTTCTGCCCTACCCCCTCCTCCTCCTTTGCCCGCTAAATGACCCTATTAAAAATAAATATAAATTTTTTTTTATTTTGTGTATAATCATCCCAAGCAATTATTTTTACACTTTTATATGTATCTGTTTCTGCCCTACCCCCTCTCCCCCTTCGCCCTTTAAATGACCCTATCAAAAAAAAAGAAATTTTAATTTTGTATATAATTATCCCAAGCATTTATTTTTAGAGTTTTATGACAAAGGTGAAATGTTTCCCCCACAGCCCTTGCCAGAGCGACCCCGCCAAAATACAGTTTTTATAGCCTCCAAAGAGAATTGTGATGAAGTCTAAGACGGTCTAGCAATGCCCATACGTTCGTCTGTGGAAAACATGATATTGTATATTTTTGAACCCCGCCCCCTTTAGTGGGCGTTGACGTACGATATTATATAAAGGAACTCTGTCCCACCAAGTTAAACATATCAAATTCACTTACTAAATATTTGGAGGGTATTTAAGATTCGACCCGGTCGAATATAACGTTTTTACTTGTTTTTTTTAAGTTTTTTTTTTTAAGTTTTTAAAATAAGCGTTTCTAGATACGACTACACAACATATATGTGTCTATTACTTTGCTTGAGATATAATACTGAAATTTTTTTTTAAATATATGTATTTAAATAACTAAAAATTTTAAATTATATATGAATTTTTATTTTATTAGTCGATCTTTCTTATGTAAATTGTATTACAGGATGTTAATTTTTTCAACGGGCTCAAGTTCAAATCTGCGAAACTGCAAATCATTTTTTATTAATAAATGAATTTGTTCAAATTCTATTTATTTATATTAAGATTGGTATATATTAAGAATATTTCCTATAATCATCAAACCACCAGAACGGAACACTACTGATTTCGAGGCCGCTACGCCATCTCATCAGCATTCTTTGTTAAATTTTTTCACTTTTGCAATAAAAATTTTAATGTTGTGATATATGACTATGTTGTATTAAAGGAGTGATATTCATATGTATATACAGATGATTTTTGTTAGTGTTGTACAAAACAGCTCTTTTGAGTGAGCACTCTTTTCCGCTCCGCTCATTTTACTGAATTAATTCATTCACTAGCTCAGTTGATTCTTTAGTTCAGTGGACTCTTTAGCTCAGTCATAATTCATGAAATGAAAATGTCATGAAAGAAAATGAAAGAATCAGAGTAGCTAATACAACAACAACTTATGCCTTTTATTTTTTTCGTTAATATGTTATATAAAACACATTAATTCAACATAAGTAATAATTGCGCGTATATAAAAATGATAAATTGGGATAAATATTTAAAATATTTAAATGATCGTTAACTTTACCACAATAATAGAAATCAATCCGATTTGAGACATTAAAAAAATACATATAAATACCATGGCAGTGCCGTTTAAAAATTTTTCAGCTGGCAACTCTAATATATAAGGCACCACACCATGTGTGTATCTGCATATATTAGTGAATTAATTCATTTTTATACCCTCCAAAGAATAATATGGGGGTATTTCACTTTGTCATTCCTTTTGTAACGCAGCGATATATCCATCTCAGACCTCATAAAATATATTCTTGATCAGTGATGAAATCTAAGACGATCTGAGCATGCCCGTCAGTCCGTCCGTCTGTGGAAATCACGATTCAGTCCAAACGAAAAGAGCTAGAGTCTTGAAATTTGGTATAAGTATATCTTGAAGGATAGCACAGGTTACGTTAGGAGATGGGCTACATCGCGCAAGAAAAAAGAAGTTCCCCTAAGAAGAACTATACCAAACTTTAAAAAGAAACATAATTTTTAAAGTTTTTTGTAATTTTGTTAAGCAAATGATATATTTTTATATTATAGAAGATGCAACGCGTTGAACTTGGAGCTATAATATAAAAAATAATAATTTTTGGACCCCACCCCCTTTAGTAGGCGTTATTATATGCAAAAATAGTGTAAAAATGTAACAAATTGGTTCACTTAAGCCTACATTCCTTAAAAATAAAATTTTTAAGCGTTAATGACGAAGCTGAGACGTAACCTGGTACTTCTCTGCCCTATCCCCTCCTCCCCCTTTGCCTCTTAAATGACCCTATACAAAAAAATTTTGTTTAAAATTTTGTATATACATAATTATTCCAGACATTTATTTTTAGAGTTTTATGACAAAGGTGAAATGTCTCCCCCACACCCCTTGCCAAAGCGACCCCGCCAAAATACAGTGTAAATACCCTCCAAAGAGAATTGGACTCCATAAAGTATATATAGATATTCTTGATCAGTGATGAAGTCTAAGACGGTCGTCTGTGGAAAACATGATATTGTCTATTTTTGATACCCGCCCCCTTTAGTGGTTGTTAATGTACGATAGTATATAAAGCAATGCTATCCCACCAAGTTAAACATTTTAAATTTACTTACTAAATATTTGGAGGGCACTTAAGATGCGACCCGGCTGAATATAAAGTTTTTACTTGTTCTCATACAGATTTTGACATACAAACATTGAAAAGAGCTACTGAAAGAGACAGATCCAAAGAAACAAGTGGACTGAAAGAAGTGAAAGAACTGAGCTGAAAACGCTCAGTAAAGTGAGTGATTCACCTCGCTCAATTGAAAGAACGATTCAATTGAACTAATTCATTCAGGTGTACGTCTCCTGAATTATATTATATTATATATGGGCTTAATGGGTGTGTGTTTTTTAACACGTCATAAACAAAAATGTTTTAAATAACTTTCAAGACGAAAATAATTGTTATAATTGAATGTGTTATAAAACAATTTCCAGGAATTGTTACACTATGCGCCAAATGAAGACCTTTTGAAAAGTGCAAGGTCATGGCTATATGTGTTCGATTCTACTATCAAATTGTAGTAAAACCGTCAGTTTGGCCAATTTGGTGATCGTTCTTTTTTATGGCCCTCCAAAGTTTCCCAATATTACCATTGTGCCCAAAAAAAGGTGTCATCAGTTTTTGCCATATAGCTAATCAGCACTTAAAAATATCGCTTAACTATGCTCGGCAAAAATGTAGCCAAGAGTAGGTTGAATACTTTTTGCGAAAATTTTGTGACAAAAATGTATTTTATCTTAGAAATTTTTTAAGAAAGTTAAAGAAAAAATTTTTTTTCTTGTAAGGCAGAACTAGACTCCGTCTTTGAAATTTGCGAAACAACTCCAAAATCTCGAGTTATGGGTAAAAACCCGGTTTTTCTACCTTGGTTTAGTTAATAGCCTTTATCGTGGTCTCGTGTCAACCGAACTTTAATTTCTCTATGGATTTCGATAGACAAGACCAATACCTTTCAAATGGCATATATGTATGTACATGTACACAGAGGCATTGAAAATCATATATTTTTCCCCATCAAACACCTTTTTTATGATATTTTTTGTCATGTTTTAAATTTGATAACGTTTTTCTCTACCATTTTACATAGGAATAGTATTATTTCTGAATTGGTTTAAAACGTGTATTGACCAGTGTATAAAGTGAAATTTCATTTTTGAAAATCCACTAAAATATGGCCGAATTGTTGTACTTTTAACTGAGAAATTTAAACTAGCAACATGTAGTCGGAATTTTACGTGAGTCCTATTATGGCAATAGCTACATCTCAACTTAATATAACTGTATACCAGATACGGGCGTTTCATAGCACAATTGTGCTGAGTTCATTCACACGTATTCTTACCCTCTTTAATTTAGTCGTCGATGAGACAGCGACGAATGAATATCAGGCGGATGCTTACGAATTTTTTTCCAGAATATTTGCCCAGCAACAATTTCAGTCATGATGATATGCAAAAAATATTTTGCCATAAACAATGCTTTCGATAACATACAATGCCTTTTATACAATTTTTCTCCAATAACGGATTATACTAATTCTTCTAATTTAGTAATACACTTAGTCTAAATCTTATCAAAAATATTTTTAATATGTTTCCCATATGAATATGATCTTCCATGCCGACAAATATCAAAGCTTATTAAGTTTGATACATTCAACCGCGTATTTTTTTTTGGCGAATATTCATTGTTATGCTCCAGTAAGCAACCATTCTTTTATTTATTTATTTTTCTTGAATGGAAAACATAACAAATTATTGTCCTACCTTTATAATATATTTCATTTGACTGTTTACTTAGAAAAAATTTTATTATACCCTCCAAAAAAGAATTTGGAGGGTATATTCACTTTGTCATTCCGTTTGTAACGCATCGAAATATCCATCTCAGACCCCATAAAGTATATATATTCTTGATCAGTGATGAAATCTAAGACGAACTGAGCATGTCCGTCCGTCCGTCCGTCTGTGGAAATCACAATTCAGTCCAAACGAAAAGAGCTAGACTCTTGAAATTTGGCATAAATATATTTTAAAACTTAGAGCAGGTTAAGTTCAACCAACACAGAAAAAACAACATAATTTTTAAAGTTTTTTGGTTATTTTGTTAAGCAAATGATATATTTTTATGTCAAATACGGTCCAACGCCTTAAACTTGGAGCCATTAAATAAAATAAAAATATTTTTTGACCCCGCCCACTTTAGTGGGCGTTATTATAGGCAAAAATAGCATAAAAATTTAACAAATTGTTTTACTTAAGCCTATATTCCTTAAAAATAACACTTTTAAGCTTTAATGACGAAGCTGAGACGAAACCTGGTACTATTCTGCCCTACCCCCTCCTTCCCCTTCGCCCCCTAAATGACCCTACCACAAAAAATTTTTTTTTTAAATTTTGTATATAATCATCCCAAGCATTTATCTTTAGAGTTATATGACTGCCGATTTCTGCCCTACCTCCCCCCCCCACCTCTTCCTTTGCCCCCTAAATGACCCTACCAAAAAAAATTTTTTTTTTTAAATTTTGTATATAATCATCCCAAGCATTTATCTTTAGAGTTTTATGACTACCGATTTCTGCCCTACCCCTCCCCCCTTTTCCTTTGCCCCCAAAATGACCCTACAAAAAAAAAATGTTTTTTTAAATTTTGTATATAATCATCCCAAGCATTTATCTTTAGAGTTTTATGACTTCCGATTTCTGCCCTACACCCCCCCCCCCTCTCTTCATTTGCCACCTAAATGACCCTACCAAAAAAATTTTTTTTTCTTAAATTTTGTATATAATCATCCCAAGCATTTATCTTTAGAGTTTTATGACTGCCGATTTCTGCCCTACCCCTCCCCTCTTTTCCTTCGCCCCCAAAATGACCCTAACAAAAAAAAAATGTTTTAAATTTTGTATATAATCATCCCAAGCATTTATCTTTAGAGTTTTATGACTACCGACTTCTGCCCTACCTCCCCCCCCACCTATTCCTTTGCCCCCTAAATGACCCTACCAAAAAAAAAATTTTTTTTTAAATTTTGTATATAATCATCCCAAGCATTTATCTTTAGAGTTTTATGACTGCCGATTTCTGCCCTACCCCCCCCCCCCCCCCCTCCCCCTCTTTCTTTGCCACCAAAATGACCCTACCAAAAAAAAATGTTTTTTTAAATTTTTTATATAATCATCCCAAGCATTTATCTTTAGAGTTTTATGACTTCCGATTTCTGCCCTACACCCCCCCCCCTCTTCCTTTGCCACCTACATGACCCTACCAAAAAAAAATTTTTTTTTTAAATTTTGTATATAATCATCCCAAGCATTTATCTTTAGAGTTTTATGACTGCCAGTTGCTGCCCTACCCCCTCCTCCGCATATATGTACATGTACACAGAGGCATTGAAAATCATATATTTTTCCCCATCAAACACCTTTTTTATGATATTTTTTGTCATGTTTTAAATTTGATAACGTTTTTCTCTACCATTTTACATAGGAATAGTATTATTTCTGAATTGGTTTAAAAAGTGTATTGACCTGTGTATAAAGTGAAATTTCATTTTTGAAAATCCACTAAAATATGGCCGAATTGTTGTACTTTTAACTGAGAAATTTAAACAAAATTTTTAAAACTAGCAACGTGTAGTCGGAATTTTACGTGAGTCCTATTATGGCAATAGCTACATCTCAACTTAATATAACTGTATACCAGATACGGGCGTTTCATAGCACAATTGTGCTGAGTTCATTCACACGTATTCTTACCCTCTTTAATTTAGTCGTCGATGAGACAGCGACGAATGAATATCAGGCGGATGCTTACGAATTTTTTTCCAGAATATTTGCCCAGCAACAATTTCAGTCATGATGATATGCAAAAAATATTTTGCCATAAACAATGCTTTCGATAACATACAATGCCTTTTATACAATTTTTCTCCAATAACGGATTATACTAATTCTTCTAATTTAGTAATACACTTAGTCTAAATCTTATCAAAAATATTTTTAATATGTTTCCCATATGAATATGATCTTCCGTGCCGACAAATATCAAAGCTTATTAAGTTTGATACATTCAACCGCGTATTTTTTTTGGCGAATATTCATTGTTATTCTCCAGTAAGCAACCATTCTTTTATTTATTTATTTTTCTTGAATGGAAAACATAACAAATTATTGTCCTACCTTTATAATATATTTCATTTGACTGTTTACTTAGAAAAAGTTTTATTATACCCTCCAAAAAAGAATTTGGAGGGTATATTCACTTTGTCATTCCGTTTGTAACGCATCGAAATATCCATCTCAGACCCCATAAAGTATATATATTCTTAATCAGTGATGAAATCTAAGACGAACTGAGCATGTCCGTCCGTCCGTCCGTCCGTCCGTCTGTCTGTGGAAATTTCGATTCAGTCCAAACGAAAAGAGCTAGACTCTTGAAAGTTGGCATAAATATATTCTAAAACTTAGAGCAGGTTAAGTTTGAAGATGGGCTAAATCGGGCAAGAGGGAAAAAAGTTCCCCTAAGAAGAACTAAACCAACACAGAAAAAACAACATAATTTTTAAAGTTTTTTGGTTATTTTGTTAAGCAAATGATATATTTTAAATTTTGTATATAATCATCCCAAGCATTTATCTTTAGAGTTATATGACTGCCGATTTCTGCCCTACCTCCCCCCCCACCTCTTCCTTTGCCCCCTAAATGACCCTACCAAAAAAAAATTTTTTTTTTTAATTTTGTAAATAATCATCCCAAGCATTTATCTTTAGAGTTTTATGACTGCCGATTTCTGCCCTACCCCTCCCCCTTTTCCTTTGCCCCCAAAATGACTCTACCAAAAAAAAAAAATGTTTTTTTAAATTTTGTATATAATCATCCCAAGCATTTATCTTTAGAGTTCTTAGACTTCCTATTTCTGCCCTACACCCCCCCCCCCCTCTTCCTTTGCCACCTAAATGACCCTACCAAAAAAATTTTTTTTTTTTAAATTTTGTATATAATCATCCCAAGCATTTATCTTTAGAGTTTTCTGACTGCCGATTTCTGCCCTAGCCCCCCCCCCCTTCTTCCTTTGCCCCCTAAAATTACCCTACCAAAAAAATAATTTATGGGCAAATATAGCATAAAAATTTAACAAATCGTTTTACTTAAGTCTACATTCCTTAAAAATAACACTTTTAAGCTTTAATGACGAAGCTGAGACGAAACCTGGTACTACTCTGCCCTACCCCCTCCTTCCATTTCGCCCCCTAAATGACCCTACCAAAAAAAATTTTTTTTTTTAAATTTTGTATATAATCATCCCAAGCATTTATCTTTAGAGTTTTATGACTACCGATTTCTGCCCTACCTCCCCCCCCACCTATTCCTTTGCCCCCTAAATGACCCTACCAAAAAAAATTTTTTTTTTAAATTTTGTATATAATCATCCCAAGCATTTATCTTTAGAGTTTTATGACTGCCGATTTCTGCCCTACCCCCCCCCCCCCCTCTTTCTTTGCCACCAAAATGACCCTACCAAAAAAAATGTTTTTTTAAATTTTTTATATAATCATCCCAAGCATTTATCTTTAGAGTTTTATGACTTCCGATTTCTGCCCTACACCCCCCCCCCCTTCTCTTCCTTTGCCACCTAAATGACCCTTCAAAAAAACATTTTTTTTTAAATTTTGTATATAATCATCCCAAGCATTTATCTTTAGACTTTTATGACTGCCGATTTCTGCCCTAGCCCCCCCCCCCCCTTCTTCCTTTGTCCCCTAAAATGACCCTACCAAAAAAAATTTTTTTTTTTAAATTTTGTATATAATCATCCCAAGCATTTATCTTTAGAGTTTTATGACTGCCTGTTGCTGCCCTACCCCTCCTCCTCCTTTGCCCGCTAAATGACCCTATTAAAAATAAATATAAATTTTTTTTTATTTTGTGTATAATCATCCCAAGCAATTATTTTTACAGTTTTATGTGTATCTGTTTCTGCCCTACCCCCTCTCCCACTTCGCCCTTTAAATGACCCTATCAAAAAAAAAGAAATTTTAATTTTGTATATATGTAATTATCCCAAGCATTTTTTTTTTATAGTTTTATGACAAAGGTGAAATGTTTCCCCCACAGCCCTTGCCAGAGCGACCCCGCCAAAATACAGTTTTTATAGCCTCCAAAGAGAATTGTGATGAAGTCTAAGACGGTCTAGCAATGCCCATACGTTCGTCTGTGGAAAACATGATATTGTATATTTTTGAACCCCGCCCCCTTTAGTGGGCGATGACGTACGATATTATATAAAGGAACTCTGTCCCACCAAGTTAAACATATCAAATTCACTTACTAAATATTTGGAGGGTATTTAAGATTCGACCCGGTCGAATATAACGTTTTTACTTGTTTTTAATTAATAATTTTACATAATCAACGTTTTTTTTCAACTTAGAATATATTGCTACTTATGTATAAATATACATATAATGCACAATTATCTTTCAAACGCTTGGCTTTTTGTTTGGTGGGTAGCTTGCAAGCTCAACACATACACAATTTACCAATACATTGACGGTGCCCGCCACTGCTGTAAACCATCCATAAGCAACATCGGACGTAGTCAAAATCTCTTAGTAGAATATTTAAGAAATTTTTTGACCAATCAGGATCAATGGTTGAGACAAACTTTACAAGTCCATAACAATACACAACTTGCGGGTACTAAATTGACTCCGCTTAATTGTTTGTTTGGGTGCAAGTTTGACATCACAACAAATTTATGAAGGCTTCGTATACCAGCGAATAACTTAGAAAATTACACAATATGTGATACCAAACACATAAATTGTAAAATAAAATCTTGGTAAGGCAGAAGCAATTTCAAAAAACGTATATGATAACAGTGAATCCCGCGACATTCCAAGGGGTTAAAAATTTTACAAAAAAATGCGACATCGTCCATATGGACTGTTTAGATATACATATAATTCATTCTGGTATAATGATGATAGAAGTAAGAACGAAGTAATATATTAAAACGTTCATTATTTAATACACCCAGTTAGTCTGAAGAAAGGAGCCATTACGTTCATGTTCTGAATATACGCCTAATTAAGTAAAATCCTCTTGTTCGCTATCAAGTAGTAGAGAGCAAAACTCCAAGTACTCCAAGTCTCTGCGTCTTCCCTGCATGCCCTACATTCATTCTCGATTATGGCTCCAATATCGTCTCAAATTTGAGTGCCACGTTAAAACGCCGATTAACTTTCCCATTTCGGGCTTACTACGTTTAAGGAGTCATTTTGATTTTTTTCTTCTATTTGCAGGTTCATTACCGATTACGCCATAGGAGGCTGGCTTCCAAACAAAGCGAATTCTGCCTAGTGCTGCGTAATCGTTTATCATATTATTGCCATCGAAAATGTTCCTGGAGTTTAATATCTCGTTCCTGAATTCTTGCCGATTGGCTGTCCGTAAAGATGTAGAAATAATAGTCACACTGATGCACCTTCAGACCTACGTGATCGCACGAGCTTCGGCCTGGAAGACGGTATTATGGTCAGGGAGGCGAAAGCAAATTTTGGTCTCCGGATGTTCTATGTAGGAGTCTAAGCCCGTTTCCCCAACTTTGATCCATCCGTGTAGCAGCTAATTCCCACATGTGTATGCGTTAAGGTTCGATTTGTCCAGGAGTGCCTTTCTGGTATCAGTATCTCGCAGTCGGTTAAGACCCCAGTTTCCAGTGCCCGATCAGACATATCCGACTGACTTTATATTTCAGTAACACCGAAATAGTCTGATGATGTGAATTGCTATCTTCTCCAATCCATTCTTTAATATCTATAGGCTGCACATTGTTGGAGCAATTTCCAATGTCTTCTTCCGGGTTTCAGTGCAGGCATCCCGGCCGGGCCCTGTTTAGCGCAACTTTGAGATCCTTTCAGCCTCCCTGCAAAATTTGTTAAGGTCCTTACCCTTTAGAAGTATCATCACATCGTCCGCATATCAGACGGACCCAAATCCTTAGCAGGCTGTGGAAAGTGATTACCGATTGTAGAAATGTGTTGCGGCTATAATTTAAGTTAATTCAAAAACATAAAACTGAATTGTTATGTTATTGGTCTTTGTTGTTCTTCAAGCACTTTAACTTGCAAAACGCTGATGTGTTCAATATATAACACAGTTTAATGCCTTAGAAATATGAATAACTTTCTCTATTTTGTTCTTTATTATATACTAAATTTCATACACAAATTAAGGCAAGCTGCTGTTATTGCACAATACTATAGTGACTCAAATTGCTAGTACAAATGCTAAACTTAACAAAAAATAAAATCATTTATTTATTCTTTGTTAACAATAATTATTTGTGGCTATTGAACTTATAATTACTGCCGAAATCAGGCCATTTAAATAAAATAAAATAATAATATTTTGTCAACAATACTAATTTATGGTTGTTGAACTTGGAGTTACTTAGATCAAACAGAAAGTACTAACTTGATGTGTGTATCACCATTCTACCCTGCGTTGATCTATGGACGATCAACGCGGGGACGATGATGCTAAACGTGGATTTCGTGTCTATGATGCCAACGGAGATGAGTCGGGGTAATGGAACTGGATGCGATGTTGGTTGATTATTCCCCTTTGATGGTTGGAGCATATTTCAATTCGTGTGATGGCTACCGCAATGATCAGGGAAATTATAAGTGCGGAATAGCTTACTATATGATGATGTTGACTATTAGACTTGATTAGCTGTGGTAGATGTATAACTGTTGACTCATTAAGTTGTTTTTGCAAATCATTTAGTTGAGTAGGGTGAGTTCGGGATTGGCTGTTAAACATTTGCTTGATTTCCTGCGGTGTGGTTGGAAGTATGGTGTGTGCAAATTGTTCTATACACTAAAATGGCCTTGAATCGGGATCGCGCTATTTTTGATTATGTAGGTTGAGTCCATTTGCATTATGGCAGTGTTCTTATTAGATGTTGTGAAATTTCAGTGCTGCATATTACTGAAATTTGTATTTCTGTGGTTGATGTAAAAATCCACCTACTAGAATTTTTTAATTGTCCAGGTTGCGTTGTTTGGAACTCGAAAGAGTTTGCAATTGCCTGTGGTTCGGTTGTTGAGGATGTTTATTTCACAAGTATTGGCAATTGCATCCCCTCAAGCTTAACTTCCTTGTTTTGACGATATTAATCGTTTTTAGACATGATCAAGCTAGTAACGAGTAATATCTGTGTGAATTAACAGCTAGATAATATTGTTCTGGAGTGATATGCATTAAAACGTTATTTTTCATTGTTGGAACCGGAATCACATTGAAGAGTTCTAGGAATTGTTGGTCGACAAGCTAGAACATGATTTTAAATATAACTTCAGCCTTTAATACTGCTCCCTTGGCCTTAGCTTATAAAATTTTTTAAAACTATCATCTTCGATAAGAAGTGTACGTTATCTTGGAAGGTGTGCCTTCATTACAGAAAGCCCACTCCTAAGTTGAGGAGGAGCTAATAGAAGAGGACTGATCCTTACTTGATTAGCATCGGTTAATACGTCTATAATTTCCCTTTCTATTCTTTGCAGGCTTAGGGCAGTTAATGATAATTGATTGGCAAATAGTGACATTTGTTGTGTATGACTGATTTGTTCAGCTTCTGTAACTAGCACTGTTGCTTGCTCGTTTATATATTTGACAATTTCCTTTAGTTGATTCTGTGTACTGAAGTCATCTTGTTTAATAACGTTAATAGACGTTTGGTTTTTAAGTAATTAAGAAAGACAGGGTTTTATAATGGTGTCTGACATTTCAGTTGCATAGTATGAGTCCGAAACACCAAATCATGACCTTGCCATATTTCCTACAATGTTAAATGCGCATTTTTTTGTCCTACTTGGACAAAAGCGCCTTCTCCTTTAGTAAATCTTCCTTGTTTTGGGTGAAATTGTTTACCAACTTGTTGCATGTTTATCTCAGAAAAAATTATGTTAAGCCATAGTTTTACGTCTCCTATTCCTTCGAAATATAACACTGGGTCAGAGCGAAATTTGATTATCTTGATATTATTCCTTATGACAACAATGAAGAAAATCGTTTTGATCATTGTGAGAAGAATTGAGTTGATGGTAGTCCTTGTAATTTTAATATGTGGGAAATCTGTTTCGTCTGATGTTAATTGGCGAGTAGATTAGTATGCCTCATTTTCTGGTAATTGGAGAATAGAATTGGATGCTTCACTTTCACTCGACTCGTCCTCGTGCAGAAGCGGGGCCAACTTCTTTTTATTCGTGACGCTGTTTTTATGTCTTCTCCCCGATTCTTGGCATTTTTTTCATTATAAGTCTTAATAATTCGGCCTAGTGGCCATTGCATAGCATGCAGAATGCCCTCCTTTATAGTGATCATTTTTCCCTCCCTTGAATTTTAGGATGATGTATTCCATTTTCGTTTTTATTGAAGATGGTGCAGATATTCAAATGACTAGCGCTTCCAAAATTCGCGATTAACTTAGAAACCAATCTTCCATCTTTTTGGCAGAGATTTTTTTCAACGGTTAGATGCTCTTGACTCTAGTTGCGCCATAACTGGTTCTCCTATTTAAAAATGACCAGAGTAAAGGCTGCATAATCCTGTGGATTAGTTGACAGTGTAGTCAGTGGCCGCGAGTTTAGAATTGCCTCAATTTCAATGATTACAGTTTCTAATTCTGCGTAAGTAAGTAAAGCTGTTGCCATACTGCTCACCAGCAGTTGTTCAGCGGATTTAGCCGCTGCCTCCCATAATCGGGAAATGCGGTGCCCTCGGCGGTGTAAAATTGAACTCGATCCCACTGTTGCGTCAAGATCTTATGACTGTTCTCTGTGAGTGGTCAGAAAAAATAACGTCATTGAGCTCCTTAAGCTGATTACGAGCTTCAAAGAAATTTTTAGCGTTGTCCGAGTATATGGTTTGGCAAACCATTGTCCGCCGAGGGGCAATAAATTTCTTAAGAGCTTCAATAAATGGTTCTGTGGTAAGGTTACACACTACGTCTAAGTGTACTGCTTTAGTTGAAAAAAAAAAAATATTGCTAGTTACACCTTGTGAGTCCTCTTGCATCTTAAAATGTAGTGAACCCAGATTCAGCCACAGTAGCGTACTCCTGATACCATGAATGGCCTTATTGGTGTTACTCTGCTGGCGGGTAAATCTCCCAAAACTTGCTGGATTAGTCTTGACCTCGAACTTCGGATGCAGTTTTGACGATGTTTCTGACTATCGAAATACCCTTGATAATCCAAAACTGCTGTCTCGAGAATGTTAATAGCGTTTATGTACCGCAGTAATGATTGTTGATGTACACCATCTTCATTATTAGTTTTGAGATCGAGTCGTTGTATGGAAGAAGTATTGGTTGTTTGGCATCGTATGAGAGCCTAGAAAAATTTAACCTTCCAAAGGGAGTTATACCACTTATTGAACTTGATGTTTCTAATTCACGCTTTTTTTTAATGTGATGAGTTAAGATTTGAATTCTGATGCCTGAATGGCCTTGGTTTTTATGTTCGTTGCTGAAATAAGTTCTTGAAGGGTAAGTGCCTTGCCTTTGATATCTTGGTGGTTTGGATGAAGCGGCGTACATATGCTACAACTTTTTGAAGAATGGGAATGGGAAAGTGGATGAGTTTTATTGAATTCCTTAGGCCATACCTTCTCGATGCCATTTAGAAAGATTGGCGCGACAAACCATAAATTACATTGTAACAGCCTTTTGGGGCTTAAATTTCGAGAAATCAGATCAGCTGGATATTACTTCAAGCATTGAATGTTTATTGTTTGCTTTTGAAGATTTAATCAAATGAACTATTTTTGAATCCGAGCATACGTATGTTGGGATGTTTTCAGCCGGTATTTTCTTTTTACTCTACTGATAAGTTCTGTTCCAAGCAGGGCAGCGTATAGCTCCAATCGTGGTACGCTAACCTTCCTTAAGGGTGCAGTTCGTGATTTGGAATATAACAATCTAACTATGATTAGACCATTCTTTAATTTGGAACGTATGTAAACTGTGGCACCATACGCCTTTTTTGACGCATCGACAAAGTATGAACATATTTGTGTTTCCCTTGAAATCTGGTCATCAAATATATGTCTTTTAGTAGATAGGCTGTTTATATGTTTTAAAATTTGCCGGACTAACGATCCATGAACTCAATATATTGAATTTTGATGTCTTGGTTTCTAGATATTCTGTGCTCTTGAGCTATAAATCCTGAATATGCATGCTTCTCAGTACTGCCTAAACAACTTGCGTTTTAACGAAATGGCGGTCGTACTGTGAATCGACCTATAAAGTTTCTTATAGTAGTTTGGACAAAGTGTGTTTCGCATTTTCTTTCTTCCTCAGTGAGGGCGTTGTTTAACTCAAACTAGTTTATTTTCCAAAATCGCTCTATAAGTTCGTTTATGTCTGAGCTGCCTTCACTATTTATTGCAGGGAGAATGAGCCTTGTCCTACCCTTACAATAACAACCCAACCTAGCCTTGTGTTTATTAGGAATGGTAGTTCCGGTGATAAGTTAATTTTACCGGAAGTTATTAGATCATGGTAGTACTCGGTGCCTAATAAAACATCAAAGTTGTTTGGTTTGTTAAAATCAGGATATGCTAGTTTAATATTTTCTGGAATTTGCCAGTATGTGCAGTTGAATTCACCAGTCTTGAAACTGTTGGCACATAGTTGCTTCTGTTGAATCCATTTTAATCGCTCGGTTGCTGAATTTGATAAGAATTGTTTGCAATGATAAAACTAATGGTTTCCATTGACGCATAAGTTGCAAGAGTAGGTATCATGAGATGTAGTTGCTGCCAAATTTATTTTTGATAACTTTTGAACTCGGCCGAATGCTTCTAGCTACTGAAAGCTGAGGCCAAATAACCGCATTCGATATCGAGCGAAATTTCCATACAATTTAAATACAAATTTCGTTCGATATCGAGTGCGTTAATTTACCCCTGGTTTCCAGGAAGCTTAATAATTTTTCTAAAGATCGTAGTAATCTGGGAAGCAAGACTGGTCATATAACACATGCATTCCTTGGTCTAGTTTATTGACTAATATTGGTATCGATGTTTAAATTATTTAGTGCTTCAATAGATTCACGCATAGTGTTCTGAAACCCCTTATAGTTGAAACAAATGGAGTTTTTTCAGGCTTAACAATTTATTTATAATATTTTTTATGAGAATTCTGGGATTGTTGAAGCGATTTTAATGTGTGTTTCAGGTTGTCTCATAATTGGTTTCTGTTAGAGATAGATTTTGTATTAGTCTTGCGCCCTCACTTGTTATAGTCGTTTCTAGAAACCACATTTTTTGTATGGTTGGCATTGTCTTTTTGTGTATCATTTCATTGAACTTGTCATGTATTGGTTTCTAACTCAGATAATCCCCATTAATTGGAAATGGGGATTATCTGGAATTGTTACCTTTGGCAGATGAGTGTTGCTATCTTGACTCATCATTATTTGGTTGACCAGACTAAAGGGATGAACCCCTACATATGCAGTGCATTTCGCCGGAACTAGAAAAGAGGGGATAGTATTGAGGCGATTTTTTTTATTTATAGATTTTTTTGTAGCTTTTTTCAACCTTTTACTTCTTTGGCTAATTTTGCTACAGGAACGACGAAGGACGGTGCTGTTAATCTGCTTTTAGTTCATGATAGTGTCAATCGCTGTCAATTATGTTCAGTGACCAGTGCTATGCCTTCATCATTGAAACAGGCTGGCAACAATTAACACAACCATGCATTAATGACCCACCGCGGGCTGGAACTCACTTCGCTTAATAATATCTTGTTAACTACAAGGGTGCCAACAGCACCCTCATTGTCATCAAGCTAGTTTTTAGGACTTCAATTTGCAATATCTTATCCGTTATTTCTGCTTGTTTGGCAAAAATTGGTATATACGATATATACCAATTTCTCGATATTTTCCATACATATTTTATCCTGCAACTGCTGTATCGTTTTCATATTATATTCGACTTCCTTTAGTTTTATATCCAATTGTTGTCTTGTGTAATGAGAATGTGCTGCTAACATATCGCTCAACGTGCTGGTAATTTTAACGATGGTGATGTTTTGTATTTTTATCATACTGCTTGTTATTGACTCCGATGATTGCTCCCCAGTGATGCCTGAGTTGCTTACTTGCATCTTTGATTGTTCCTTTATGTATTGAATGTATTTTTGGATGTCATCATCAGTGTTTCTATACCTTTGACGCATATTTTCGTATAGCTTTTGTTTAAAATATGGATGATCTTCTTATACGGTGTTCTATTTTTTTAAAGCTCTTCCACAATTCATCGTGCTCCTTAGACTTTTTTCATAATATTTCATGGATTTTTTTCCCTAGGTGTCGTTTTTATGTTAGCAATCACTTGGATTATTTCTTCTGCGTTTTCTGACCGATTTATTAAAAGCACCTAAGCGTATAAAATTTTTAATTGAAATTACTTTCTATGTAGCTAACAACCCTGTGAAGGATCGTTTCTTCCAATCTTTCCTTGCCAAAGGAATGTTGCTTAAACCTCAGCATGTCATCTACTATCCTGCTCTTGATAATGTCATCTGCTATCGGTTCTATAGTCTTGAGTAGAGTAAAGTAAAACTAATTGGATGTGCACAACCCACCTTGTCAGACTTTAAAAACTTCTACAGCCTCCTGTTAGCTTTTTGCAGTATATGCGAATTTTCAAGATGAGGTGCTAAAATATCCACAGAAAAAATGCTGTCTCAAGAGGCGAGAAGGTACTTATTCAGCTCTAACAATTACATCTGGGATGGTTGGCCCTGGTGAGCCATATTCCCAGTCGGAGAAGGTGTCACTGCTGATCCCTCCATGCATGTCGGGAAGTATGTGCTCATCAGCAACAATAAGTTTTCGTCTATTGTTTCTACCGTATCATCCAACAATATTTTTGGTTGGATATTGGCTTGGAAAGAAATTTTTACGGTAATCGTCCCAGTACATGCTCAATGCTTTATGTATAGCTGTGTTAAGTAACATACGCACTTCCTTGCCTACGGAACGAATTTCTCCTGTCATCCAGGGTTTATCATAAGCTGATTTCCTTTTAATCAGATGTTCTGTAATCATATCCACATTTTTATCAATATCCTCTACACTCAGAGAGCCGCCCGATACATGCCCTGAGTTCATGTTCCTGAGTAACTTACCAAATCTACGATTATTGTTAGTACTACTCTACGATTACTGTTAGTACTACTCCACGAAATATTATGAGAATCGGCACCGCAGCCCATTAGTACTTCCTTACCTTTTAGTTTGGCTTCTCTGACCAGATGTTTTATCTCCGACGTAGGTGGTAGTGTCGGTTAATCATATGGCAAATACACGGATGCGTGGTACATGTCTCCATCGCCCACCTTCAGGACGGTCAAATCCGATGACGACAGCTCTGGGGAGAAAAGAAAACTTAAGTTTTTATGACAAAGGTGATGTTAACACGTCTAGGTTTAAGAATACACTGGTCGCCTATATTATCCGGTAACACCTTATTATAGAAAAAATTACTTCTTCAGGTAACTTTGTAAAACATCTCGCCAATGTTGTTGTTGGATGCGACAAAGTTTCCATTAGTTTCTTTTTCCATCTTTGTCTAACTAATTAATTTTCTAGAAAAGGGACACATATATCTGTACTGCTCTCTCTACTGTTTATTGTTAGTCAAAGATTGCCTAAATATTACTTATATATAACTAGTCACTGATTACGGAATTTTAATACAGTGGTTATATTTAATAATTATTTTTTTATTTTTGCAGTAATATTTTCTTAACATAACAAAAACTTTAGGACATGGGGATTGCAATTAGCTCGTCACAGAGTTCTTCACCCAGCCTTGAAATTATTTTGGGCGTCACTAATATAAAAACACTTATTATTATTTGTAGTATTAAATTATGTAAGTAATTAAAATTTAAAATATTGGATTTCTCTTTTAATATTAATATATTTCACAGATATATATCAAATGAAAAAGTAAAATAATTGTAAGAATGAAACTTCGCGCGACAACAATGACTATTAGAAATGAAAGTCATGTATTCAAGTCTGTTAGTAAAAAAGTTGTGGGTGTATTAGGTTCGATTAATCATTTCTTGTAGAGCATCTATGTGTGTGTGTAACATAATGTCCGACAAAAGTTTTTTACATCATAATTCGCTCGATTCTGTGAATTCCTTGGGCAGAAAAACACTCCCAAATCAAAATGTTTCCCCCACCATGTTTTATAGAGCCTTTTGTATATTTTGGATTAGGACTTTCTCCTTTTGGCTCCACCAGACACCTTCCGTCCGAACCATTCAAATGAAATTTTGAAAAAGCACGCATTTGGCAAACTGAAGGCGAGCTAATATATTTTTTTTGATGCTACAGCTCTACGTCTGAGCGTTGGGGTAGATACATCAAGTTCAAGCGAATTTTTTATTTCCTTAGGTGATATTTGAGGAAACTGATGTAAAATTCTTTTAATTTTTCGATGCTCTTTCGGCGTAGTCTTCCGTTTTCTTCCACCTCTATGTACTGTAATAATGTTTCCACTGTTGATATATTATACTTGTATACTATTCTGATATTTCTTTTTGTGATAAGCCCTTCTTAAAATCATCAATACTTTGTTTTTTAATATGTTGATTGTATTTCTTTCCTGCCATTTTGAACTTTTTTCAGCACGTACATAAATCCGAACATATATTATTATGACGAAATTTTTCAATGAACATATTAACATGCACTAATACTTCTCTTTTATGTCATCCTGTTCTATTTTTAAGTAATCTAAATTTTACAGTTCTAAAAATAATGCTATACAAGAGGAAAAAGAAACGCAAGTTGGGAAGTTGCAAATGTTTTGAGCAAGATGATATAACATTTTGTTATTTTATAAAAAATAATAAAATTTTTTTGCAGAGTATTATCAGCTTAGTTGTGTTAGTTGTTGTCAGCCAGTTTCAGTGATGAAGGCGTGTTTTAAAGAACTGATGCACAGCACCCTCCTTCGTCTCTCATGTAGCAAAAAATTAGCCAGCGAAGTAAAATTTTGAAATAGATACAAAAAAATCCTCTATCTTCTCATCTTCTTTCATCTGTCCTCTCAATTACTATACCCTCCTTTTTAGTTCCGGCGCAATGCACTACATATGTCATCCCCTGAGTGCTTGTCAGAGTTAAAAAAAAGTTTTTACCACTAGATTTCATTACATACAATTCCTTAATCATTTTTCATCCGCAGGAAATCTACACGCAAAAAACTATTTCGTTATTAATTTAAAAACAAATGCTTTTCTACATATACTTTATGGTTGGAAACATATATTTGGTTGGTCAAGCCGTAATCACATACAAGGGAACGAATGTTTATACCAATACTTTTCAAAATATTAACATTTTCTTTAACAATTAAAACCATATGCTTGGCATCTCTGTCGAGCATTATTTCTTAAGCCAGGTTGAAAAATATGTAATCGGTGCACACTGATTGAAAGTGGAAGCATGGGGCAGACTTAAATTTAGATTGCCGTTAGAAAGAAATGTGTGGCTTGAGATTTATAAATGTGTTCTGAGTTAAAAACTGTATATCTTCAGAATGTTACTTCGCCGGAGAGGTCAACAAAAGCTTACAAAAAGTATTGATCTCTGTGCTTATATATTCTAGAGCAGTGGTGGGCACTGTCAATGTATTGGTAAATTGTGTATGTGTTGAGCTTGCGAGCTAACCACAAAACAAAAAGCCAAGCGTTTGAGAGATAATGGTGCATTATATATTTACACATAAGTACAAATATTTTCTAAGTTGAAATAAAAACGTTGATTACGTAAAATTATTAATTAAAAATAAAACTTTTTCTAAGCAAACAGTCAAATGAAAAAAAATTAAAAAAGATAGGACAATAATTTGTTATGTTTTCCATTCAAGAAAAAAAATATATAAAAGAATGGTTGCTTGCTCGAGCATAACACTGAATATTCGCAAAAAAAAAATACGCGGTTGTCTCATCGACGACTAAATTAAAGAGGGTAAGAATACGTGTGAATGATCTCAGCACAATTGTGCTATGAAAAGCCCGTAGCTGTTCTAGAGCATCAATCGATTTTTTAAATTTGTCCTGAAGGGGCTTCCACATTTTCATAATCTAAAGGAAGTTCATGATCTCTACTTTAAAATCTTGCGATTCTTCCTCCATTTTAGCCATATAAAAATATTTTTATAAAATTCCTTCTCTGGAATTATACAGTTTTCGCTGCAAATTTGACCTACTGTTATATCTGGTGAAGGAAATTTTAACAATTTCAAATGCTTGAAATCCCCTTTCGATTTTTGAAAATTTTTAATGCAACATTTTATGCCCTATGGCAGGGGTCGGCAACCTGCGGCTCTTTGGATGTGAAGCTGCGGCTCTTTAGTTCCATGCGCAAATATTATTTGTTTTATAAAAAAACAATTAAAAATCGTTCTGAATCGATTAACAAGGATAAGGCACCATTTCTATCTTTTAGCCACTTATACTCGCTTAAAATCAATTAACAAATGAAAATGTATAGTAGTGGTTGAAACTTAAAACAATGAGTTATGAGCCAAATTTGTCAAATAAGCTCTTAACAAACCAGAATTATACAATATGAAAAAGCCGTAAGTGATTATCCAATAATACCATATACATATATACTATCTAATTTGTTGTGAAAAAACAATACTTATATATGAATAAATATATATTTTTCTTATGAATAAATATTTACTTTTTTTTGTCAAAAAGCTTTATATATTCAAGTACTTTTTACTGCCGACAAGAGAAAGAGCCACAAAACTCTTTAAAAACTTTGAAATTTTGTAAGTTGTAATTCTTGACTTTTCCCACTCAAAAGGTTGCCGACCCCTGTCTTATGGCAAATGTATTTTGTGTTTTTTGTACACCCATTCATTGTTTTAGCACAGAATATTTTTATTTACATCATTATTTTTAATGTAGTCCTCTCATTTTTTATAAGTACACCCAAATCAAGAAGAAACAATATAAAAATATGTTTATATAAAAAATGTTGATTCCTATTTTTTAAATTTTGACACAAAAAATAGTTATTTTAACACAATAAATAACTATTGTTTGAAAAAGAAAAAAATAATGATTTTTTAAATAAAAACGTACATTTTAGTTTGAAAAATACTTCGATATAAAATTAACAATCTTGTGTATGTATTAATAATAAATGAAACATTCTTATATTATTATTTTATGTTTAAAATGTTGTTGCTTTAAAATTGTGTTTTTGTTTGTTTAGTGTAGCCGTCAACCCTTTAAAAATTTGGTCATAAAATACAAGAATACAAATTGGTTCTACCTATCTAAATGGGTTAAAATTTTTTTTAGAAAATCCCAAGTCAAATTATGAAGGCATTCGTGCAAAAGTAATGCATTGTTACGATATTTGCTTCTATTTTCCAGCCGCGAAAATGTCGATTCCAGGATCATTGATGTGATGTACACAAGTAAGGCAATGCATACCATCCCGTATGCGAATGTAGTATACTTTTTCAAACACATTGCCGTATTTGTGGTGTGAACGCCTTCGCTTGTGCACAAAGTAAGTGAGGTAGTGATGTGTTCATCCAATGAACATAAAAGCTTAGTACTATCTAACATAAATAATAAGCTGGCAGTATGCAGCTCTAACACAATGGCGACAACTTTCTTATCCTTGAACACTATTCCGCACATTCATTGAACACAAAGTGTGGCACACATTATTGAAGAGCTGTAATCTGAAAGGCAATGTTCCCCGCTGGGTTCTTTCCCTTTTGTCTTCCCTTCCGCATTTTAAAATTAGTTTAACAAATATTTTAGTTTCTGTTGAGATGCGCATTCTATATGATTGACATTCTTTTGTTTTACACTAGTGTAGTACACGAAATCCACATTAAGTACTTGTCAGTTGTGTTTTGATGGTCCGCTTAAAAGTGTGTATTCAAACTCTATTTTTTATACGTGTCTACGGTAACTCTAATTTCAACTTCGTTATCTTCTTAATTTTTGCAGCTCCTTCACAAATGGTAGAAAGTTTAAGCGGAGAAACCATATATCTTCCTTGTAATGTTACTACCTATGATGGTGACGAAGCAGTTTTGATCTTATGGTATCGAGAAGATAAAGGCACTCCTATATACAGGTTAGTACAATTATGAACTTTTCGAAAAAAAATTATATATTATAGTTTTGCTGTATTATACACACACACTTGAAAATATTTAACAATATCCAGCTAGCATATTTTGAAAATTTTAATCAAATATCAGTATTTTTCGACTCCACTGCACGATTAAAATAATCATTTATGATATCTGTTTTGAGTCAAAAATGAATTTTTTTTGTGTGAGAAAATGGTACCCTTGATACGACTCTCCATAAGGAGTCTTTTCTGACTCGTTTTTTTGATTTTATATGGAAAAAACCAGAATAAAAATAAGTAAAAGCGCTATATTCGGCTGCGCCGAATCTTAAATACCCTTCACAGATGTAATTCTTTTTTCTTTCTTTCTTGCCAAAACAGAAAGTAGGTTTAACTAAAAAATCAAAATGATGTTATCGGTTACTTTTATATGTAAATTGTTAATTTTTCAACGGGCTTAAGTTCGAATCTGCATGACTGCAAATTATTTTTTGTTACTTTGGTTACTTTTATATTTAAGAAAACGTTAAAATTTTTCGGCTTTTATTATTTCTAATACCTATGAACGTCTTTCAAAAATATTATATAAATTGAATTTACAAACAAAACAAAAAATCCGTTTCATGTGCCCCAAAAAGTTCTAATTGTCCAACTGTTGAATCGACTTTTAGATTTTGTTGGTTTTTAATACCAGTTTACTTCTTTCTGATATAGAAAGAAGTTATAATTCATCATAAACATCAAAAATAACAAATAAAATGGCTGCTTTTATGAATCAGAAAATGTCGATTTTCCAACCCTGGAACCGAATTTTAAATTTCTTTTATACTAATTTTTTCTGATAGAAACACAAAATTTTAAATATATGTATGTACTTTTATGTACCAAAAATATTTCGATTTTCTAACCCTGGAACCAAATTTTTAGTTTTTAAAATTTTTTAATACCAAGTTAATTCTTAGCGAAGTATAAAATTGGTTTAATTGACTGAAAAACTCCAAAATTGGGAACTTATATGGTTTCGTTTATGTACCAAAAAATGTCGATTTTCCAACCCTGGAACCGAATTTATAATTTTTTGATACTAGCTTAATATTTTCTGAAATATCTAATAAGTTTATTTCACTAAAAGCTTAAAATTTGAATTTATGTATGTACTTTTATGTACGAAAAATATTTCGATTTTCCAACTCTGGAAGCGAACTTTTATTTTTTTACCAATGCAATTCTTAGTGAAGTGTAACATAGTTTTACTTGTCAAAAAAATTAAAATTTTTAAACTTTTTGGTCACTTTTATGTACCATAAAATATTTCATTTGTCCAACCCTGGAGTCGAAATTTTGATTTTTTAAGATGTTAATACCAATTTTGTTCTTCCTGAATTATAAAACAGTTTTAATTAGCAAAAAGAAACAACGTCAATTGCCTTTTTGGTTACTTTTATGCAGAATAAATATTTCAATTTCCCAACCCTGGAAACGAAATTTAAATTTTTTAAAATATTCTTTATCAATGCAAATCTTTATGAGGTATAAAGTAGTTTTGTTTAAGAAATACTCGAATTTTGCACCCATTTTGGTTTTTACATGTACTACAAAATATTGCATGTACCAAATAAAATTTAATTTTTCCAACCCTGGAAACGAAATTTTATTTTTCCTTGTTTTTTTTGTCAGTGCAACGCTTCTTGAGGTATAAAGTAGTTTTATTTAAGAAAAATTGAAAATTTTTTACCATTTTGGTAACTTTTATGTACCATAAAATGGATTCGAAATTTTATTTTTTACTTTTGAATTTTTGATACCAATTTTGTTCTTCCTAGATTATATGATAGTTTTAGTTAGCAAAAACAAAAAAAAAAACAACATCAGTTGCCTGTTTGATTACTTTCATGTATAAAAAAAATTCAATTTCCCACCCCTGGAAGCAAAATTTGAATTTAATTTTTTTTTTTTGCCAATGCAAATCTTCATGACGTATAAAGTGGTTTTGTTAAAGAAAAATTTGAAATTTTTAACAATTTTAGTTACTACATGTACTACAATATACGGAATAGGCCGAAAAAAATTTTTAATTTCCCATCCCTGGGAATTTTTTGTTATTTTTTTAGTTTTTAATAGACATTGAGGCTCCCCAAAGCACGAAATACGTTTAATTCACAAACATTAAAAAAAATAATTGATTTTTGGTATAAATTTTGCGTCGAGAAATAGGTGTAAGTTTCCCAGCTCTGGAACCATACTTCGGATCTTTCTGAATAGCACTCTATTTAAGTTCATTTCCAATCCAACGGTCCAAGAACGAAATCTCTAGCTCTTCTGAGGCCTTGGGAAAACCGTACAGACGGACGGACAGACGGACATCGCTCAATCGTCATCGCTATTCATAAGGATCCAGAATATATATACTTTATAGGGTCCCATGTGCATATCAAAGAAATTGCACACGGAATGACAAACCTATATATACCCTTTCACTTTTTTGTGAAGAGTATAAAAAGTTATATTAGGATCATTTGCGTGATGATCCTAATATGACTTATGACTATACACATTTTGCAAGATTTGTTTTTGCTTTTTAAACTAGTCGCTTTCTAAACGTTTCTAGGAGTCCTTTTGTAAACTTTTTTAGATCCCCAAACTGATTAATCAGTTTTTGATCATCTAAAGGAATCCTAAAAGACTAATTTTGCTGATATTATCATAAACAATCTCCCAATTGCTAGCTGGATAATGTCTAAATATAATTTATTAGATTATACCTTCTAATTCCCAGTCCCTCAAATAATGAAACACACAATCAGACCACACAAAAGAAATAAACAAATATATAAATCAGGAACCTTAAAAAAATCCTTGGCTAAATATGTATATGTACATATCGTTGAGGTAAAACATCTCACAAATCCTTTAATCCTAGTTGGTTCCTTAATTCAATAAATCGGGGTCCAGGTAAAGGCTTCGTCAAGATATCAGCCATTTGTTTATCTGTAGATATATACTCAACTTTTATTAGTCTATTTTCTACTTGTTCTCTTCAAAAATGATATTTAATATCAATATGCTTTGATCTTTTATGGTATGAGGGATTATTAGCTATACTAATACATCCCTGGTTATCCTCAAACAATCTCATAGGATTATCTACAACTATTTTCAGACCTTCCAATAAAGACTTCAACCACATAGCTTCCCTAACCGCCTCAAATAGTGCCATGTATTCTGCTTCAGTGGACGAAGCAGCAACAGAATTCTGTTTCCTCGTATTCCAGCAAACCAAATTTGAATCAAACATCTTTAATAAATATCCTGTAGTGCTTCTCCTATCGCCTCCACTTCCACCCCAGTCAGAATCTACATAACCAATCAATAACTCATTATATCTGGGATCAGCAATAAATGTTAATCTGAAATCTATTGTTCCCCTAAGGTATCGTAAAACTCTCTTCAGACATTACCATAGCTTCTCATTATCCTTATAGCTATATCGACTAAGGATATTAACCGCGGTGCTTATATCAGGCCGCGTGCATAACATAATGTACATTAAGCGCCCAATCAAACTGCGACATGGCGCATCACACCCTTCATCAGAATTTAAAGCCTCGTAATTTACTTTAACTGTAAGTGGGGAAGATACTGATTTACATTCATTCATCTTGAACCTCTTCAATACATTCTCAATATAAGCGCTCTGACTTAGGTGAAGTTGATTATTCTCCCTTTCAATCCTAATTCCAATGAAGTAACGAATTTCAAATAAATCCGTCATTCTAAATCTTGCCATTAAATAAGTCTTGAAATTATTCATTGTTCCCATATCCACCGTAGAAATTACCAAATCATCTACATATAGCGGTACGTTTATATTTTTAGCAACGTCACCATTGTCAAGAATATAAATACAACGATCCACAGAGGAATCTGCAAATCCAATTTTCTTCAGAGCCAGCTCAAATACTTCAAACCAACATCTAGCTGCCTGTTTGAGTCCATAAATAGCTTTATTTAATTTGCAGACCATACCATTTTCGCAAGATAATCCCTGAGGAATAGACATATAAATTTCCTCCTTTAAGACGCCATTTAAAAAGGCAGTCTTCACGTCCATATGATGAACTTTCAAATTATATTGATTCGAAAGAGACATCAAAATCCTAAAACTAGAAACTCTAGCCACTGTAGCAAAAGTTTCGTCATAATCCACCAAATACTCCTGTGTAAAACTACGAGCCACAAGTCTAGCTTTATACTTAACTGGCCTCCCAAGTTCATCATGCTTAATAGTAAATACCCACTTGCAGTCAACTATATTCTTATTATCGGGCTCTTGTACAAGAGACCATGTACCATTATAAAAATGCGAAACTGTTTCCTCATTGCCTCTTCCCAATATACTCTGTCATGTCTGTTTCCAATTTCATCAAATGAGTTAGGAATGTCATTGAATAAAGTGTGTGCATTCATCACACAATTATCTATTAAGTCCCTATATGATATTCGTGGTCTATCCCTAATTCTTTCACTTCTCCGGATTCCCACATCTGGCCCTTCAAGGTCACTACAAGTTCCATTCACATCTGATCCTGTGTCATCAGGAGACACTGCATCAGCATTCTTCTCTATAGACAAATAGTCACTACGCTGTCCTTCTGGTATAATTTTATCTGATTCTTTCGTTATGTTACCAATTGACAAATCATTTTTAACTACTTCTGTACTCTCATTATGGATTTTAAATTGACTATATTTCTTACTATCATTCAGAAATTCTTCCCTTTTTTTTTTTTTTTTTAGGAGTAGGACCAGCACTCAGGGGATGACCCCTACATATGCAGTGCATTGCGCTGGAACTGGGAAAATAGATTTTGGGAGGGAGGATAAAGGGAGTAGTGTCTGTGGATATTCGATTTGAATCTGCTCAAATTGTAAGTGGCGGGGAAGACATCTGCGGGTAGTTTGTTCCACATACGGACTGTTCGGCCAAAAAACGAATTTTCTCTGTAATGCGTAGTGCGATTCGATGGAATATCGACCACAAACGCATGCGCTCTTGATGAAAAACGAGCTGAGCGTAAGAAAGAATGGGTTTCAGGAACAAGTTCCCTAATTTCACCAGAGCACCTGCCATTATAGTAACGATAGAACAACGATACGCACCCCACATTGCGACGATGCTCAAGAGAGTCAATAGAGTTGGCTACTTTACTGTCTCCGATGAGTTTCATCGCCCTCTCCTGTACGCGGTCGAGTAACTTCAAAATAGACTTTGAAGCACCGGCCCAAACATGAGAGTTGTATTCCATCTTCGGTCGGATGTAAGTGGTGTAAATATTAAGAAGATCAGAAGTATCTCTTGCACCGTCTTAAGAAGCCAAGGCACTTGAATGCTTCTTTTGCGACCTGAAAGACATGTTCCGTCCATCTGACATCACACTGCACTTTCATGCCCAGAACATCAAGAGTCCCTGACTCCATAATACTTACACCACCCATAGAAACAGATGAAGCAGCATGGTCATACGTACGTCGATGCGTAAGCATACAACACTGGGTCTTACGGGCATTCAAATCGACCCTGTTCGCTTGACCCCATTCGGAGATCTTCGCGAGGTCGCTATCCAGAACGTCATTCATAAACTGCCTCCTCGTCTCGATTTCAGACGTTGACGGCCTGCAGTTGAATGAATAGGAATGCGAAAGGCTGCTATCATCTGCGAAAGAGTAAATAGGACAGGAAGTTTGGGAAAGTAGATCGTTAAGAAAAATTAGAAATAAAGTAGGAGAAAGAACGGAGCCCTGCGGTACCCCTGAGTTGACACTGAACTCATCGGATGAGACCCCATCTATAACAACTCGTATAGAGCGATCCCTGAGAAAGCTCGATATAAACCGAGAGAAGGTATCTCCGACAACGGTGTATGGAACTACACCAGTTTTCCGAAAGGAGGGCCAATAGGTCACCCGTAGAGCGGCCTCTGCGGAAACCATACTGGCGGTCGTTTAGTAAACTGTTGACTCCAAATATTTCACAAGATGGAAGTTAAGCATAGTTTCCATCACATTCGATATAGCAGAACATATTGCAATCGGGCGGTAATTTTCAGGGTTATTAGCCACTCCCTTTTTGGGGATTGGCGTTACATTAGCAACCTTCCAGCACATTGGAAATTTACCGGAGTGGTATAGTATACTGAAAAGTTTGGCTAATGGACGTGCTAACGTCGAAGAGCATTGCTTCAGGACCAGTGCAGGGATTCCATCCGGCCCAGGAGACTTCCTTGTGCTGAGATCCGCAAGAACCATTTTAACTACACGCGCTCGAAAAAATATCTTAGGCATAGTTACGGATACTCTCTCGAGCGCGGGGAGTGGTTGAGAGCTATCAGGCAAGTGAGAGTTACTTGCAAATATTTCAGCCAATATATTAGCTTTATCAACCGGGTCAGTAAATATTTGGTCATTCCTCAAAAGAGTCGGAATTGAAGAACTAGCACTTTCCTTAACACTTTTGACGAATGACCAAAAACTCTTACTACCCCTGGGGGCAGTGAGAATTCTGCTGTGCGAATACGCTGCTCGTATAAAGCCATTTCGCGTCTTAACACTTTGGCACACGAAGATCTTGCCTTCTTGCGTACCAAATCAGTATAGGCATTTTTGTTATTACGCCAAGTACTGAAAGCTTCCTCTCTGGATCGCAACTCATCTTTACATGCCTGGTTAAACCAAGACTTCGCCCTAGGTTTAACCGAAATTTGCTTACAGGGAATAAAAGCTTTCATCCCCAGTAGAATTGTGTTTTCGACCATTTTCGCCATAGAATCGACATCGTTGTCAAGAAAACATAGTTTCCAATTAAAATTCCGAAAGAATTCGTTGAGCTCGGCCCAACGACCCTTTTTTAAATATATTTACTACGCTTCGTGGCTGCACGCGAAACGTTACGAAGTTTGGAGAACGGAAAGGTTGCGGAAATGGTGCAATGATCCGAGTTACCGAGAGGTGCATTAACGGTAACTTCATACTTTTCGGGATGTGAAGTTAGAAAAAGGTCAAGCGTATTTTGTTGGTGCCCTTCAACACACGGAATGTGTGTTGGTTCATTAACTAATTGCACAAGGTGATTGTGCGCGGCGAACAACTCAGCAAATTGGCCCTCTGAGGTTGTGTGGCTCGAATGGCGAAGCCAAGATGTGTTATGAACATTGAAATCACCAGCAACAACAATTTCACTGCTCGGACAACTATCAAGAATCTTCGATATGGAGTCGGAAAGAGTATCGAAGCCATGTATGGTAGCATCTCTTTCCGCGTTTGGACTTCTATACAGAAACCCGAAATGTAAAAAGTGTGTACCGACTTTGAATTTAACCCAAAGACAACTAAATTCTGCGTCAGACATGCCTATTGGTTGCTTGCATTGGTACACAACTTCATTACGTACATATATTGCAAGGCCCCTATGAAGAATAAAAAGCGACAGGAGGTGATACCCGGGCAAATGAAAATCCTTTGGATCAGCATCCTCATGTACCTGGGTTTCACTTAAGGCGAAAACATCCGGCCGATGGAGACAAACGTGAGCATATACAGAAAATAAATTTGCTCTTAACCCACGTATGTTGCAGAAGTCAATTCGAAACTTACCCACCATCACAAGATGAGAGAAAAAACAAACCGAAGTCCAAACTCTAGATTAGGGAGTACGGTGCAATGACAACAACTGCAGTGACCATTCACTAGCCAGTGTTATGCCTTCACTAGCGAATGATCCAGCCGCTATCAGTACACCGCACCAATAAAATAGAGTTTTATTTTATTTATGGGAAGAGGGATGGGAGGCGCATAACAATGCAGAAACGCAGGTCATAAAAGCAATAGTCTGGTCCACTTCCATTTTCCCATAGTGGCTCATAGTGCCAACACTGGTATGGGTGTCTTCACTGATGGTATGGAATGCTGTTGTTTTGTTGTTATGTTGACTTTTTCCTTATTTGGGTTTTTGTTTATGTAGTTTGTTATTGTAATGATTTGTATTTAATTTATTTTTGTAAGTTAAGGTATTTCTTGTTTCAATTTTTGGTTGGTATGTGCTTTTTTAAAATGATTATTTATTTGATCTCCTTTTGTTTTTTTTATTGTTTCTTTTTCTGTTGATTGGTATATTTTATTTTATTTTTTTTATTATCTTTATATTTGTGTTTTTATTTTTGAATACATATATGCTTGCAGTTTTTAATTTAATTTTAATTTTCTTAAATAGCTAAAACACATCCCGGACTGACAAACAAAAAGACGAAATACGTGTTAACGGCACGAAAGACAGAACACTACTCAACTACTATCATTCGGGATATACAATTGGTCCGATTTTTTCACCACAGCTCAAGTATTCACCATATTTGTCTCATCAACAATTACATCTCTGGCTACCTGGAATTTTCCAGATTCAATGTCCCATATCTTAAGACCATTCGGTTCATATCCAACGAGTATACCCTTCCGTGATTTTTGATCAAACTTCCCCTTTATGGATTTGTCATGGACGTATACCGTAGAACCGAAAACTTTTAAACACTTAAGATTTGGCTTTCTATTATGCCACATTTCATATGGTGTTTTCATATGCTCCTTCAACACAACACTGGGACATCTATTTATTAAATATGCCTTTTCCTACACAGTATTCACGCATATCATTGGATAAGTATTCCCTTCAATTGTCTATATACAAATTTACAAACTTTAAATCAAAATGTGCTTCACCTTTAGCCACAAAGTCTCTGAAAGTCGAAAAGACATCGGACTTATTTGCAATTAAATAAGTTACACAATAGTGCGTATATTGATCTATATAAATAACGTAATAATTTTTACCATCTATAGTAGTACGAGTTATAGGGCCACAGACATCAGAAAGAATAACATATAAAGGCCTCTTTATAGTCTTTATTCTTAAAATTTCCGAAACGAAGTGTGGCCTGTTTGCCATTTATGCACGCTTCACATAACTCATTATTTGACTGCACATTCTCAAGAAGCTTCGTATCGCCAAACATGTCCTTTCCCTTTATTTCTAAAAATTTCCCTTTAATAATGTGCCCTAGCCTCTCATGCCATAAACGATACTCATCAACCTTACTAACTTTTGAAACATAAGCCTGCTTAGAAACTGCAATAAGTTCAACAACTGGAATATTATTTTCATATTTACCATTCAAAATGCCCTGATTATTCTTAATGATTCTTACACTTCCTGAATGGAATTCAACTGTCATCCCAGCACCTTGCATCCTCTTCACTGAAGGTAAGTTTTCCGGTACTTCTGGGCAAAACAAAACATCCTCCAAGGTGATATGGTGCATTAAGTTATTGCGGAGCTTCACTATGCCTTTTTTGTTTGCATAAATATATTCACCACATTTTCCTATTGCTATCTTAACAGGTGGCTCCAGCTTTACAAAATCTGCGAAGAGAGTTTCATCATTTATGCTGAGTCCAATAAAAAAGAAACACAATTTGTATCCTTAAGAAGTTGATCACGTATAATCATGAATGCAAATCCTTCGTTTGGTTGGGTTGTGGCCATTTGCGCCTGTTTATCCTTTTCATGGTTCTTATTGTTTGCATCTTTCTTATAAGCGAAACAATTCTTTTTAATGTGTCCAGATTTGCCGCAGTAATGACATTTTACTCTAAGTCCCATTGGCTTATTGGATTTGTGTGTTTTATTTGATTTTTGTTTGTACTTATTTTTAAAATAATTAAATTTATTTTTATATTCGCTTGGATTACTTTCGTTTCTGGCGTGCAAAACTTTAGAACTGGTGTCCTTACCATCACTTTTCAATTTTATCTCATGATCCAGTAACCGATTCTTCACAAACGCTAATGTAAGATTGTCTTCCGACAATGTTTCAATAGCTGTAATTACCCCATCATAACACCATGGCAAGGACAACAACAAGTGGGAGACCTTGTCCATTTCGTCGATCTTTGCTCCTGCGGCTAGTAATTCAGTTATCAAATCATCAAAGATATTAAAATGATTTAGAAGTGGACATTCTCCCTTTAATTTTAAACTCAGTAACTGTTTTTAATCGATAACTGTGACGCCAAACTTTTTCTTTCATAAATTGCGTCTAGATTTGCGAATATTTGCTTTGCACTACTTTCGCTGTTTGCAAAGCCGAGAAACGAATCACTTAAATATTCAATAATTATACTTCTTGCAATTCTATCCATCTTTTTCAACTCTTCTTTATTTACACTGGATTCGACACGATCAACAATCGCCAACACATCCATCTCATTTAAAAGAGCCCGCACACGAAACTTCCAGATGGAGTATTTTTCACCATCAAATGGTTTAATATTCCTTTTGGTTTTATCCATTCTATAAAGCACAATATAAAACGTAAGCTGGGCCCATAACCTATTAGATTATACCTTCTAATTCCCAGTCCCTCAAATAATGAAACACACTTCTATTATTATTTAATTTTTATACCCTCCAAAAAAGAATTTGGAGGGTATATTCACTTTGTCATTCCGTTTGTAACGCATCGAAATATCCATCTCAGACCCCATAAAGTATATATATTCTTGATCAGTGATGAAATCTAAGAGGAACTGAGCATGTCCGTCCGTCCGTCTGTGGAAATCACGATTCAGTCCAAACGAAAAGAGCTAGACTCTTGAAATTTGGCATAAATATATTTTAAAACTTAGAGCAGGTTAAGTTCGAAGATGGGCTAAATCGGGCAAGAGGGAAAAAAGTTCCCCTAAGAAGAACTAAACCAACCCAGAAAAAACAACATAATTTTTAAAGTTTTTTGGTTATTTTGTTAAGCAAATGATATATTTTTATGTCAAATACGGTCCAACGCCTTAAACTTGGAGCCATTAAATAAAATAAAAATATTTTTTGACCCCGCCCACTTTAGTGGGCGTTATTATAGGCAAAAATAGCATAAAAATTTAACAAATTGTTTTACTTAAGCCTATATTCCTTAAAATAACACTTTTAAGCTTTAATGACGAAGCTGAGACGAAACCTGGTACTACTCTGCCCTACCTCCTCCTTCCCCTTCGCCCCCTAAATGACCCTACCAAAAAAATATATTTTTTTAAATTTTGTATATAATCATCCCAAGCATTTATCTTTAGAGTTATATGACTGCCGATTTCTGCCCTACCTCCCCCCCCCCCCACCTCAAATTCACTTACTAAATATTTGGAGGGTATTTAAGATTCGACCCGGTCGAATATAACGTTTTTACTTGTTTAATTATTGATTTGTAATCTTTCAGTTAAAATTAAAATCTTTTGCATCAAAAAAATTATTCAACAATGCCGCGACAGAGACGTTCACGAATTGGCCGACGAACACGCCACAGCAGTCAAATAGGTTTAAATAGATCTAATCAGGATGGAGAAGAGCGATTAGGAAGTAATGAATTAGCAAGGCAACGAATGGTATGATCAAGATCAAATTAAAATCAAGACCAAAGAGAAGAACGTATAGAAATTGTGAGCGTTAAACACAGAAGAGATCGCAAACGTAACAATCAAAAGAGGCAACAACGAAGTCAGGAAAATGTCTATTCTATCTAGAAAATTAAATTTTTAAGACAACGACGTAATCGTATGTTATTGAATTGTCCAGCAACGCGGGCAGGGTTACTCTTAGTAGTATTTGGAAATTTATTTTTATACTCGTTTATCACCTGGAGAAGATACTGTTTCTGATTCTTATCTTTAGCTAACACATTTATGTATTATTGAGTCAATTGTACCGCTCTCTCTGCTACATCATTAACAACTTTAATCTTTTTGGCAATTACTAATCCTTTCAAATAATCGCAATTTTTGTGCCATGTCTGCACATCAAGTTCCAAAAAGCTCGTATTAATATCAAATCTCTTAAAAAAGTTCAAAGTATTGCAATTTGCAAAGTAATAAATTTCTTTAGTTTGTAAATTTTTTATATCATTATCATTGTTTATAAAATACTTTTTGGGACAACCAAATTCATAAGCTGTATCCAAGGTCAACGCTTTGACCATTGATAAATTTTTATAAAAAAGTTCTGGGCTCAAGTACCATAAATGGTGTTTAATTTTTTTTTAAGACTGCTTCAGATAAACACTTATCAATATATAGTATATATTATCTGCTTTCAAAAATTGCATACCTTGGTGCTACAGCAAGGGGTGCTGTGTACCAAAATCTGACATATGTATATAAATACCACGAATAAACAAACGTCCAATAAATTTTTTTCTTCTTCTGGTGATAGTTCAAAAGCATCTCGAAATATGTAAATTTTTAATGAGTAAATAGATTTCGACATCCTGCGAGCGTGATGGAAAGCTCCAGGCTTATAGAAATGAACACCGTGATGGTCAACAGTACCAAAATATATTCGGGACACTTCAAGAAGCTCTTTGTAATCGTCGCGGTGTAAAACCGTATCTAATAAATTGTGGCTGTTTCGATCTCTTTCGTCGACTTGATTTATAAATTTTTTATGCATTTTCTTTCCCTCTAATCCATCTTTGAATTTATTTTTATCTATCGTATTCCAAGAACTCTGAAACTTTTAAATAAAAGGGACGCTTGGTCCGGTAGTACCTGGTAATATTGAAGAAAAAACGCTCGTAAGACTTAGCATATATGTGATGTCGACACGGTAGCCATAATAAATCTGTTTCCAGCATTTCTTACAATAATACTGCGGCTCCATTATTGCAACCTAGATTAGAAGCGGTTGTATCGCAACACAGTGCCTCGTAGAGTTGTGCTTTTCAGCTCAGTGAGCTAACCTCTCAATTTAGCTCAGCTCAGTTTACTGAGCTAGTTCATTTAATAGCTCAGTAGCTCAGTTATAATGATACAGCAAGGGTGACTAATGGCGTTCTAACAATATTTATTAAAGATGGCAAAAACTATAAGAATAATATCGTTGAGTTTCAGAGACAAATATAATCCAATATCGCCTTTAACATATTAAAAATTAACCAATAATGCGACTTTTTGAAGAGGTGGAGTATGAACTAAATATATATATATATATATATATATATATATATATATATAGTATATATATATATATATATATATATATATATATAGATATATATATATATATATATATGTATATATATATATATATATATATATATATATATATATATATATACATATATATATATATATATATATATATATATAATATATATATATATATATATATATATATATATATATATATGTATTTTAGAATGATTCAGCTCGAGGTCGTTTTTGTAAAAATCGTTATAATTTTTCTATTTTATTTGATTTTTCGTCAACAATTTGTTGACATCATCAGGAATAACAATCGAAAATTAAAATTTTCTGTATAAATTGGTTTTGAAATATGAAAAAAAAAAAATTTTTTTTCGAATATATCTATGTTTTCAAAAATATTAACATAAACACAAAAGCATATATACAGGCTTGTATATATCTATACCAGGGGTGCTCACCAGGAAGAACGTATTTTCCACTCGAAGTCACACGTATTCTTATTCTCTTTTATTTATTCTTCTCTGAGAACAATTTTTTCTCATTTTACCCATACACAATGGGAGATATTCCGTACGTTGTATGAAATATTGTTTTATGTGAAAGAATGAAAAATAAAATGCGTTTTTGTATAGAAAAAAATATACATTTTTCTATAGAATAAATAGATTTTAAATAGAAAAAAAATAGATTTTCAATAGAAAAAATTTTTCGGTTTGACTTTTCCTTGCCTTATTCATTAAGTTAATATTGCATCGAAATTTATAAGAATTAACAGTTATAACGAAGCCAGAGTGAATATTAAAGAAAATAGGGGAGACTACAACTAACTTTCTACAGAAAATTTGTAAGATGTTGATATCTCTGAAAAAAAATTAAACTACTATGAATAGAAAATATACGATTTTCTATACAAGATACATTTATCTAAAACAAAAACATTTCTCTGTAGAAAGTATTTTAATGAACATTCATATTGCTATATTAAATTGAATTAAGATTTAGAGGCTAATCTCTTTCTAAAGAAAAATTTGTTTTTGTGCAGAAATATACGTTTTTCTATAGAACAATATGATATTTTATAAAAAATATCTTCCATAAAATATTGGAACGAACTTCCTTATGGGACGATGCGTAGCGTAAATTTTTTTTCTAAATCAAGGTTTAAGACGTAGTATGAGTAATACGATTCCATACAAACAAATATTAATAGTACACAGCCGTGCCGTGACAGAATTCAATTTCGTTCGTTTGGGAACAAAATTGATTCTGTATTTTCGTTGGTTGGCGAAAAAAAAATCTTAATAAAATATGTATACCCGAATAATTATTTTCTTTATACCTCCAACTTTAAAATTAATATTTTTCTAATAAGGAACTTCGTTGCTATCCGATGCCCCACGACACCACACATCTTTTTTATGTGCTTCCAATAAGCATACATTTTCCTAACTTAAAATACCTTTCTATATAGAGAAATAGGTTTTTCTAAAAACAAGCAAAAGTCTATAGGAAACATTAAACAAAATCATATAAGTTTATTTACGTAAAAACAATTCATTTAAAATAATAAAAAAACATACAAACATCCGCCTCACATGTACATTCCTCGCCGTTTCAGCGACAACTGAATCAAATATAGAAAAACTACCAAATTAATAGGTATGACCCATTGTGCTTTCTGTTTCACTCATTATGTTATTGTATAAGTGAAGGAAATTGCTCTGAGCATGCCTGATGTATACATCAATGCATACATGAACGTATACCAGGGATTTCCAAAAAATTTTTGGTTGTGTAGTAGTGAGTACCAGAGAGTAAAAAAAATGAGAGAATACATTCATTACAGCCGAAATAAAATGTTAGTAATATATTTTATAAGTTGTATAACACAAAGGTATAAAATTAAAAATTTTTTGTGTTGATAAAAAATTTGTAGCAATTCTTTACCAATTCAATGTCGCTGATTTTAAAACTGCACTTTTTTTTAAAGAATTTCATGTTTTTAAAATTCATAAAAAATAAATATTGCACTCAAATCACAGTTGATAGAAAAAAAGTGCAGTTTTAAAATCAGCGACATGAATTGGTAAAGAACTGCTACAAATTTTCTATCAACACAAAAAATGTTTAATTTTGTTCCCTTGTGTTATACAACTTATAAAATAAAATCTTCTAAATTTATACTCTTATGGAAGTTTCGTAATAGTAGAATGCTTTTCAAATGGGATGAACATAATTTATTACGTTGCTTGGAACAAATAAATTTTAAATCCGAAAAAATTTGTTCGCATAGGTAAGTGGTGCCGAATAAAGAGAGGCACTTAAATGAATTTTTTTTAGTTCAGGATGGAACTCGCCATCCAAATCTTTCCAGAACTCTACAATATTATTTTCGTCTGGAGCATTTACTTCGCTTCGTAGTATGATTAGTTCTGATTGAATATCAAATTCATAGTTGCTTACATCGCAACGAAAATGGTTTTCGAAAAGTTCTAATAGCGGTTGTAAAATTACAGAATCTTGAAACCTGTTTTGAAAATTATTGAAAAGTGTTTCAAATATTTCGGCATATTAATATCTTTTGTCGATTTCGAGATTTCTATAAACAAGTGAAGTTTTTGGAAAAATAACCAGTTTTAATTTGGGAAAAAATTAGAAAAAGTTTTGTTTTAAAATTGTGAATGATGTAGTGGTATACACAATATTTTTTGAGTATAAGCTGAAACAAAATAATATAGCATCCGCTAGACATGTACATTTGTCGAAGTCACATCGACGACTGAATTGAAGAGTATAACAAGTAAAAACGTTATATTCGACCGGGTCGAATCTTAAATACCCTCCAAATATTTAGTAAGTAAATTTGATATGTTTAACTTGGTGGGACAGAGTTCCTTTATATAATATCGTACGTCAACGCCCACTAAAGGGGGCGGGGTTCAAAAATATACAATATCATGTTTTCCACAGACGAACGTATGGGCATTGCTAGACCGTCTTAGACTTCATCACAATTCTCTTTGGAGGCTATAAAAACTGTATTTTGGCGGGGTCGCTCTGGCAAGGGCTGTGGGGGAAACATTTCACCTTTGTCATAAAACACTAAATATAAATGCTTGGGATAATTATATACAAAATTAAAATTTCTTTTTTTTTATAGGGTCATTTAAAGGGCGAAGGGGGAGAGGGGGTAGGGCAGAAACAGATACACATAAAACTGTAAAAATAATTGCTTGGGATGATTATACACAAAATAAAAAAAAAAATTATATTTATTTTTAATAGGGTCATTTATCGGGCAAAGGAGGAGGAGGGGGTAGGGCAGCAACAGGCAGTCATAAAACTCTAAAGATAAATGCTTGGGATGATTATATACAAAATTTAAAAAAAAAAATTTTTTTTTGGTAGGGTCATTTAGGGGGCAAAGGAAGAGGTGGGGGGGGGGGGAGGTAGGGCAGAAATCGACAGTCATATAACTCTAAAGATAAATGCTTGGGATGATTATATACAAAATTTAAAAAAAATTATTTTTTTGGTAGGGTCATTTAGGTGGCGAAGGGGAAGGAGGGGGTAGGGCAGAGTAGTACCAAGTTTCGTCTCAGCTTCGTCATTAAAGCTTAAAAGTGTTATTTTTAAGGAATATAGGCTTAAGTAAAACAATTTGTTAAATTTTTATGCTATTTTTACCTATAATAACGCCCACTAAAGTGGGCGGGGTCAAAAAATATTTTTATTTTATTTAATGGCTCCAAGTTTAAGGCGTTGGACCGTATTTGACATAAAAATATATCATTTGCTTAACAAAATAACCAAAAAACTTTAAAAATTATGTTGTTTTTTCTGGGTTGGTTTAGTTCTTCTTAGGGGAACTTTTTTCCCTCTTGCCCGATTTAGCCCATCTTCGAACGTAACCTGCTCTAAGTTTTAAAATATATTTATGCCAAATTTCAAGAGTCTAGCTCTGTTCGTTTGGACTGAATCGTGATTTCCACAGACGGACGGACGGACGGACATGCTCAGTTCCTCTTAGATTTCATCACTGATCAAGAGTATATATACTTTATGGGGTCTGAGATGGATATTTCGATGCGTTACAAACGGAATGACAAAGTGAATATACCCTCCAAATTCTTTTTTGGAGGGTATAAAAATATGTGTTAGTGGTGGTGTACACAATTGTGCAAAGAAATGGAAATCCCTGACGTATACATATATGCATACATGAACATACACAACTACATACAAACATATATACACACACATAGAGAGATACAAACACATATGCATGTACATACACATATGCACACACATATGAATACATATATATAAATAACTAACATAATTACAAATTAATATATTAACATACATACAAATTTACATACATATGTATATAACTAAACATTTACAATATTTAAACTATTCAATCAACAATACAACAAGGATAAGAATTGATTACAGTATAGTGTATATAAATAACATATAATATATATATATATATATATGCATTGATGTATACATGTATAAATATATACAAGCCTGTATATATGCTTTTGTTTTTATGTTAATATTTTAGAAAACATAGATATATTCGAAAAAATTTTTTTTTTCATATTTCAAAACCAATTTACACAGAAAATTTTAATTTTCGAATGTTATTCCTGATGATGTCAACAAATTGTTGACGAAATATCGAATAAAATAGAAAAATTATAACTATTTTTACAAAAACGACCTCGAGCTCAATCATTCTAAAATACATATATAAGAAAAGGTCAATAAAAGCAAACAACTATATATATATGTATATATATATATATATATATATATATATATATATATATATATATATATATACATATATATATATATGTATATATATATATATATATATATATATATATATATATATATATATATATATATATGTATATATGTATATATATATAAATATGTAAATGAAATACTACGTTAGTTGCTTTCGAGTTTTCTTCATAAACTGCTCTTTATTTTTGATTAGTTGATCTTAAATACTATTCCAAGAATCATTTTATCTATGTTTTTCCTTTGTTGTTATATTACACGTCAGCTCTTATCACTGAATGTGTCGTGTAAACACCTCTTTGTTCTATGATGATAATTACAAATTTGTTATCATCATAGTTTGGTCTTGTGTTTGTTTGACCAAAGGTAATGTTTTCTTACTTGTTTATTGTTCCCACCATAACTTAACTTATTTGTTAATTCTATATTATTAATATCAGTACTTATGTTTAAGGTATATTAGTAGTGTGTATTTCACTCCTCCCCCTTTAGATAAGTCGATGTCCTCATTGACTGGTTTTATATTATTTACAAAGTGTTTCTTAAATTTAATGGCAAACCCTATAATTATTAATACAATTGCAATAACAATTATTAAGAAACTTAAAGAGTAATTTTCTGTTTTGGTTACAACATGCTCTATGTGTTTTTATACCCTCCGTTTGTAACGCATCGAAATATCCATCTCAGACCCCATAAAGTATATATATTCTTGATCAGTGATGAAATCTAAGACGAACTGAGCATGTCCGTCCGTCCGTCCGTCCGTCTGTGGAAATCACGATTCAGTCCAAACGAAAAGAGCTAGACTCTTGAAATTTGGCATAAATATATTTTAAAACTTAGAGCAGGTTAAATTCGAAGATGGGCTAAATCGGGCAAGAGGGAAAAAAGTTCCCCTATGAAGAACGAAACCAACCCAGAAAAAACAACATAATTTTTATAGTTTTTTGGTTATTTTGTTAAGCAAATGATATATATTTATGTCAAATACGGTCCAACGCCTTAAACTTGGAGCCATTAAATAAAATAAAAATATTTTTTGACCCCGCCCACTTTAGTGGGCGTTATTATAGACAAAAATAGCATAAAAATTTAACAAATTGTTTTACTTAAGCCTACATTCCTTAAAAATAACACTTTTAAGCTTTAATGACGAAGCTGAGACGAAACCTGGTACTACTCTGCCCTACCCCTCCTTCCCCTTCGCCCCCTAAATGACCCTACCAAAAAAAAAATTTTTTTATTAAATTTTGTATATAATCATCCCAAGCATTTATCTTTAGAGTTTTATGACTGCCGATTTCTGCCCTACCTCCCCCCCTTCCACCTCTTCCTTTGCCCCCTAAATGACCCTACCAAAAAAAAATTTTTTTTTTAAATTTTGTATATAATCATCCCAAGAATTTATCTTTAGAGTTTTATGACTGCATGTTGCTGCCCTACCCCCTCCTCCCCCTTTGCCCGCTAAATGACCCTATTAAAAATAAATATAAATATATTTTTATTTTGTGTATAATCATCCCAAGCATTTATTTTTACAGTTTTATGTGTATCTGTTTCTGCCTTACCCCCTCTCCCCCTTTGCCCTCTAAATGATCCTATCAAAAAAAAGGAATTTTAATTTTGTATATAATTATCCCAAGCATTTATTTTTAGAGTTTTATGACAAAGGTGAAATGTTTCCCCCACAGCCCTTGCCAGAGCGACCCCGCCAAAATACAGTTTTTATAGCCTCCAAAGAGAATTGTGATGAAGTCTAAGACAGTCTAGCAATGCCCATACGTTCGTCTGTGGAAAACATGATATTGTATATTTTTGAACCCCGCCCCCTTTGGTGGGCGTTGACGTACGATATTATATAAAGGAACTCTGTCCCACCAAGTTAAACATTTCAAATTCACTTACTAAATATTTGGAGGGTATTTAAGATTCGACCCGGTCGAATATAACGTTTTTACTTGTTTTTATTCAGGTAGTGAAATGTTATCTTTAATTATATTTTCAACATCTTTTATGGGTGGTAGGATATTAGATTCCGTGTTTTGTTTCACAGATATTTCAAAATCATTAATTGTTATTTTACATTTGTTAAAGCGAATGATATTGTTTCCTTTGATTTTGATTTTAAATTTATTACAGTTATGTTCAATGTCAGTGACCTTTAAGTTTTTCGTAACAATTATGTTTGGTTCAATAAAGGTTATGTGGTAAAATATTCCTACTGTGTTGACAATTTGTTTTGTTATTGTTCATCAAATTTTTGATGCATTCATTATTTTCTAGTATTATTTTATTGTTCTGTACTTTATAAATTACATTATCTATTACAGCATAATTTTCTTCTTCATTAATTTTAAGCTCATTATTGTTTTTATCTGGTAGCTGAATAATTCTTAACCTTTTATAAGTTTTGAATTGACTCGGGATAGAGAGTATAAAATAAATTAAATCTAATTCCAACCATACTGAAGATTTTATATGCTCAAATTCTAGTGTAGATAAGTTTGTCGCAGTTTGTAAGTCGATTAGTTTTGTGTTTATAATACCTAACCTAGCCAGTTGTATTGCTAGTTGAATGTCCTGAATGTGTTCTAAATACGTTTTGACGTTGTCCAAAAACATGTCTGCGTAAACTTTTTCTGTAAGTTTACTTTGTTAATATGGTCGTTCTTGCAGTTATTATATAGCTCACATTCATTTATTACTTTAGATATTTCTTTTATATAATTTGGGTAATAATATTTGTTTTTAAATACTTTAACTATTTTTTCAATTCCTTGGTGAAGGCCGGATATATGAATCTCCAGAACTTTCGTTTTAAAATCAGAAAAATCTGTTATATATTCTAAAATCTTGGTGGCTCTCAAAATTTTATGAGAGTTATTTTGAACCAATCTGCTAAAATAATTTTGTAGCATAATAAAGTTCTTGTCGTTGGGTATATATATGGTAACGTTTTTGTTTATTAGATATGTTTTAATTATATCTCTAATTAAATTTTTATTGAAATCCTTATAAATTATAGTGGTAACATTGTTAGAGAATACTTTCTTTGAAGAGACTTTGTTCTGATTTCCATTCAGAATATTTATTTGATTTTTGAAGACGTTCAAGGGCTTTTCCGTTATTGGAATGTAATTCATGTTATCTTCGTTTGCTGAGTGACAGGTTGCTGCAACTGATGAAACTTCTACATTTTCAAGGTTGTCTATGGCGTTTTCCTCGCATATTTCGCTTCCTGTGTTAGCCATACTATCTTGATTTGTTGCATTCAAGTAACATTCTCCGTTTTTAATACGTGAAAGTGCATCTGCAACATGATTTTCTTTTCCTGGAATATATTTTATTTCGAAATCGAATTCGTTTAATTTTATCTTCCAACGCTGGAGCTTAGCGTTAGATTCTTTTAAGTTATGTAACCATTGCAGAGGGCGATGCTCGCTATTGATTATGAACTTGCGTCCGAACAAATATGGTCGGAAATACTTCGTTGCCCAAACTATAGCAAGTAATTCCTTTTCTGTTGTAGAATAGTTTGTCTCGTGAGTATTAAGTGTACGGCTTGCAAAACAAATTGGGTGAGAATTTTGACTTAGGACAGCACCTAATGCAATGTTCGATGCATCTGATGTTAGTATAAATTGTTTTTCGTAATTTGGATGGGCCAATATGGGTTCTTTTGCAATTAGGATTTTAATGGTTTCCACAGCTTTAATATAATCTTTGTTATTACAATTAATTTTATTTCCTTTTTTAAGGCATTGGGTCAATGGTTTGGTGATATTGGAGAAATTTTGGATAAATTTCCTATAAAAGCCTGCAAATCCAAGAAATTGTTTAATTTATTTTTCTGTTTTTGGTGTTGGGTAGTTAATTATTGCCTTAATCTTGTTAGGGTTTGGTTTAATCCCATCTGATGTGATTATATGGGCTAAGAATTCTGCTTCTATTTGCAAGAATTCGCACTTATCAACTTGTATTTTCAAGTTTGCTTCGGACAATTTTTTGAACACTTTATCTGGTGATGCAATATGTTCTTGAAGCGAAGTACTGAAGATTATTATGTCGCCCAGATAAACTAGGCAATCTTTTCGGAGCAGATCTTCCAATACTGTGTTCATCAGTCGTTGAAATGTAGCTGGTGCATTTTTTAATCCAAAGGGCATTCGTAGAAATTCGTAATGTCCGTTTCGTGTTGAAAATGCAGTTTTATGCCTATCTCTAGGCTCTACCTCTATCTGGTAAAATCCTTTTGTGAGATCTAGTGTCGTAAAGTAAATGGACCTACCCAATTTGTCCGAAATTTCGTCCATCAATGGGATTGGGTACTTATCGTCTATCGTGATGCCATTCAACTTCCGGTAGTCTATAACAATCCTCCATTTCTGTGTGCCCGACGCATCTTGCTTCTTAGGTACTACCCAAATCGGTGCTGAATAAGGTGATTTACTATGGCAGATGATGTTTTGTTCTAACATCTCTTTTATTTGCCTATCAACCTCTTCTCTATGTACTTCTGGGTATCTACAGGATTTCACATAGATTGGATCCTCATGGGACGTGCTTATTTTATGTTTAACCTTATGTGTGAAGGTCAGATTTTCGTTCTCTTTATATATAATATTTTTGTATTTCTCAAGTAGTTTCTTAATTTCTCTACTCTCCTCTTTGTTTAAGTGATTCAATCTAAATAGTGATCCAATGTCAGAATTTTTTGTTCCATTATTCCTTATTTCTTTTAAGTTGAACAGTGCGTTTTTGTTCTGATTTTCTTGGGTTTTATTCAGGAAATAATATTGTATATTGTTTAAAATGATAAAACTTTCACAAATATTTATGACTGCATTCAACTTTTGTAAGCTATCATAACCTAGTAGTCCGTCATAATTCTGGCAAAAGTCATGAACAAAGAAAATCAAGCTAGTACCTGTTTGACGGCTGGTAACTTCTTGTGTTTTATCTAAAATTATGTCTCCTTTAATTGTTTTTACTATAATCGAATTAACTCGTTTGCTTTGAATTGGTAGAGTGTTTGGTCTGATTAAACTTATAAATGAGCCGGTGTCTAGCAGAAAGTTATAAGGTTTGTTTTCAATTTTCATTGAGATGAAGGGTAATTGTTGGATGCTGACAAGTGAAAATTTTCCACTTCCATAAGTTCGCCAGTCCCAAATCGTCGAATACGGGATTGAACGGAATCATTTACTCTTGAACGTTTGTGTGGTTGTGAGTAATGTCCATGGTTGTTACTATTATTAGAAAATCTGTTAAAGTTATTGTGGTTAGGGTTACTTTCATTATTATTAAAGGATCTATTATTATTGAAAAGATTACTATTATTATTAAAGGAATTATTGCGATTATTCGGCATTTGGTAATTTCCTAAATGGTAAGAGTTTGTTATAAAATGTGAGTCGTTGAGATTATTTCTGTTTCTATTTGGGGTGACTGTATTCTTATATTCATTATTTACTATATGGGGATGGTATCGAGAATAATTACGTGTGGGTGGTTTTGTCAATTCCCGTCCGGTATCTAGTTCGTTATTCTGTCTTAAAATGTTAATTGCTGATTTAAGATCTCCAGCTAAGTTGGCATTTACGAGTGCCGTTAAATGATTGGGTAGCTCTCTTTTTAGAACCCTCAGACTCTGAGAATTAGCTTCATTCTTATAAAAGGTTTTTGTTTCACTATTTTTATACCCTCCAAAAAAGAATTTGGAGGGTATATTCACTTTGTCATTCCGTTTGTAACGCATCGAAATATCCATCTCAGAACCCATAAAGTATATACATTCTTGATCAGTGATGAAATCTAAGACGAACTGAGCATGTCCGTCCGTCCGTCTGTCCGTCTGTGGAAATCACGATTCAGTCCAAACGAAAAGAGCTAGACTCTTGAAATTTGGCATAAATATATTTGAAAACTTAGAGCAGGTTACGTTCGAAGATGGGCTAAATCGGGCAAGAGGGAAAAAAGTTCCCCTAAGAAGAACTAAACCAACCCAGAAAAAACAACATAATTTTTAAAGTTTTTTGGTTATTTTGTTAAGCAAATGATATATTTTTATGTCAAATACGGTCCAACGCCTTAAACTTGGAGCCATTAAATAAAATAAAAATATTTTTTGACCCCGCCCACTTTAGTGGGCGTTATTATAGGCAAAAATAGCATAAAAATTTAACAAATTGTTTTACTTAAGCCTATATTCCTTAAAAATAACACTTTTAAGCTTTAATGACGAAGCTGAGACGAAACCTGGTACTACTCTGCCCTACCCCCTCCTTCCCCTTCGCCCCCTAAATGACCCTACCAAAAAAAAAAATTTTTTTTTTAAATTTTGTATATAATCATCCCAAGCATTTATCTTTAGAGTTATATGACTGCCGATTTCTGCCCTACCTCCCCCCGCCCCACCTCTTCCTTTGCCCCCTAAATGACCCTACCAAAAAAAAATTTTTTTTTTTAAATTTTGTATATAATCATCCCAAGCATTTATCTTTAGAGTTTTATGACTGCCGACTTCTGCCCTACCCCCCCCCCCCTTTCCTTTGCCCCCTAAATGACCCTACAAAAAAAATTTTTTGTTTTAAATTTTGTATATAATCATCCCAAGCATTTATTTTTAGAGTTTTATGACTGCCGATTTCTGCCCTACCCCTCCCCCCCCTCTTTCTTTGCCTCCAAAATGACCCTAGATACCAAAAAAAATGTTTTTTTAAATTTTGTATATAATCATCCCAAGCATTTATCTTTAGAGTTTTATGACTTCTGATTTCTGCCCTACACCCCCCCCCCCCCCTCTTCCTTTGCCACCTAAATGACCCTACCAAAAAAATTTTTTTTTTAAATTTTGTATTTAATCATTCCAAGCATTTATCTTTAGACTTTTATGACTGCCGATTTCTGCCCTAGCCCCCCCCCCCTTCTTCCTTTGTCCCCTAAAATGACCCTACCAAAAAAAATTTTTTTTTTTAAATTTTGTATATAATCATCCCAAGCATTTATCTTTAGGGTTTTATGACTGCCTGTTGCTGCCCTACCCCCTCCTCCTCCTTTGCTCGCTAAATGACCCTATTAAAAATAAATACAAATTTTTTTTTATTTTGTGTATAATCATCCCAAGCATTTATTTTTACAGTTTTATGTGTATCTGTTTCTGCCCTACCCCCTCTCCCCCTTCGCCCTTTAAATGACCCTATAAAAAAAAAGAAATTTTAATTTTGTATATAATTATCCCAAGCATTTATTTTTAGAGTTTTATGACAAAGGTGAACTGTTTCCCCCACAGCCCTTGCCAGAGCGACCCCGCCAAAATACAGTTTTTATAGCCTCCAAAGAGAATTGTGATGAAGTCTAAGACGGTCTAGCAATGCCCATACGTTCGTCTGTGGAAAACATGATATTGTATATTTTTGAACCCCGCCCCCTTTAGTGGGCGTTGACGTACGATATTATATAAAGGAACTCTGTCCCACCAAGTTAAACATATCAAATTCACTTACTAAATATTTGGAGGGTATTTAAGATTCGACCCGGTCGAATATAACGTTTTTACTTGTTAGTACTAAAATTGATGGTATCGTTTATTTTACATATATTCTCATTAAATTCCTCACATAATCTTCTAACATTACCCCTAAATCTAATGTTACTTAAGTTTAAAATTAGTGTTGGAATTGGTTGTCGCTCAACGTATTCTTCTATTAGTAGTTGTTTGAGGTTGGTCAATTTTCCTGGCTGTTCCCTTCTTATTAGGTTCAGCGCTTCCCCGTCTATGGTCCTCAGGATGCAGTTGAAGAATAATATCCTGTCCTCTACTGGTAGTAAAGATATGTTCGGCAGAATGCTTTCTATGCCGTTTATGTATAGGCATAATCTGTCTCGTTGTCCAGTGAAGGGTTGTATAAGCTTCAAGTTTTGAATTATGAAGTTTTTTTGTTGTTCCATGTTATTTTGTATATTGACTTCTTTGGTTATTGTTAATCTCCGCAAATTTGAAAGAATTTCTTCCATTAATTTTCAGGGAAAAAGGAATTTACACTGAATGTTCACGTTTGTGCGAGTTCACTGTATTTTAAAAAAAATCTGGAGGGTCCCGTGGGATTCGCAGAGTTTTTAATTTATTATATTTGTGTTGTAAGTTCGTTTAAGGATCTTTTTCGCAGATCCTACCGACTGCGCCAATGAAATACTACGTTAGTTGTGTTTGAGTTTTCTTCATAAACTGCTCTTTATTTTTGATTAGTTGATCTTAAATACTATTCCATTTTTCTATGTTTTTCCTTTGTTGTTATATTACACGTCAGTACTTATCACTGAATGTGTCTTGTAGACACCTCTTTGTTCTATGATGATAATTACAAATTTGTTATCATCATAGTTTGGTCTTGTGTTTGTTTGACCAAAGGTTATGTTTTCTTACTTGTTTATTGTTCCCACCATAACTTAGCTTATTTGTTAATTCTATATTATTAATATCAGTACTTATGTTTAAGGTATATTAGTAGTGTGTATTTACAAGTTGTGAATTCTCAGATGGTTTTCGGAAGTATATGCATAAGATAAGGTTTTTAACTTTTCAAAACTGTGGTTAAAGTCTACTGACGATTTGGTAAAGCACCAATGAAATGCATATAGACATTGCTTAACCACCAACAAATAAATTTCATGTATATATATATATATATATATATATATATATATATATTATGTATATATATGTGTATATATATATATATATATATATATATATATATATTATGCATATATATGTATATATATATATATATATATATATATATATATATATATATATATATATATATACACAATATATATATATATATATATATATATACATATATATATATATATATATATATATATTTATATATATATATATATATATATATATACATATATATATATATATATATATATATAATTTTTTTTTATTTATTTAGTCTATGGATTAATCCTTGGATTAAAATATAACAATATTTCAGAAATGATAAGTACAGACATATATAAATGGAATCGCTAAAGCTTTGTTTTACAATAGTAACAAGACAAATTACAACAAAAACAAAAAGTATGGCTTTAACAAATTAGACATTTATTTATAATCAATCTTGTAAAGAGTTGAGATATAAAATTATATCATTTTTTACGACTTTTGTTGAAATCGATACAAAGGTAAAGTCTATTAAAATCATTGCAAATTCTCCGAAAGGGATAGAAGTTACTATAGTTTGTAGTGTAAATCTGAATTCTCAAGAAGCTATAATACCTTGTTGGACGATTGGGTATATTCAAGTTTATTTTGCTCTGGAGAAATTGAGATGTGATGCAGCCGTTTATTAATTTCAGCAGAAAGGTAACATATAGCATTTGCCGACGGCTCCTTAAGGTTGGAAGCTTAATAAGTCCTAGGCGTCTCTCGTAAGATGGTAATCTTATATTAGAGTCCCAAGGAAGGCCACGAAGACAAAATAATAAGAATTGCACTTGTACTGACTTTATTTTATTTGAATGTGAAAGATATTATGGGTCCCATACAACAGATCCGTATTCAAGTATTGGGCGAACTAAAGTAGTAAATAACATCTTGGTTGTGTAAGGGCCAGAAAATCCTTAGTCCAGCGTTTAATAAAACCCAGAACACCAGTAGCTTTGTTAATCGTCGAAGTTATATGGCACCTGAAGTCCAGTTTTTTAGATAAAAAAACTCCCAAGTCATTAAATGAATCCACTAGGTCAACAACAGCATTATTCATTTTATAGAGTCCATTGATTGGAGTTGTTCTTGAGAAAATCATATATTTGCACTTTTTTACATTTAGGTCCATTAAATTATTAGCGCACCAAGCGGTTAAGTGTATAATGTCAGCTTGGAGACACAACTGTTGATCAATAGAATCACACGATAAGAATAACTACGTCATCTGCATACATTAGTATATTTGAGTTTTCAACAACGGATGGAAGATCATTAATAAATAAAGTAAATAAAAGTGGGCAGAGACGACTACCCTGAGGCACACCTGATATAACATTTATATCAGTAGAGAGCATATTGCGGAACTTGACACACTGCATTCTGTTCTTCAAATAAAATTCGATCCATTTTATTAGAGACGTTCCAAATCCAATTCGATCAAGCTTATGAATGAGTACGTTGTGATTCACCTTATCAAAGGCCTTACTAAAATCGAAATAGATGACATCTGTTTGTTTGCCAGTGACAAATCCATCGTTAACTAAGGTTGTTAATTCTAAGAGATTCGTAATAGTTGATCGAGCTTTACAGAAACCATGCTGCGCAGAAGAAAGGATAGACGTTGCTTGATAAGACAATGTATCGCATAAGAGTTGCTCAAACAACTTTGGTATAGCGTTCAGTTTAGGTATACCTCTATAATTTAATATATCAGCTTTGGATCCAGATTTGAACAGCGGAATGATGAACGATTTCTTCCAAATTGGAGGAAATTAACTCAATTTGAGTGATATGTTGAATAAATAGGTCGATGGAGTGCTTAGTAAATGGGGACAGTATTTTAAAATACTACTAGCAATACCATCAGGACCGGGAACATACGAAAGTTTTAGATATTTCATATTGGTCAAAACAGTTTGCTGCTCAATACGGGGTACATTAAAATTCACTGATTCAGGGATATGGTAAGAATACTGCTCGATATTGCTAAACGTAGACGATGAATAGGTTGATCCAAAAAATCAGCAAACATATTACTTATAACTTTATCTTTATCTGAAGACTCACAATCTTTAAACTTCATAACAGAAGGGAAATCTGGCACACGCCTCTTCGAATTGACAAACTTATAAAAAGATTTGGGATCATTTGATATATATATATATATATATATATATATATATATATATATATATATAGATTTAGATATAGATATACTGCTTTTCTACTGATAAGTTTTTTGTAACTGTTTTGCTGATTAGTACCTTTTGCTTACCGTTTAATTGTAATAAGGCCAAATACAAATATACAAATTTGTCATTTCTACGACTTGTGTAACATTTCTGTAAAAGGTTATTTCTATAATGTAAACGAATATACTCCAATTGGTTATAGCACAGTAAAAAATATTAGTGTTTGGAAAAGTTTTATCAGCAACTGTTGTTCTGGCATAAAGTATTTTAAATTTTAAGATGGGAAACTTTAAAAATATTACTGAAGAAGACTTAACATGACAGAAGTCATCAGGAGAAAATCAGCAAATCTATACCAAAAATTCCTGGCCCCTTATTCTAATCAAAAGCAATGTGTACATACATAAGAAGTTTTTTACTGCTATTTTTCAGTGTTGACATAAGAGAGGGCTACACAAAAGCTGTAAAACGATGGTCTGATGAAACAGTATTTGGAGAGAGAGCCTATTTCTTATTTGATAAAGAGCCTGGAACCCTTTCAATTCAAAACGCGAGGCTTACCGATTCCGGAACATACAGATGTAGAGTCGATTTTCTAAAAGCACAGACTCGCAACAGTAAAATCACACTTTCAATTATAGGTAAGAGAAATCAAATAATTTAGTTTTATATAAATATGTGGTGTGTTTAAAACAAAGGTTAATTTTTATATTTCACAATCGATTAGTGTTCTTATTATGTTACACACTTACAGTTCCGCAAATATTTTTCTATCGAAAAAAATTGAATTAAGTGTTCAAAACCATTCCAAATGTTTACAGTGGCATACCGTAATTGTAATATGATGCAGAAAAGTGTTTATAGTTGACAAAAGCTTTTCAACAATTGTCAAGAAAATATGGTTGACGGCGTTCGGTCTGGACGCGCCAACAACTTATGAAAAATGAAGAAAACTGTTATAAAGAATCGTCGAATTTCTGAGGATATAGGTTGGATCAATTGCGCCAATTTTTTCTGAAATTTTAGTAATCAAGCGTGAGGCTGCGAAGTTTAAAATTGCTGAATTATTACCAAAAACCGTTGCGTTTGACCAAAAAGAACACAATAATTATGTTTCATCCACCGTATTCTTCAGATTTGATACCCTGCGACTTTTATCTGATCCCATAGGAATGAAAATAACGATTGAGAAGATTAAAACCGAATATGGAAGAGAACTCAATAACTAAAAGGTGACAGAAATGTATTTTCCATGAAGCTGGCTTCTTTGAATCGAACGAAATAAAAATATTTTCGAACAGACCTTATATATAACCATATTATATTTTACCGCGTTTTAATTTATATCCTCTAAAAGGTTATCATACCCTCTAAAAAAGAATTGAAGGGTATATTTACTTTGTCATTCCGTTTGTAACGCAGCGAAATACCCATCTGAGACCCCATAAAGTATATATATTCTTGATCAGTGATGAAATCTAAGACGATCTGAGCATGTCCGTCCGTCCGTCTGTGGAAGTCACGATTCAGTCCAAACGAAAAGAGCCATACCCTTGAAATTTGGTACAAATATGTCTTGAAGGATAGCACAGGCAAGTTCGGAAATGGGCTACATCGGGCAAGATGGAAAAAAGTTCTCCTAAGAAGAACTAAACCAACCTCTAAAAAACAACATAAATTTTAAAGTTTTTTTGTAATTTTGTTAAGCAAATGATATGTTTTTATGTCAAAGAAGGTCCAACGCGTAAAACTTGGAGCCCTAAAATTAAAAAAAATTAAACTTTGGACTCCGTCACCTTTAGTGGTCGTTATTATATGCAAAAATAGTGTAAAAATTTAACAAATTGTATTATTTAAGTCCACATCCCTTCAAAATAACAGTTTTAAGATTTAATGACGAAGCTGAGACGTAACCTGGTACCACTCTGCCCTATCCTCTCCTCCCCCTTTGCGCCCTAAATATCCCGATGAAAGAAAATTTAAATAAATGTTACATTTAATTATTCCGAACATTTATATTTGAAGTGTTATGGTAAAGGTGAAAGGTCTGTTTTAATACCCTCTAAAAAGAATTGGACTCCATAATATACATATATTATTGATCAGTGATGAAGTCTGAGACGATCTAGGAATGCCCACACGTTCGTCTATGGAAAACATGATATAGTCTGTTTTTGGACCCCGCCCCTTTAGTGGGCGTTGAAGTACGATATTATATGCAAACATGGTGTAAATATTGAAAAATTTTTATTCCTTAAGGCTATAAGAAGCTGAGATATTCTCTGACGTTGCACAGGTGAACTGTCTCCCCCACGGCCCCTCCCGGAATGACTCTGCCAAAAAATAAATTTGAAATTGGGTACAGGGATGTCTTAAGGGAACTCTGTCCCACCATTTTAAACATTTTAAATTTACTTTTTATATATTTGGAAGGTGTTTAAGATTCGACCCTGTCGAATACAACGTTTTTATTTTTATATATTTTTTTAATTTATAGAAAAATATCTGTAAATTAGTATACTCAGTATTAATAAGCAAATAAGACATGAAAATTCCGTTTATTATTCCAAATTCTGCAATGAGTGCTATTGTCTGAAGTAGTAGAACACAAGACCATGAAGCGGAGGGTCCTGAGTTCAACCCCGAGCTGTATATATATATATATATATATATATATATATATATATATATATATATATATATTGATTCCTATGGTTCCAAGTTGGAACAGAGGGCCGTAACGAAATTCTTCCAATGGGATCTGTCCTGTGCGATTTGTCTGATCTCAGACCAGGTTCTTCTTGTTTCGCTAATTTCGGATTCTAGTTGCCTTCTCCAGGTGTTAGCTGGTCTACCTCTTCTTCTGCTGCCATGAGGGTTCCAATCAATTGCCATCTTTGATATATCATCATGGGGTCTTCTTAAAATATGACCAACCCAGCTCCATTTCCTCTTTGCAATTTCTATGCGAATTGGTATTTCACCTGTTCTTTGCCAGAGGTCTCTGTTGGAAACTACGTTCGGCCAAAATACTCGCAAAATTTTTCGCAAGCAACGATTAACAAATACTTGCAGGGATTGAATGTCGCTTGCAGTAGAGTTCCAGGACTCACATCCATATAGCAGGATAGAGCGAACATTAGAGGAAAAAAGGCGAAGCTTAGTTTTTATATGTATTTGTGGTGACTTCCATACTCTTTGTAATGCACCAAAAGACTGTTTTGCTTTCCTTATGCGATATGCAATATCATCACGTGAGCCGCCTGTTGTTGATATGATACTTCCTAAGTAGCAAAACGATTGGACGTCCTCGAGTTCTATGTTGTTTATTCGGAACTTGGAGAGATTAGTCGAATTGATACGTAGAACCTTAGTTTTGTCGAAGTTAATGTGAAGACCGACACCAGATGCTAGCTGTTGTATCTGATCCAATTTGGCTGACATGTCTGTAAAGTTATGTGCGAGCTGGCAAATATCATCAGCGTAGTCAAGGTCTTCCAATCGACCATTCATACCCCATGTAATGCCTCTTCCTATTCGGGTTGCTTGCTGCATAATTGAATCCAATACAATGTTGAATAACAGCGGAGATAGGATACATCCCTGTCGTACCCCAGTACTGATACCAATCGGATTGCTTAACGTGCGTTCATGCAGTACTCGACTTGTTGAGTTGCCATACAAAGCTTTGATTAAGTCGATTAGCACAGGTGGAACTCCCTTGCAACGAAGTGCGTGCCAAATTGCCTGATGGTGGATCGTATCGAATGCTTTGGCGAAGTCGATATATATCAAGTATAATGGAGATCTCCATTCCACCGACTGTTCCACTATGATCCTTAGACTATTTATGTGATCGGTGCAAGATCGGTGTGGTCTGAAACCAGCTTGCTCATTTCGAAGATCTGCTGAAATTGATTATGCCAGTCTAGCATGGATTATATTCGCTAACACCTTGTTAATCATGGTTAAAAGAGTTATACCCCGCCAATTTTTACACTCTGTTAAGTCTCCTTTCTTGGGTAGTTTTATTATCATTCCTTCACTTAGTTCAGTAGGAAGAGAGTGTGATGTCCAAAAGTCTCTGATAATAGGGTAGATTATTTTAGCGCTAAGAGTCGGATCAGCCTTAAGCAGTTCAGGGTTAATGTTGTCTACGCCTGGTGCCTTGCCATTCTTCAGTGCACGTATTGCAGTGAAGATCTCAGTTTCGTCTGGGCAAACTGTATTTATGTCGGAACTGATTTGATGTGAAGTACAGTGACATTGCCAGACTTTTGTGGGTTGCGGAATTGACAGTATGCCGGCTTAATAGTCGGACCATATTGCCAGTTGCCGCTCCACGGACGCGGCAGTTCCTGCCAACGGATCTTTAAGGGGATATGTGGTTGAACGGTAGTTCCCTGATATTTGCTTTGCAATTTTGTACAAATCTCTACTTCGAAGTGTATCGGCAGCTGACTGTGTTTCTATGGCCATATTTTCCACCCAAACCCGTTTGTCTCGTCGCGCACTTCATTTAACCTGGCGATCAAGACTGATATACTGTGCCTGAAGGATAAATTTAGAAGCTCTTGTTCGGGCAACGTTAATGGAGCCTTTAAGTTGTCTTCTATCTTCAATAAGTTGCCAGGTAGCGTCTGAGATCCATACTTTACGCTTAGGTTGAGGATGACCAAGATGTTGCTTTGCACTGTCTGTGAAAATGTTTTTTATAGCATTCCATTGGCCTCTATTGCTGTTCGGGATATCTTCGTAGCGAGTCGTTAGGGAGCCTACGTAACTTTCGAGAGTATTTGAGGATTTTAATTTGGATACATCGTATCGTCTTGGCAAAGACTGTGCTGTTTGTCGTCGGATTGCTCATATCCTTAATCGTATCTCTCCTACAAGTAAATGGTGGTTTGACGCTCCATCTGCCCCACGCCTATTGCGCACATCTAGTAATGAACCCCGCCACTTCTTGCTTATCGCAATGTGGTCAATTTGGGTTTCTGTTCTGTGGTCGGGGGAAACCCAAGTTACTTTATGCACGTCCCTGTGAGGGAAAATAGTGCCACCGATTGTAAGACCACTGCTTGCACATATCCCGGTAAATAATTCGCCGTTCTCGTTCATTTGCCCCAGTCCATGAGTTCCCATAACGGACTCAATATTCGTGTTAACTGAGCCCACTTGAGCGTTGAAATCACCGGTAAGAAGTAAAATATCACCACTAGGTGTGTCTTTTATTACCTTTTCCAGGAGGCTGTAGAAGTCATCTTTGTCATTGGGGTCCGAGATTTCAGTGGGGGCGTAGCATTGAATGCATGTGATGTTACGAGCACGGGTGTGCAGACGTATTGAAATAATCCTATCAGAATGTGGTTTCCATGCCATTAGGGCGCTCTTGGCCTCTCTAGAAAGAAGGAATCCTACGCCGCTCGATCGAGGGAGTCCACTTGGCTTGCCAGAATATAAAAAGTTTATGTCACCGTCGGTTGTTATTGTGCCATTATCAGGCCACCTTGTTTCACATTAACCAAGGAAGAGAAGGTTGTAGTTCTTGAATTCCTTGCAAATTTGGGACAATCTTGATGGTTCCAGAAGCGTTCTAATATTCCATGTTCCGAATCGTGTCCTTGATTTGAAGCTAAAAGTCGTCAACAATTGGGGATCATTTTGGTTTCCATTCGTTGTGGTTTCTGTAATCAGTAGAGATTAAGATGAACCGATGATTGGCCGATCGCATCCGATTCTGGTACCGGGATTGCCGATTGTAGCATCCAGAAATGCTGTTTTTTCAACGAATTGTTGAGATTGGCTATTGAGTGGCGCCAATTACTCGCCACGTCGTTCCAAGGATCATTGGCAGCTCGGGTATTTACAGATGCTCTAAACGAGACCCCCGAGACTCTCCCCTTGGGACCGCTGAGTTGTCCGCGACTGCTTATTTTATTCGCAGCATCCCAACATATCTGCTGGGGTTTCCACTATCCGCAACCCGTGGACGCGTCTGATAGCATTCAGCTATGTTTCCCGAAGCAGTAAGTACCATGTAGTATGTAATTTTACACATTACATGCTACTTAGCCTGATCTGATCAGCATTAGTGCATGGTTGTGTTAGTTGTTGTCAGCCTGTTTCAATGATGAAGGCATAGCACTGGTCACTGAACATAATTGACAGCGACTGACACTATCGTGTACTAAAAGCAGAGTAACAGCACCCACCTTCATCGGCCCTGTAGCAAAAACTAGCCGGCGAGTGGTAATGCAGTGGCTACCAGCTGTTTTGGTTGTATTGAATAGTTAAATGGTTTGTTTGTTTTGTTGTCTCTTTTGGTTACGAAAATGGGAAGGCGGGAGTTTTAGTTTATATGTTTGGGAAGGAATGATATGTTTGGAAGGGTATAAAAGGATTTTTTCATAAAAAAGGGAGCCCATTTTGAATTCTAAGTTTTTGCAGTCAAGTGTTTGGATACTGATGTTTTGGGAACATTTGGTTATTTTTGGTGAAGAAGTTGTAAGAGTTTATTTGAAGAAAACAATTTAAAACGAAGAAGTTGTAAAAAGAAAAAAAAACTGAAATTTAAAATTAAAAAAAAAGAAAGACCTAAAATATATATGTAATAGCAATTCCAACACAAACGTTAAAAAATAAAAGGAACAAGAACAAAGGGGAAACAAGAACAGCCGAAATTAAACAAAATGAAGCCCCAAAAATAAGTTTTATGTAATAAAATAGAAAAACAAAGTTCGAGAGCATTAACGCTGTGCCTGAAACAAAGAAGAAAAAAAAAACAACGAAAGTGAACCAAAAACCGAAAATAAAGTTTGTAAATTAAAATTAATAAATAACGCCCCAAAATATTTGCGTCGTGTATAAAAGAAACCCGACCCTAAGGTGTAGAAAGGAAGAAATTGAAGGGAAACCAGAGATTGCCCGAATCGACAATCCAGGAAGAAAAGACCCATAATCAACGCGAGGAGAAAATTTTGTTAAATCCTAAGCCAAGATAGCCAAGCCGAGTGACAGAAGTGGTAGCCCATATACAGCTGAGGGTTATAAGGTGGGGGATGTTGGCTGAAGTAGTAGAACACGAAGCTATGAAGCGGAGGGTCCTGAGTTCAAGCCCGAGCTGAGTCATGAAATATTGTTTTGAATTCTTCTGATCAGCATTAGTGCGTGGTTGTGTTAGTTGTTGCCAGCTTGTTTCAATGATGAAGGCATATTCACTGGTCACTGAACATAATTGGCAACGACTGACACTATCATGTATTAAAAGCAGAGTAACCTTCGTCGGCCCTGTACCACAAATTAGCCGGCGAAGTAAAAAGTTGAAATAGCTACAAAAAAACTGTCTATATTCTCATCTTTCCTAATCTGTCCCCTCAATACTAACCCCTCGTTTTTAGTTCCGGCGCAATGCATTGCATATATGGGGGTATCCCCTGAGTGCTGGTCCAAGATAAAAAAAAGGAGGAAGACAACAGCCAAGTATATATCGTCAAACAGGTATCGTGCCACTTTGTTTTGTTACCCGTACTGGACAGAAACGGCGACGGACGACGATATGCATATTTATATAATTTTTGTAGGTTTTTTTTTGTGGAGGGAAAAGTTTTTTTTCGTGAGACCTTCCTTTTTGCCGCGCTTATTTTGTGTCTCCATTTTGGTTTGTTTAAATGTTTTTTTCAATTCTATAATGTTGGTTAAATTAAAATTATGCTTAAATTAAATCTAAAGAGGGACAATTGTTAGCGATTTCTTTTGTTTTTTTGTAATTTAATTTAAGTAATTTTGTTTAATTTTTTTTTTATAATAATTTCATATATTGCATTTTTGCTTAAAATTTTCATGAGCTACTTTTTTATAATAAAAATGTATTTCATATTTAGTTGAAAATTTATAGTGTTTTAGCATGGCAGTCTAAGTTAATTTTATGCGGTAAGTAAGGGGAAAGAAAGATACCAAGGAATCGTCGTTGGGACATCCAATAAGTACCTATGTGATGTCACGGAGGAGCCGTGAGGTTCCTAAGGGGAGGGTAGATTCCTGGCAGTCCAGCCACGAGAGGGTTTCATTTGGTTTGTATGTGCAAGTGCACTGAAGGGGACTGAACTGTGTTTGCTTCGGGCTCTATTTCTTAAAAAGGAATTATTATTTTGTGCTGAACAGCTGGCACAACAAAGCTGGTTTTTGTATGTATATATACATTTGTGTTGGCTGACTGGCAGATCCCACCCAAGACGGCGAGCTTTAGCCGGAGCAAAAAGCCATAAAACCAGCGCAGCCAGCAGTCTGGTAACATCGTTTCATATTATTCACCATAACATCATGCACAACATACACATAATGTATTATAAAAGGATGAAATAGCTACAAAAAAACTGTCTATCTTCTCATCTTTCCTCATCTGTCCCCTTAATATTATCCCCCCGTTTTCAGTTCCGGCGCAATGCATTGCATATGTTGGGGTTATCCCATGAGTGCTGGTCCAATATAAAAAAAAACTTGGAATAATATCGGAAAAGGCCAGGCAAGGCCAGCAACAGTGTCAGTCACATACAAAATAAGTTGCTTTCTAACACGCAGTGCGTCTTTTTTTAAGTTATAGTAGTATTGCTGCTCCTGCAGAAGTAGGCAAAAATATACAAGAAGCATTAAAGGTGAACTTTTCCTGCTGATTTTTTGCAAGGTTAGCGCATGAAAGTTTTGTAAATAATATGTTTCTGCGCATCTACGTCATACTTGAATGATGTAAATAAGTAGAAGCACATTCACGCAAACACGTATGTATGTATGGTGGAAGCAACTATTTTTTCGTTTTAATTTCAGCGTTAAAATCGAATTTTTGTGGTTTCCTTAAATTCATTGTATAATCTTTTACAAAAAACTTCAGAATATTAAAAAGTAATATGGAAAACGGTTGGCCTTTATGGCCATCCCTGAAACTTCTCGCTAAAATGTTATTATTTTAATTTTAAAACTGCTATAACTTTCGAATGGATCCCACGTGGCAAGCGGTGATTGATGTAGTTCTTCGATACCTATAAAAGAATCGAGAACACAAATTGATTACATGTATAAATTCGGAGTGTTTGAAAAACTAAATTTTTTCGAAATTGTCGTTCACGATAGCTCTCAAACTCACGAGAACGAACCGATTTTGACCCGGATGATAGCGGTCGACGTAGTTTTCGATAGTCAAGAGCTGAGTAGTTTTTCGAATCGACCAGAAAACCCGTTTAAAAGCTATTCTAAAAAAGACTAATAGGTCAAATATATAATTTCAAAGTTTTCTTCAAAATATCACTTATTTAAATTTTTATCGTTCACGACATCTTACGACCGCATCAACCGATTTCGATCCGTTTAGTAACGCTCGACATAGTTTTCGATAGTAAAAGCTGATTATATTTTGCAATCGATCACAAAAGCCGTTAAAAAGTTATTCTAAAAAAACTACTTTTGGAAAAAATTTTTTTGCCGCTTTTCTTATATTCTCAAATATATACCGGTCCGATTCACAGGACATTTAATTTGCAGGAATCGTTTGGAATGCGACCCGTTTGGTCGGATTCGATTCGGCCGTTCAACGGTTTCTCAGAAGTAGTCAGGAAAGCTTCCTAGGAACTCAAATCGTTGAAAATTTTCTTAGCGGGAAGTTAAAAGAAAATAAGTGTTTCAAACTTTGAAGAGATGAGGTAGGTTTTACTAAAATTGTAAAATTTATTTATTGAATAGTCAATTAAACACTGAACAGTTAAACGAAGAACGTAGAAGCAAGGTGAAAATCCTAAATTGAATGATGAGGTAAGGACATTGCTCCTTCAGGAGAGAAACTATCATGTGTTCCACGGAACTTATACAATCAAAATCACAGACAAATTTTGGAAACGATAATTTTTAAGCGAACAACGGCTGATTTCAGAAATTTAAATTTCGAAATGGAATTAGTTGCTTAAGAATTTGCGGTGAAAAATTGTCATGCGATAGATGTTCACTAGAGCTGTTCAAAACGGCGCCGTGTTGCAATCCCATATACCATAACCCCATATTGGCTTTATAGCACCAGCGATGTGTTATAGTCCCATATGGGCTTATTTCCTTCAAACAAGTGAGATAATACCATATTAAAAATTAGAAATTTATGCTATAACCCCATATTGTTAAACGTATAATTCTTTCTTTGTCGATTATTTTTTGGTGAATTTTGTATTGAGTTTAATTTATTGCGTTGAATATTATACTCTTTGTTGAATAAATATATTTTGTTATATTTTTGTAAAAGACAAAATAATTTGGTTTCCTTTTTATAGAAATAACATAGTATGACTGATTTTAACTTTTCGTACAAGGGAAAATTCCCTTCTATTATAATATTTTTTTGCAAAATTATGGTTTCCCCTTTTACGAAATGCTATAACCCCATATTGGCTTTATTGCATTTTATTTTGTGCGCTAACCCCAAACCCAAATTATGGGTTTATAGCATAGGAAAAAGTGCTATAAAGCCAATATGGGGTTATGGTATATGGGATTGCAACACGGCGCCGTTCAAAACTGTGGAGGAAATGGGACTAGATAGAGATCAAATTTATTATGCTAATGAATCTGCTCTATAGTGGATTGAACTTCCAACTACAACATGGGTTAATGCGGCGAAAACTCGGTCCCAGGTAGAAGAATATCAAAAACCGGATCTACTTTTATACTGTGCGCAAACGCATCTGGATCACATAAGTTGCCAGAGTATTTTAAAAAGTCGAACTCTCTGTTTTTTATAAATCTACTAAAAAAGAATGGATATAGCCATTTCTGACTAGTGCCAATAAGCCATTAAAAGCTATTTTGGTATTAGACAATGCGCCATCGCACCCAAAAGAAAAGGAAATCAATACTTATCCTAACTTCGAGTTTTGTTTCTGCCTCTCAGCTTAAGTCATCGCATGATGAATTATTGTTAATTGCCTCTTGTGGAATTTTGTTAAAAAAGAATACATGAAAAGAGGAAAAAAACTATTAATGAAAAGTTGGTACAAAAAAAAGAAACACTTTTACAAACGAAAATGACACCTTTCTACTACAAAACAACTAGTATTTTCTATCGTCAATCAAAATTGGGGACTATCAAAATAAAATATCAAAAGCTTTTGACTTTCATCAATCAGAGCCGACAACCTTTAGGTGTACCCGAATCGTTTTTTTTATAGGCGTGGCAAACTTTTTCCCCTAAATTAGTCAGGTACGGAGACATATTTCACCCTAACTCGAGAACGAGTCATCCGATTTTCAAAAGTACACACCTGAAGATGTGTAACAAAATATCTCTTATCGTTTTTTTTAATCGAGGGGATAGTATTGAGGGGACAGATTAGGAAAGATGAGAAGATAGACAGTTTTTTTTTTAGTTATTTCAACCTTCTTTTTTTTACTTCGCTGGCTAATTTTTGCTACAGGGTCAGAGTAACAGGGTGCTGTTACTCTGCTTTTAGTACATGATAGTGTCAGTCGCTGCCAATTTTGAAATTATTCAGAAATTAATGGAGAAAAAAATTTTTTTTCGTGCAAAATTCGTAATTTTTTTTAATTTAAAAATGGAATTAAAAACAACATAAAGCAAATATTCAACATTTTGCACATTTTTCTGAGAGTTACATATCTTAAAAATAAAATAAGCTATAAACCATAAAAATCGGTTGAAAAAATTTGAATTTTATTGTCAATTTATTGCCAATGGAGATGAGGTAGGTGAAGCTGTTCAACCAGAAACCTTTGATCAAGAACCATCTACTTTAGCGCTCTCGTTCGACAAGAGAAAGTGGATTTGGAAGAAAATAACAGCCTTATGCAAAAAAACTTAACACGGGGTGGTAAACCAATGTTAAGCAAAATTCCCTAAAGTATCATGCAAAAACGATTGTTAGCTTAACACACGTGTTCTAAACCGATGTTAACATCAAATAATTTAAAGTAGCTACTCATGTTCTTTAAAGCGGTGTTAAATATTTTTTTTTGACAAATGTTTTGTGAAAACTTTTAATGAGAGCATTTCAGTTTTGTGTACAAAATCGGTAAAATTATCAACCTTTTTAAATTTAAAATAAAATTTTTCTAAAAATTTATATAAGCGGCTGTAATATAGCCTTTCGCAGAAAAAAAGTTAATGTAAAATTGTTATTCGTTGAGCCACAAAAAATATATTGTAAATGTCTCAAAATCGTACAAATTCCATAAAAGCGCATTCAATTTACTCATGAAAATTCACTATACCATGCAAAGTTTTGTTGTCTGTCTAGCTGCGTACATACATTTTTACATTTCTTAGTTTTCAGTTTTAGCCTAATGTCCGGCTAGAATGGCTAAATACCCTATGTGCGACGACGCAACATTTTTATCATTTGAGTTAAAAACAATTTTAAAAGATACTCTAATACATGGATGCATACCAGAAAGTACACATATTACTAACTAAATATTACAAGCATATATCAGTATTAAGATACTGATTCTTTTAACTCTAACAAAATTCTAATATTGTCAATTTCAAGTCGATATTTTGTTGGCTGAACGAATATCTTCTGTTAAATGTCGTATGGATATAATTAAACTAGCACAAATCTTGTTATATTCTTCAGATATGTTTGCCCATGCATAAAATTATAACAAAGAAACAGATTTTCGAAGTTTGTGTGATCTATCACACTTATTTTTGCTATTGCGTAAGATTCAAATTTTAAAGTTCTCGAATAATAGTTAAATATATAAAAACTATGAAAAAACGAAGGTTGGTTACACAATGCAAAAATTGTACCAAAAAAGATGTGTGGTGTCGTGGGACACCGGATAGGAACGAAATTCCTTATTATAAAAATATTAATCTTAAGTTCTATTTGAGTTATAAGGAAAATAATTATTCGGGTATACATTTTTTACGATTTTTTTTTGCCGACCAACGAAAATACAGAATCCATTTTGTTCCCAAACGAAATTGAATTCTGTCACGGCACGGCTGCCGATGATTAATATTTGTTTGTATGGAATCGTATTACTCATACGTCTTAAACATTGATTTAAAAACACAAAATCTTACTTTACGGACGTTTTTTCCCGGTTAGGGTACCCTTCTGCATCGTCCCATAAGGAACTTCGTTATAAAATACAACATATTCCTTTTGTTTTGAGGAAAGTAACGTATGCTTTACGCACCGGGTGGAAATGTTAAATATATTAGCTCTTATACTATTAAGAAAACATTCTTCATGGGAAACATATACATAAATACCAAGCTACAAGCACTGAAAAAAATTAACCTTTTGAAGCAATAAGTAATATACTATACATATATACAATTACTTCGTAAACAAATATATGTAATGTCACTTTACATACATACATGCAAATATTAAAGGTATGTAAGCAAATACTGTTTCTATTTAAAACAGATAATTATAGTTTGGTGCGGGTCGACATATTTGTAATAGTACAACAATAAAACACGCATTTTTACCCTACAAGACCACAATCGGTCCAATAGGCTGTACATAATTTATTTGCATATGAATTATATGAACACAAGGAACTTTTAATTGTTTCTTATTTTTAATCGTACTTGATGTTACACACACGCAAACTTTTCAGTCAGCATCAATTTATGTGTAACAATATATAATTACCATTAAGAAAATACATTCCGACATAATTATATATATATATATATATAAAAAGCAGAGATGTGCAAATGTCGTGATTATTTCGTGTCACGCGAATTTCGTACTTATTTTCCTTATTTGAGTTTTTAAAAAAAAAAACAAAATTGTACTTGAAGAAAAAATAATTTATTTATACATTGATCAGTTCACTTTGACTAACTTTCACAAAAGACAATCAATTTACATTTATTCTTATTTTATATTCTTGTTGTTTGCTGAGTTTACTTTTTATATTTCTTATTAAAACAAAAATGAGGTTTTACAATAATTTGCTGATTTTGATTAATTGATTAAGTAAATGAACTTTAAAGTTTCGAAATACAAAAGTAAAAAGGAAATGCAAGTATTGCAAAAATGTTTTAAATATATAAGTTTGTTTTTAATATTCTGTAGTAAGCACAAATAAAGTTCATTTACCTATTTTATTTAAAAGGTCATCAATAGTATCTATATTATTGTTATATGTAACTACTCCCCCCTTTAAATTAGAATTCTCCTGAATTCTGTTATTTAATTTTATTTTGATGGTTTCATGCTTTGTCCAAATTAAAATTATGATAATTATTAGTGTGATTGCAATTAAAGTATTGTACCCATATGTTAACTTAGTATGATATTTTAATTCTTTTATATTTTTAATATTATTTTGGTGTTCTATGTTAATTTTTTCAAGTGTTATTTTATGAGTAAAATTTTTTATGATATTGGTATTTTTATATATATATTTTTCTTCAGCGGCTTCCAATATGTTTGAAAAATAATAATCTTTAAGTCTAATCCTACAATTATTAAAATTTATTAAATAGTTTCCATTTAATACATCATTATCATTATTACAAGTTTGGTTTATTGTAATGTTATTTGCATTTTTAATTAAAATAGTGTTTATATCTAATGGTAGAATTTCCAAGTCTGTGTTACTTATTAGTTGACAGTTATTTTTTAAAACACAATGGTTACTTAATTTTAATTCTTTTAGATGTTTATTTTCTTCAAATTTATAAATTTTGTCTTCTAATTCAAAATATATTTCTATTACATAGTCTATTTCGTTACTGTTATTGTTTGGTAATGGTACGATTGTTTTTAATTTAACTGTTATGAATTTCTTAGGAATTTTTATACCAAAAATTAAAAATGAATTATTTAAATATGCTGTTCCTAGCTGAATGTACTTTAGTTTATTGTAATCTGCTTCATATGTTTGAATTTCATTACTAGTTAAGATGCTTGGATGTATCATACCATGTTTTGCTGAAATAACATTATCTTGTAATTGTTCTATTTTATTTTTTATCAATTGTATATTAGTTAATTATTCCAAGTACAAATTTTTATTATATCCTATTTCTACAAATTTATGTATATAGTTCAGTTCTCTCTCTATTTTCTTTCTATCATTTATTATTACATTCTTTAGATGATTTATAGTGGTGTTAAAATAATCATTAATTACAATCTGTTGGTTATTGTTTTCTGTTATTTCATTAATTTTAAAAAGATGGTTTTGTATTGTCTTTCTATCCTCGTCGTCCATAGTTCCAAATAACCATTTAGATATACTACCTATACCGTTAATTAGTCCGCGTCTTTTTCTTGTTTGCCTTGGTAATAATGTCATTAGCTTATTTCTAGCGTCGTTTATTTCAAAATTTAATATTTCTTTGTTGTCCATACTCATTGAATTAATGTTATATGTTATGTTGCCTAAAATTTCTTCAAGTTCTTGTAGATTAATAATATGTAAAATTATGTCTGTTTCTTTAACAATTTCCTGTTCTCTTGTGTAGATGTCTATGTATCCTTTTTGTTCTGTCAATAGTTTAGTTGTCATTAGTCCTGTTATCAGCGGAGTCCATATCAGTATCGTCAATATTGTCAGCGTCTGTGAATTTAACCCTTAAGCGAACACCAAAATGACTTTACATAAACGAACCCCAGGGCCTGGCTGGGACTTCTTGGATTTGTATGCACTTTAGTTGCTACTGCATGCAAGTTAATGAAATATATATACTTGTAGGTGTATTTTAATTCCGTATTTAGCAGGTTTTGATGGAATGTACTGGGTGAACTTCGTTCTCCCTCTGAATGGAAAGAGTTGCTCATCGACCGTTATATTTTGGTGCGGCCTATAATTATTTTTAAGGTTTATATTTAGCAAGTTCCAAATATCTCTTATTGGTGCTGCTTTATCAGACTGAGATCGGAATAACCTAGCGCGGCTGTCATCAAATCTTATAAGTCGTAAGAGATCTTTAAATCTCTTCAAGGACATTGTTGCTCGAAATAAAGGTATATTTGTAGCTATCCAAAGTTCTGATATTGCCTGCGCGTTGTTGTGAGTAGCTCCAGCACAAATCAGTATTCCTACGAAACCTTCTAGCTCCTCCATAGTCATTGGTGTCCAAACTAGCTTTGATAAACCATAAACTTTTTTACCATGTTTATTTGTTTCACACAAAATAATTTCTTTTATGTCATTTAAAAAAAATCTTTTGAATATATCTAGCTCACAGCCATTTCCAGTTGTTGGCCCTCCAATAAATTTTAAAACATTATGAGACATAAATCTTCTAGAAGCTGGTGGTGACTTAGACCATTTCGTTCCATCTTTTCCGTAAAAAAACTGTTTGAGTTGGAGATTTCCTGATTTTCCAGTTGTTCTTCGTTTTCTTCTTCACTTTCTGATGAATCTTCAATTTCATTATCAACTTGTAACTCCTCTTCTATATCAGAAGCTTCAATTTCTATGTTATCATCCTCATTTTCATGAACCTCATTCCGAATTTCGTTTTCTATATCATTGGCGATTGCCTCTGCCAACCTTTCAAAATAGTTAGGATCAGATTTGGGAACTGTTTCCAAGATTTTGTCTACTTCAGTACTCATTGTAACACTCTACACTTATCAACTGCCAACACAAAACTGAGTAAATCATTTATAAAATATACATACAAGCAGAAGGATCCTGCGTTTTGTGAAAAAACACAAAAATTACCGTTAGAATTTGCTTTTACTATCACTCACAGAAGAAATAATTTGTTGCTAACGCAAGCAAAGACTTTTTGTGTTTTTTATACGTTGTGTTTTTTATACATAATGATATAGGGCCTGGCTGGGCCCTGGTGTTTCAAACGTGAATAAAAATTTTAAAAATCTGTTTGCCACTCCCACATATAAAAATCTATAGTTTTTTTGACTTTTTTTTATACAAAACACCTTTATTGAGGAATTCATAAAATACTAGGAGATTGCATCTATGATATCTACGTAAAAAATGGGAAAAAATCTGAAAAATGCCTGGCCAGGCCCTGGTGTTCGCTTAAGGGTTAAGGGGTTTCTTTATATTACCAGGGTGTATATTTTTTAATTTTTCTTTTCTATATCTAGGTTGTTCCTTATGTCTTAAAGCCTTATAATTCTTTATATAACCTTCGTTCCTAACTTCCTCATAATCTATTCTAGATTTGTTCAGTTTTTCTATTACCTTATTTTTATTTTCTTCTAGATTCTTTTTAACTTTTTCTTCATCTCTTTTTCCTTGTTGTATATCATTTGGTGTATATTTAGTGCTGGAGTGATAGCGTTCATTATAATTCCGCATAGCTCTTTGAATCAGTTGTTTTATTGGAATTTCTTTATTAGTTTTATACAAGATTCTAAATTTTTCTGCTAATGTATTATGTAATCTTTCGATATCTGCGTTTCCAGTGTGACTGTTTGGCTTTGTAATGTGCAATTGGATTCCCTCTTGATTAAGAAATTCTTTAATTTGAAATGCATTGAACTCACCATCTGCCACAATTTTCTCTGGTCTGCCTATTTTTGAAAAATGATCCTCTAATTGTTCTATAATCGTAATGGGATTTCTGTCTGTTAAATGATAAGCTGCCCCGAATTTTGAGAATTTGTCAATTACTGTTAGGAAACGGAAATTTTTCATAACATACGTGTCGACATGTACTATTTGATTTTTAGTTGTCGGTGTTTCTGTAAGTTTAAATTTTTGTTTTATGGGATTTCTATCATATTTTACTTCTTTGCAAATCTCGCATTGATTAATTACTATCTGAATTAATTCTAATAATTTTGGATAATAAATTTTAAATTTGATTTGGTTATATGTATGTTTCTTGTATGCCAGAGTGTATACTTTCTCTAATGTGATAAAAAGAAATTTGCTTGACTGCTTCTGTCTCGGTTTCTATGTCCTGAGCTCTTCTAGTACATTTAATAAATTTTATTTGCTTGTCATTGGAAAACATTTCTATTAGCTTTTCCTGTACTATATTGTAACTGTGTTCTGATAATTCGGAAAATATACCTACTTTTCCTTTAGTAATATATCTTCTGAATATATTTCCCATTTCGCTAAAATCGGCTTCGGCTACAAAAATAATTCTTTTACCATTTATTGTTTTCATTTCTTCTACTTTATTGTTGGTTAATATAATTTGAGTATTATACTTGTTAACGATTTCCTCTTTAATATAAAAGTGATCCAATAGATTTTCTTCAGCTGAGTGAATGGTCAATATAGATACATTATCTTCTTCTACATTATTTATTGTGAAATTGTGTTCTTTATTTGAATTTTCTTGAAAATTTGTTTTTTCATCTTCTGTTTTTATATCCGTATTTTCTAGTCTGCTTAAAAAGTCCGCTACTATATTCTCCTTCCCTTTTATGTAGTCTATTTCAAAATCGTATTCTCCTAATTTTAAAAGCCATCTCTGATGTCTGGGAGACATATCTTTTCCTTTATATTTTGCATGTAGAAACTTAATTGGTTGATGGTCTGTCAAGATCCTAAATTTTCTTCCGTAGAGGTACGGTCGCAAATAGTTCACACTCCATAATATTACAAGAAATTCTTTATCCGTTGATGTATTATCATCTTCTACATTGTTTATTATATTAAAATCATTAATTTCTTTATCGTTCTGACCTGTATCTAACTCATTTTCTACTTAAAAAAATCTGTTACCCTGTTTTTTTTTCCTTTTATATATTCTATATCAAAATCATATTCGGTTCCTTTCAATGTACACGCTTGAAGGTTTTTATATGGATTTAATAGAAAGGATGTTGTGTTATCATTAAATGATATATAACCATCTATTAAGTTTATTACTATATTGAAATAATTTAATAGATCGATTCCAATTAAAAAACTATATTTTCTTCCTTTTAATTCTGTCATTTTCCATTTAATCTTTGCATTTCCCGCCAGATTAAATTCATCAGGTGGGTCAGTTATTATTTCAAATCTAATTACATCTTTCTTTGTTGTTGTGCTAAATTCAATGGGTCTTTCTAATAAATTTCTTTTAAAGTCCTTTATACATATTACTGTCAATTAAACTTAGATTTGCTCCTGTGTCTATCAGGGCATTATATTTCTTTCCATTAATGGTAATTTTTATGATGGGTAAAAAGTCAGAGGCTGTTTCCGAAAAAAATTATCCTCTTCGTTGTATTGTACCGTGTTATTAATTTCCATAGGTGCGTTTAGGTCTTGCCTAGGATGTTCCAAGCGATTTTGGCTGCAACATGGTCTAGGGTGTCCTACCTGCCCGACTTTCTGGTTATTATTTGTATCATACATTTCTAAATTATTACAATATGTTTTTCTTTCTTTTATGTTATCATGGTCCATGGGTTCGTTTAGGTTTTGCCTAGGATGTTTCAAGCGATTTTGGTTGTAACATGGTCTAGGGTGTCCTACCTGCCCGACCCTCTGGATATTATTATTATAGTATTTATTACCTTTCTCTATAGTGTCAACCTCCATGGGTTCAACTGCAACCTGTCTAAATGGGTTCTGGCGATATTGGCCTGAATTTCCGAACCTATTAAAACTGTTAATTCTTCCTGCATTAAAATTATTATTTTGCCTATGTTGCCCTGAATTATTTTGGTATTGAGGATTCCTATTCCACTGTCCTCCTTGTGGTACATTATTAATTCGATAATCAATATTTCTAGTTCTCAAATATGCAGGTGCATTATTATATTGTTGTCTTTTATCCTGATACCTATTGTTCCCTACGATAGTTAACCTATCCTCGTTTGTTTTAAATTTTCTATATTCTTGTTATAATTACTTTCTATATCTTTATTATCCGTTAATCTCCGCTGGTCTTGCCTAAATTGATTACATTAATTTAGACTGCAATGTTGCTTAGGGTTTCCTACCTTTTGCGAGAGTTCATGAACGTTATTTATTTGTATGTTATCGATTTCCATTGGTTCTCCTTGCCCTTGCCTAGGTTGCGTAAAGCGATTTTGGTTAACAAAATGCCTAGGGTTTCCTGGCTGTGAAAACCTTTGGAAATTGCCTGAATTATTTTGGACCCTGTATTGTCCAGAATTGTTTTGGACTCTATATCGGCCTGAATTATTTATGTGATTGTTCCTATTATTAGGATTGTAATTATTTTGATTATGGCTATTATTGTAATTATTATGATTATAGTTATTAAAATTTGTCAGTCCTTTATAATTTGTGTTTCTATTTGAGTTTGTGTTGTTAAATTTATTAAATTTAGTTTTCCTATACTCCTCTCTAATGCAACTGTCTTCAAAACGTCTTCTGGTCAGTATTTTGAGTATGTCATTTATATTTCTTTCGTCATATATTTTGTCCAAAAGAATACCTTGTGTCATCTCCTTTACTGTATTTACTAAGAGGCTGTCTACGTTTGATAGGTCAATATAATGGTCATTTTGATAATATACAGTGAGTTCATCTGCCTTACATTTAATATTTTGTATTTCTATAATAAGCTCGCTTACCGTGTTTACTCTAAGGTTTGATAACATTCGATATATTTGATGAGGCTCCACACTAGGTCTGTACCGCAATTTTAAGGTTTCTTTTATCAATGTCCAGTAATCCGGTGCTGGTATATTTATTACTGCATCTTTTGCCTGTCCTTGTATTGTTTTATAAAATATCAGTTTTACTGCTTCTCTTCGAGAACTTTCATCTTGAATTGTTGATAACAGATATTCTGTACTGCAGAAAAAACTATTTACTGTTACATCTCCCGTTCCTGTAAATACTGGTAAGTGATTGACAGTCTGGAGTATGTTCTCTCTGGAACTGTTGTGTAAGGATGGATTTTGCTGTCTTTGTTGCATCTGTTGGATTTGTTGTTGAATTTGTTGTTGTTGTTGAATTTGTTGCAATTGCTGTTGCAATTCTGTGTAAGCTTGTCTTAAACGCTCTTTTCTGGTCACTTCTTCTGCCAGATTTAATTGTGAGTTAGAGTGTTCCTCCATTCTTGGTCTTTGTTGGTCAAAGCGATGGGCTTTGTTTTGCTTTGTTGTTAGCCACGAAATTTTTCTGTTTTGATCAATGCACTTTAAATTATACTTAATGGTGTCCAATATGCTTAAAGTTCACTGCATTAAGATTTTGTTTCTTTCCTAATTGCGTCCACTAATTTATATTTTTTAATGTTCACTGAATTAGGATTTTATTTCTTTCCTAATTGCGTCCACTAATTTATATTTTTTTTTAATGTTCACTGAATTAGGATTTTGTTTCTTTCCTAATTGCGTCCACTAATTTATAATTTTTTTAATGTTCACTGAATTAGGATTAATTTAATTTTTTGGTTTTATTATTTCAGAGTCCTGGAGGGTCCCGTAGGATTCGCAGGATTTCTTTTTTTATTTTTATTTTGTTATTAGGAGTTTCGTTTGTTCGACCACTGGATCCTGTTCACTAACGTTGGATCCTACCGACTGCGCCAATTTCGTACTTATTTTCCTTATTTGAGTTTTTAAAAAAAAACAACAAAATTGTACTTGAAGAAAAAATAATTTATTTATACATTGATCAGTTCACTTTGACTAACTTTCACAAAAGACAATCAATTTACATTTATTCTTATTTTATATTCTTGTTGTTTGCTGAGTTTACTTTTTATATTTCTTATTAAAACAAAAATGAGGTTTTACAATAATTTGCTGATTTTGATTAATTGATTAAGTAAATGAACTTTAAAGTTTCGAAATACAAAAGTAAAAAGGAAATGCAAGTATTGCAAAAATGTTTTAAATATATAAGTTTGTTTTTAATATTCTGTAGTAAGCACAAATAAAGTTCATTTACCTATTTTATTTAAAAGGTCATCAATAGTATCTATATTATTGTTATATGTAACTCGCGTGAATCACTTGAATCGTGATTATATATTATTATTATTATTATGTGCGTGCGAATTTTATAGTTACTTTCCGATTTTCGCTACATAGTTATTTTTATGCTTTTTGTTTATTTAAGAGTAACTTGCCTCAAGTGTAGTAGTAGCGAATCAAGACTACTTTTTACACTGTCAGAATTGTGTTCAGTGAAAAGCTTTTACAACGAAAGTACTTATTGAATACACTTTGTTGAAATTCGCCTAATGCTGTTGGCTGAAGTAGTAGAAAGCGAGACTATGAAGCGGAGGGTCCTGAGTTCAACCCCACGCTGAGTGGGATATTTATGATAAAAAACAACAAAATTTTCACAGAGAAAATATAAACAACAATATTTTTAAATTTTTTTTTAGTTGTCAAATGCTAATTGTCGTAGCAATATTGAGTATGTATGAACACCAAAAGGATATTGTCAATTACCTGAATATTGTTTTAATTAAAAACGTATATATGAACACAGTATAATACTTACGCACACATCTATAATAAAAAGTAAATGCTTCACCGTTTTGTGCTCAATTTGTTGAGGTTTTGCACTAGGAAGAAGCAGTATAGTTTTGTTAGTTCGAAATACAGCATCTATACTAGAAGTCTGCACAAATATATTTGTATACGTGAAGTACACGTGTAGTTCTAAAGCAAGTACACATATTTGAAGTAGCAAACAACGAAAACGAACATATTTTTAAGTACAACAAACTCTTCCATTACAACTACTTCTTGGTACTCCTCGTGTCGACTACTTTCAAATACTTGTACGATCGGGTCATGCACTTTTTACGAATTGGTTAGAGTACATAAAACGAACTCAAAACTTCATATGTAAAACAAGTATATCTTGCCTGCATGAAGAACATGTTCATGTATCAGTTCACACAAATAGGAAGAATTATGTGAGGATAATATGTAAGTAATTTTATATTAAAGTTTAATTTAAACTGTGCCTAATTTATTTATTTATGAATAGCTAGGAATTTTAAATAAAAATTTAAAATTTCGCAATGAAAGGATATAAAATCGTAACAAAGAAAATAAAGTGAGCAATGCTGAATAATTCCCTTTTAAATATGTGTGTTGACAAATACTGTTTGGCAAGGTGTTCCAAAGAGTGATTGTATGGATTACGAATTGCCGTTTGAATATGAGGCACCTATATTTTATCTGAATAATATTCCTACCGCGGTAAGTCCTAGCGAACATAATTCTTGTTTTCCTAAGTTTGTTTAATAATACTAGATTTTTAAGCTTTAGATTATACATATATATATACATATATATATATATATATATATATATATATATATATACATATATATACATATATATATATATATATATATATATATATATATATATATATATACATATATATATATATATATATATATATATATATATACATATATATATATATATATATATATATATACATATATATGTATGTATATATATATATATATATATATATATATATATATACACATATATATATATATATATATATATATATATATATTTATGTATATACATATATACATATATATATATATATATATATATATATATATATATATATATATAGCTTAAAAAACTAGTATTATTATATAAAAAGAGGTCGAAAAATTAGCAAAAAAATAAATTTGTTTGGCAAAAAGCTAATAAGTATATGACAAAATGTGTAAAAAAACAGACATGAAGAAACATAGCACTTGTAATAAACGGTTTTTCACGGAAGATTTTAAAATATTTTTAACCATTAAATGACAAGTTACACATACACACATAAATATGTATGTGTTATCTTATACATACATATACATAACTGTATCGGGAAATTTCACTCGACCACCTGCAAATGGTGTCTTATCGTCCGGCAAGTGCACACGCGCATTTCTTAAATACAAAACAATAAATATATATATATAAGAAAATAAAATAAACCTCACACAAATATTTTCTGTCTGTTGCCATAGCGAACCAAAATATTATAATTTTAATAATCACAAAAAGAAAAATAGAGAACTTAGTGCTTTACGAAATAAATTAGTGCAAATTTACCAAATAACAAATATTTTTTTAACAAACCAACAATAAACAAAATAAGTACAAACAGTTTCATCGCGCAACAACAACATCAACTAAAGGAATGCAAATACATTGCCTTTTGTGACGAGAAGAAAAAAAATAAGAGAAAATAAAATAATAAAATCAGTGCTGACACTACAAACTAGTGTTGGCACTTTGGGTCACGGTGACCGGATCAGGGCTTTTATGGTTCCCCTTGCGTGTCATTGTGCTTTATCCGAATTTCACTCTTACATAAAAATTTTCTATTTTTGATGCCACGTTGTTGATCACTGTTGGTGTTTAGTGATGAAGGCCTAACCCTGATCACTGAACACCCTATCAAACAGTGATTAGCATACTGACATTGGCAATACAAGATTTAATCGTTCGTTTTGTTTTTCTTTCTTGTTTTTATGGCAGGTCGCTTTAGAATAGATTTCTGCAACATACGCGGACTGCGTGCAAACTTTTTCTCTGTGTATGCCTACGTTTGTCTACATCGGTTGGATGTTTTAGCCTTATGTGAGACTCAGGTGTCTGAAAATGCTGACCCGCAGGATTTTCATATACCTGCATATCAGAGAACAGATTGAATATAATCGCTTTTTCTGCACATTCATAATTTCATTGCTTTTGCATTGCCTTAAATCGACAACAATAAAAATATGCAATGCTATGTAAGATCATTTCTTTTCTTGTTGCTTGCCTTCTTTACAATCTCTTTTTGTGATGCCGTTATACATCAAGCAATGAAATAACATGATGTCACATACAAGCACGTAAAAACATTCGCACCATTCGTTCAGTATTCGTTGCTACTTCTGTGTATAGCATGCAAACAATCAGTTTTGCTTAAGTTTTTATATTTTATTGTGGCTACTTAACTAAAAAAGTAATGAAGTGCGAAGAAATTTTAGAAAAAATTAATTGTTTAAATATAACGGCAAACAAACCTCAAATTTAATTCGGCACAAATGCTATGTAGCACTCAATTCACTTAATTAACATAAATTCACTTAAGATTTTTTCCAAACAAACACCAAAACTAAATTTTTTTTACACAAGTTATACCCTTGTAGATATGTAGATGTATTCAATCATCATTAAAACAATTCATACCATTCGTTAAGTATTCGCTGCATTTGTGAGTGTTAGTTTACATTTGTATAAGACATGCAATGCATGCAACATATTTCGTTACGCTTGGTTTTTTGAATAATGCCATGCATACCCAAACATAAAACATACCAATCAAACCGTTCTCTGCTGCATATCACCTACTATACGCAATGCAGTTGTGTACCAGCGTCAGCAACCATTAGACGCGCTTGATCCAGAATTTAACTGTATTTGGGTTAAATTCAAAATCAGGGCACATCATTTGCATTTCGGGTTTCTTTACAGAAGTCCAAATACGGAAAGGGAAGAAACTATCTCCAACTTCGACGCCCTTTCCGACTTCATATCGAAGATCTTAGAGAATTATCCGAATAGTGAAATCGATAAGATGAAATAATTCATCGATAAGATGAAATAATTCATCGATAAGATGAAATAATTCATCGATAAGATGAAATAATTCATCTTGGCTTAGCCATTCGAGCCACACAACCTCAGAAGGCCATTATGCTGAGCTATTCGCAGCGCATAACCACCTTGCGCAGCTAGTGAATGAGCCAACACATATTTCGTGTGTTGATGGGCACCAACATAATACCCTCGACCTTTTTCTTTCTTCACATCCAGACAAATATATAATGGGTGTCAGCGCACCTCTCGGAAATTCGGATCATTGTAGAATTTCTGCCTCCTTTTCGATTACAGGACTTCGAAAAGTTTCACACCCAGCTACGAAACGTTTAAAATATATTTACGAAAAGGCTCGTTGGGCTGAGCTCAACGATTTCTTTAGGCATTTCAATTGGAAACTTTGCTTTCTTGACAGTAATGGCGATGCCATGGCGGAAATGGTGGAATATATAATACTGCTCGGAATGAAAACTTTTGTTACGCGTCGTCAGAATTAATGGAAAAAATGAATAGTCTTTTGTAATTTCTAATCTTTCTGTTTTTGTCTCTAAATTAATTTTGAACGAACTCAGTTATAAACGTGGTTAAGCGGCAAGATTCATGGTGTCCGGCTAGCGGTGGCATTAGGTTCTCAACCCGTTTTTCTGACGCATAACAATATAATATATACATCTTGCCATAATGAACGAACCACGCGAATGTATATATATATATATATATATATATATATATATATATATATATATATATATATATATTTGTAGGACTAAAAAGAAAAGGTGTTTTATTAAAACATTAGTGCACAATGTGCTGAGGATTCCAAAATGTTCTGTCTGATAAAAGTGAAAAATTTACGCGATAAGTGAGGTGGTTAGATGGTGGTCCCCCTTCTTGAGTAAGGTTACATAACCGCGCAGCAAGGCTTACCTTCACCTGGTTAGCCTCCCTAGCATGCCTTTTAGACAGAATTACGTAGTTTTCATTTCAAAGGTGATTTTATTTTGTATGAAAGACATTTTTACATATCCGCGAAATGTTGCTTAAACAATAATGTATATAATTGGGTATAAAATTATATGGGTAAGTGTAGAATAGTAAATGGAAAAGAATAAGGTAAGTAATTTTAGAAGTACATATAAGTGTAATATAATAGGTACAAATAGGTAGGAATATAATTGATTAATTAGGTAACTAATAGTATCTTAGAAAATGGTAAATCGGGTAAGTATAAGACAGGTTAAGTAATAGTTCCCTAATAGGTAATTATAATTTACAATTTTATTATTAAATATAATTCTACAATACGGGTACTTATTCTGTGCGTTGGACCTCCCGTCCGGAAGCCGTTGAAGAGCTTTTGATCTGAATGATCGGTGATGTCGATGGTTGTGGTCGTTGCGCGCGATCTGCTGATGCTGGGGTTTGCTGCTCGTAGTTGAGGTAAGTTGTCTTCATCCCGATGGCTGTCTGCTCGCGATGTGTTGCACGTAACGTAACGTAGAATTGGCAAGGTGAGTATTTAGGGTGGGTTTTTATAACTCCTTATTAAATGTTCTTTCTTTGCTTTTCACAGTTTTCTTTCCTTTTTCTTTTTTTTATATATCAATACATATCAATGTCTTAGGTTTAACTAATATTAATTGCATTTTGGAATTTATTTTACACAAGTCTCAAAGGTAAGTATAGTATGAGTTTTGTTTCCCTTTTCACAAGAATATGGTTAACAATTTGGTTCTTAAGGGTTTATACACTTATATAGACGTTTCATCCTCTTTTATAATTTGTCTTTTTTTTATGGATTTTCTATGTTTAAGCAAAAGATCACTTAGTTCCTTTTCTTTTAATTAATGAGGTTATATTGTAGAGTTCGGCCGCAAACTTCTACTTATTTTTACTTTTTTTCTGCATTCCTTTAATTCTTTTCTTTCACCGCTGTACGTTAGCACTTTTCAGCAATCAAAAACGTTCTCCCTAATTCCAGCATTTTTCATGCCGCGTTGGCTGCCATTTTTTAATTTTTTTGTCCTTTTAGTTGTCGCGTAAGCTTATGATTGGTCAGAAGTTATAACGGTCAATGCAGTAGGATAAAATGTAAAAAGGAATGTCAAAACTGATTTGATCATTTGCCTATCACAGAGATGTAACGTGTAGTGTTGCATTTGAAAGGGAGTAAAATCCGTAAAAAAACTGCTTCGTATCTTCGGTGTCCGATAAGATCGAACAGGAAGGATTTCTCTACTTGTCGCGTGGTGCGTTCTAGTGCAAGAATAGATTCTTACGTGTGGCTCGACCCACGAAGCCGGGCAAATAGGTGATGGGGTATGGGTTTCCTCTGATCATTGCCGGAGGTCAGAGGCATGGTACTTCCCTACAAGATTCCCCTGTGAATCCTCAATCTCATACAGCGCGTTACCGATCTTCTTACGAATTCTACATTTGATGAATTTAGGATTAAATTTGGCGTTTATAGCCTTCTTGAAGTCACTTTGCGTATGATTTCTGCGGAACACTTCTTGTCCCGGTACGAAGTTTACATGTTTCGATCTCATGTTATAAGTTTTGGAGGCTTTTTCATGTGCAATATTCAGACTATGTTTTATCTTTTCCCTAATATGCTGAAGCCTATCGGAGTGTTGGACGATACTATCATCGGAAACTATATCAAGCTTTTCTAAACGGCGGTATGAAGATCCGTGGAGGATCATGTTTTGGCCGAAGGTGGCAAAATAAGGCGTGCACTGTGTCGCTGAATGAATGTCACTACGTAGAACTTGTAGTATGGTGGGTATGTTTCAGTCCCAGTTCGTGTGATCAGCATCATTTCTGAGCAGGTAGCGTATTTTAGAGATGACTTCTCGATTTGCCCTTTCAGAAACATTTGCCTGAGGAGAATAGTAACCAGTGGTTACGTGCGTGATTCCATAGTTGGAGAAAAATTATTTGAGTTCCTTGGAAGTAAACTGCTTGGCATTGTCTGTGTGAATATATTGAGGAACACCATATGTACAGAAGAAATAATTCTGAAAGAAATCCATGACATTTAAGGATGTTGCCGCTCTCAACGGTTTTAGAAATAAAAATTTTGTCAAATGATCGATTATTATGAATATTTGGGTATTATTGGCCTTGGAACGTGGATACGGACCCAAAAAATCGCAATAGATCCTTTGGAAAGGACGAGATGTTAAAATCTGATTACCCATAGGTGGGCGAAGGGTCTGATTGGTCGGTTTTATGGTCTTACAGTCGTCACAGTTCCTAACAAATTCTCTAATGTCGCGAGCCATCTGAGGCCAAAAATATTTCTGTCGGATTCTATTGAGTGTCTTGTAATATCCTCCATGGCAACCTTCCGCATGTGAAGACCTAACTACATCGTTCGTTAGAGCTCTGGGTAGCCACAGTCTCCAAAGATCTCGCTCATAGTCAGTGCCGTCTCGAAATCTAACTCGCTTCTGAACGTGCCTCCCAGATATGCGTAAGTCTGGTAAAAGGTCAACATTTCTCTGAATCTCTTGCTTCAGTTTATTATATTCAGGGCTGTCAAACTCCGGTGAATCTAAATCTACCTCCTTGCTGTATACGCCTAATTCTATCTCATCTACATCCATCCTTGACAGTGTGTCTGGTACTACGTTTAGTGAACCCTTTCTGTGTTCTATGGTGAACGTATAATTCTGGAGTTGCAAGCTCCAGCGAGCCAATCTTCCACTTAAGTCTCTCTGCTTCATTAGCCACTGCAGACTTGCGTGGTCGGTAATGATTCTAAAACATGAACCCTCTATATATTGCCTAAACCTCTTCACACAGATGACTGCCGCTAAGCATTCCAGCTCCGTCACAGAATAGTTGCGCTGAGCCTTGTTCAATTTCTGCGATACGAATGCTATCGGAGGCTCTTCTCCTTCCTTGTCCTGCTGAACTAAAACTCCTCCTATACCTATGCGGGATGCGTCGCACTGAATGACAAATTCAGTAGCGAAATTCGGCTGCGCCAAAACAGGGGCGCTAGCTAAAGCAACCTTCAGTTTCCTGAACGATTCTATGCCCTCTGGGGATAGACGGAAAGGTTTCGCCGACTTGCGTAAACTATCTGTGAGGGGTCCTGCTAAATCAGAAAAATTTCGGATAAATGCTCGATACCAATTTGCCATTCCAACAAATCGTCTCACCTGACGAGGCGTTTTTGGTATGGGAAATTCTGTGATCGCCGTGACTTTCCCGGGGTCGACCTTTAAGGTGCCTCCTCCCACTCTGTACCCTAAGTACCTGATCTCCCGCTGGCAAAATTTACTCTTTCCCACGTTAATGGTTAGACCGGCGGAAATTGGGCACCTTGCTACTTCTTTAAGCAAGCGGAGGTGACTGTCAAAATCTTGGCTATAGACCAATAGGTCGTCCAAGTAAACAAATACATTTTCCCTTAACTTGGCAGGGATGGCTCTATCCATGAGGCGACTCATTGTCTGAGGCCCATTGCATACGCCGAAAGGCATAACCCTGTACTGGTATAACCCCCTACCCGGTACAGCGAAAGCGGTTTTTTCCCTAGAACTGTCTGACAGCTTAATTTGGAAAAATGCGTCCTTCAAATCAATCCCACTGATAAAATGTGTGTCGCTAAGTCGACTTAGCAGCCCATTAATGTGTGGTAGTGGGTATGAATCCTTCTTAGTCAATGCATTTAGTTTCCTACAATCTAAGCATAGTCTTGTCTTACCCGGTTTCTGCACTGCGACAATTGGACTACACCATGGTGAGTTTGACTCCTCGATTGCCCCTAATTTCAAAAGTCGATCAAGTTCCTTGTATACTTCGGCCTGTTTAGGAGGGGATAGTGGATAGTGTCTCTGTTTCACTGGGATTGCATCTCAGGTATCGATGTGGTGCTCCAACAAGGAGCTACAACCCAGACCGGATCTCTCATACGACGGAAAGTTTGAAATAACGGAATCCAGGCGCAATTTCTGCTCTGGGCTAAGATCGTGATATAGTGCATCGTCCCTCTCGGTCAACTCCAAGCAGTTAATATACGGGATTATGTGCGGGGCGAGAGCATAAGCTCGCCAAAAGTCCACACCAAGGTACCCTTGCTGACTCAAGTCTGATGCGATATAGAAAACAATGTCTTTAGTGACTCCCTTAAAAGTCACTGGAAGTGTGCAGTACCCTAAAATGCGGTTCTTAGACCCATTTGCCGTCGATATATGTGATCTGAATTTCCTTAGCTGAATGCCATGTCCCTGTATGAAATCTTGACTACCTCTCCCCAATACTGTAACATTTGCTCCGGAATCTAAAAGACAAGATAATTCCTGGTCGAAAATTCTAATCTTTGCATAAGGTCTACCATCATCGGTGTTTGACAAATACGTCGTCTCGATACTTCTTCTGAACTTCTTCCTTAAGGCATATCGTGTTCTACATTTCAGTATTTGACGTGAAGTCGTGCTAGGTGAATAAGATTCGTTGTTATAATAAGAAAATTGAGAATGAAGTTGTATATCAGGGTGGTCTTGAGAATCTGAGAGTAAATCTCCCTGTGCAGGTTCACCCCCATTGCTTAGAATAATTTCGGGATTTATTCCTTGGAACGAAAGTCCCCGTTTTCCCGCTCGTTCCGGCGCCTGTTTGCCGAGTGCGGATTACCACACTCCGGAGTGGTGACCCCTTTCTGACCGCATTTAAAACAAAAAAATGATCTTACATTCTCAGGACAGTATATATAACTATGCCCTGCCTTTAGGCAATTCCAGCACTTAATTCTGGAATAGTCCCCTTTTGCGAATGGTTTCTCAGTCCTTAGAGCTTCTACCTGCGGATCGCCTTCTGCGTCCGATTCATCACCGAATGTCTGATCACAAGATGAGTCTACTGAAACTTCATCTATCTGTCGATGTCTATTTGGCGGATGTTTGAGAGGGCCGCGTACGGTTAGGGATTTTTCCGCTTCCCTAAGTAGGTCGCGGTAAGACTCCAAATCATTGGGTCTAGACACAAACGTCATGTTCAAAAGCTCTGGACGTACGTTCTTCCTAATAATTTTTATAATTGCCCCATCATCCAAAGGAGTTTCTAGTTGTAAATTCATCCCAACTATGGAGGAGTGGAAATCATCGTATGACTCCTTGGGGTGCTGTTTCCTAGCTGAGATTCTCATCAAAATGTCTAAATCGCTCTCGAGTGTTCCGAACTGTTTGGTAATTGCTCTCTTGAACACCTGATAACTTGCCCTGGGATTCTGCCTGATATAAAGCCAGAACCAGGATTCGGCTTTACTCTTAAGAAAAATATGAAAATTTGCCATCAAATATTCTGGAGAACATTGGCTTCTCTCAGTGAGTGTGTCTATTTTAAAAAGAAAGTCTTGCAAGTCTTCGTCGCCACTGAACGACACGTTCCAATCCTTTAGCTTGATAGGAAAATATGCTGAAGTAGCATTTGAATTGCCATTTGATGCTGGCGAAATATCTGCTCCTCTATCCGTAGGTGTCCGACGCAAGTCTCTTCTAATCTCTGAAATTTCCCTTCTGAATTCCTCTTGGGTGCTCCTCATCGATTCCTTCACGTAGCTTATGAGTGAGTCCATAGTCTCCGCGCCAAAGCTGGGGTGCGCCTCCTGAGGCGGTGGAGTGTCTGAACGCCCTCCCGTGGCCATTTCTGCTTCTACCGGAACCCCTATAAACTCTAGAGAAGGTCCTGATTTTCCTGTGGGAATAAACTCAATGTCGGGTATTGCCCCCCGATCATATGAATCGGATGATATTGTAGCCGGTGAGCTTCTTATAGCTCTGAGACTTGTGATCGACTGTGAATTTGCAATACTACTAGTCCTACGAGATATAGGTGTACTACCACGTCCTCTTCCCTTCGTAATAGACGAACTCAATTCTCTTGAAACAGTCGCTGGCTTATTGCTGCTGTCCGTTGATACCTGACCTGTACTTTTACCACGTAAAGTTGTTTTCTTCTGCTCTGTCCCTGTCCGCGTATTATACTTATGCATAACTCTCACAAAAAAAAATGAAGAAGTCAACCCTACTCGGACGGAAATAAACTAACCGAAGATCCGTGTGATATAATTAATGATGTAAAGTTTACATACTCATGTGCACGTATGAAGCAGGATAAAAATTAGAAAAAAAAATATATATATATAATGATAATAAATGGGAAAGAATATGTGTATTAATTATAGATTATACTTGTCTTATTAACAAGTCGTCGTTTCATTGCGACTTAAGTTAAAAAAAAAAATTGGTTTTACTCAAACGTCGTGTAACTCGCGGACGAAAAAAAGAAAAAAAAAATTTATATATATGAATGCTTCTAAAAAGCAAACAAGTATCCGTTGTGCGTGAACTAGTTTCATATATGTATATTGTGTATATATGTTTCAATAATTTTAGGATTCAGGCATGCTAAGTAGGCATAGGCTAGGTTAGAATTGCGGTTATGTTTTATTAACTTTTTATTTACTATTAAAAGCGCAATGAATATAGTAATATTCAGACTTCCCCTAATAGTCACAAGTTGGCATATCAGTTCCATTTATTAAAACAGAAATGATGTCTCAACTGTGTGTGATAAATAAGTAAAATCAAAATTTTTCAACAAAGGCGGATTAGAATTACCGTGACTAAACATATCGCAACATGTACTGCCGAATTGTTAGCGGACAAATAAGGACTTAGATTGCTTAGTCATTGTAATAAAGATTGTCGATTCAAATCATCACCGCAACAGCAACTGACCTTTAATGTAGATCGGTTCTGGACTTGTGATAACTCGAGTCGGAATGTGTGCTGAAGTTAAATAAAATCCGTGCCTTGATTCGTATTGCCTTCATGTGTATTGTATTGCAATTGATAGACAGACTATATTGTCCATGATCAAGACTCATGCTAGCACCAATTCATCTAGCAATTCTACTATCCGAAAACCTTTTGAAACCTCAACAGTGAATTTTCTTTTAAGTTAGCATTGGCTTGTCATTGCCCTTCTCCGTCGTTATTGACATTGACTTGACATTGCATTGTCCTTGCCTTTGCGTTACCGTTGTTATTGACGTTGACTTGACATTGCATTGTCCTTGCCTTTGCGTTATCGTTGGGCGCCATATATTTTTACGCGTCGTCAGAATTAATGGAAAAAATGAATAGTCTTTTGTAATTTCTAATCTTTCTGTTTTTGTCTCTAAATTAATTTTGAACGAACTCAGTTAACGTGGTTCAGCGGCAAGATTCCTGGTGTCCGGCTAGCGGTGGCATTAGGTTCTCAACCCGTTTTTCTGACGCATAACAATATAATATATACATCTTGCCATAATGAACGAACCACGCGAATGTATATATATATATATATATATATATATATATATATATATATATATATATATATATATATATTTGTAGGACTAAAAAGAAAAGGTGTTTTATTAAAACATTAGCGCACAATGTGCTGAGGATTCCAAAAAAGTTCTGTCTGATAAAAGTGAAAAATTTACGCGATAAGTGAGGTGGTTAGATGGTGGTCCGCCTTCTTGAGTAAGGTTACATAACCGCGCAGCAAGGCTTACCTTCACCTGGTTAGCCTCCCTAGCATGCCTTTTAGACAGAATTACGTAGTTTTCATTTCAAAAGTGATTTTATTTTGTATGAAAGACATTTTTACATTTCCGCGAAATGTTGCTTAAACAATAATGTATATAATTGGGTATAAAATTATATGGGTAAGTGTAGAATAGTAAATGGAAAAGAATAAGGTAAGTAATTTTAGAAGTACATATAAGTGTAATATAATAGGTACAAATAGGTAGGAATATAATTGATTAATTAGGTAACTAATAGTATCTTAGAAAATGGTAAATCGGGTAAGTATAAGACAGGTTAAGTAATAGTTCCCTAATAGGTAATTATAATTTACAATTTTATTATTAAATATAACTCTACAATACGGGTACTTATTCTGTGCGTTGGACCTCCCGTCCGGAAGCCGTTGAAGAGCTTTTGATCTGACTGATCGGTGATGTCGATGGTTGTGGTCGTTGCGCGCGATCTGCTGATGCTAGGGTTTGCTGCTCGTAGTTGAGGTAAGTTGTCTTCGTCCCGATGGCTGTCTGCTCGCGATGTGTTGCACGTAACGTAACGTAGAATTGGCAAGGTGAGTATTTAGGGTGGGTTTTTATAACTCCTTATTAAATGTTCTTTCTTTGCTTTTCACAGTTTTCTTTCCTTTTTCTTTTTTTTTATATATCAATACATATCAATGTAATAATATTAATTGCATTTTGGAATGTATTTTACACAAGTCTCAAAGGTAAGTATAGTATGAGTTTTGTTTCCCTTTTCACAAGAATATGGTTAACAATTTGGTTCTTAAGGGTTTATACACTTATATAGACGTTTCATCCTCTTTTATAATTTGTCTTTTTTTTATGGATTTTCTATGTTTAAGCAAAAGATCACTTAGTTCCTTTTGTTTTAATTAATGAGGTTATATTGCAGAGTTCGGCCGCAAACTTCTACTTATTTTTCCTTTTTTTTCTGCATTCTTTTAATTCTTTTCTTTCACCGCTGTACGTTAGCACTCTTCAGCAATCAAAAACGTTCTCCCTAATTCCAGCATTTTTCATGCCGCGTTGGCTGCCATTTTTTCATTTTTTTGTCCTTTTAGTTGTCGCGTAAGCTTTTGATTGGTCAGAAATTATAACGGTCAATGCAGTAGGATAAAATGTAAAAAGGAATGTCAAAACTGATTTGATCATTTGCCTATCACAGAGATGTAACGTGTAGTGTTGCATTTAAAAGGGAGTAAAATCCGTAACACTTTCATTCCATCCAAGCAAACTTCGATTAAGACTGAATTGAAGTCATAGTTTAATCAGACATGCTGAAACTGATTTGATGCGCAAAATGGCGAGATCTTCGTGTGCCAAGGTACTAAGATGCGAAGAAGCTCTGTACGAGCAGCGTCTTCGTGCTAAGATTCTTTCTGCCCCTCGGTGGAGTAAGAGTTTCTGGTCATTTATCAAAAGAGTGAAGGTTAATGCTAGTTCCTCTATCCACTGACCCGGTTGACAAAGCTAACCTTTTAGCTGAAATATTTGCAAGTAATTCGCACTTGCCCAAAAGCAATCAACCACTGCCGGTTATTGAAAATGTATCCACAACTATGCCAAAGATACGTTTTTGGGTCCGGGCGCTTAAAAAGGGCTTATCGGATCTCAATGTAAACAAGTCTTCTGGGCCGAATGGAGTTCCAGCACTGGTCTTAAAGCAGTGCTTTTCGACGTTAGCTCGTTTTTGTAATATTTTAACAAATTCTGTAAAAAACGGTTTATTACTTTTCAAATTTATATGAAAGGTATAAAAACAAATGACACGTTTTTGAATACGGATAAGTTCTAAACAATTAAGAAAATGAAAAATGGATTTTTTCGTACAGTATATTTCCATAAAATTTTATAGTTGCGATTTTAAGGTGATAAATAATAATAAAATAAATAATATATTATTTCATTTCAATTTAATCCGCGGTTTAATTGGATTTTTCCAAATAACTTCAGGGATTGAATGAGTATTAGATCTGGCAATATTACAACATTGGGGTTTTAACGTTACCCGCTGTCAATATCACTTTCTATTTTATGTGTATTCTCCGCTATAATATTGTCGTTATACGATTTTACATAACAATAATTTTTGAGTCAGCTGACCGACGAATCAGACAGAAAAGTTCTTCTGTATATAAAAGTTTTATTTTATAGTACCGGTAAGAATTATTAAATCCATCACAAAAAAGTGAAAGGCGAACTTTTTAATCTTGGACCAGCACTCAGGGGATGACCCCCTATATATGCAATGCATTGCGCCGGAACTGAAAACGAGGGGATAGTATTGAGGGGACAGATAATTAAAGATGAGAAGATATACAGTTTTTTTGTAGCTTTTAACCTTTTGTACTTCGCCGCCTAATTTTTTCTACAGGGCCGACAATGGTGAATGCTGTTACTCTGCTTTTAGTACATGATAGCGTCAGTCGCTGCCAATGATGTTCAGTGACCAGTGACTATGCTTTTATCATTGAAACAGGCTGGCAACAACTAACACAGCCACGAACTAATGCTGATCAGAAGAATTCAACACAATATTTCATGACTCAGCGCGGGCTCGAACTCAGGATCCACCCCTTCATAGTCTCGTATTCTACTACTTCAGCCAACAGCACCCTGCTGCTTTTAATTTCATTTGAGACACTTTTGAATCTATGTGAGATTTACACGTTAGACGACGATCAAGGTGAATGCCGAGATATTTCACTTCAGCGTGTTGGGGTATACTTTGGTTATTGATTTGAATAGGCGGGCATGTAAAAGTAATATGTAAACATTTTTGTTCGTTAACTTTTATACGCCATTGTTTTAACCATTTTTCCAGCTGAGATACTACTGCAGGTTTCGGGAAGCTTCTTGAGGCTTTTCGTGAACGCTTAGAAAAGCTGTATCATCAGCGAACGTCGAAATGTGTAAGTTACTATTTATCGGCATGTCAGAGACATAATTCAAATATAGTAAAGGACCGAGGATGCTGCCTTGCGGAACTCCGGCTTCAATCGACTGCTGAGGGCTCACAAAATCGCCTTCTTAAACAACAAATTTTCGGTCTGTTAAGTAGCTTTGTAATAACTTAACGGTGTTAGCGGGTAGGTTTTGCTTTAATTTACGTATTAAATCTTCGTGCCATACTTTATCAAAAGCCTGAGAAACGTCAATAAAGAGCGCAGAGCAATATTTCTTGCCCTCGAAAGTTGTTCTAACCACGTTCACGAGTCTATGTGTTTTGTACCATTCAGTATGGGTGTTAGCTTACTCATGAGTAGTTTTTCAAATAGTTTTGACATCTGGGACAATAGACCTATAGGATTCCACCTTCGTATGATCTTTGCCTGGCTTTGGTATCATGGTAATCAGTGAAACCTTTCATTCTGCGGGATATCATTTGAAGCGCAAAATACTATTGAAAATACAGTAGCTCTAAAAGCATTTTGTTGCTTATTTTGTCAGCACCTGGAGCCTTTTTCGAATTTAAGCCTACAGTACAGTGTTCAATCTCACGAATATTGAACCTCAAGTTAACATCAAGTACAGCAGGTACTGGAGGCAGCTCTGCTGTATTATCGGACGTATTTGGAGTAAATACTTTCTGCAAGTGGTTCACAAATAGAGTACCTTTTTCGGCGTCAGTCCTTGCCCAGTCTCCATTCGAACTTCGCAAAGGAGGCTTATTTATCACCGGTCTTTTGAGGCCTCTGGCTGCTCTCCATAGTGAATTGTCTGTTTGTGGTGTTGCGTCGAGACCACCCACTGCTTCTCAAAAAATTTTTGAGAAGCTGTTTTTTGATATTCTAATAGTGCTTTAAGCTGTTTAGTACATTCCTTCAGCCTAGGTTTTAGCTGAGGGGACCTGTAGCGCTGCCATTCCCGACGAACTCTATAATAAGATATAATAAGTCTTATTCTGCTGAATAGACTTTATTATATCTCACCTGAAGATTTGTTGTAGTAGCATTTAGAGCAGTTTTCTTAAGGTTTTCCTCAAACATTCTAATATGTCAGCAGGCGTTTTTAACGGAATGTTCTCTGTGTAATGGGCACTCAAATATTTTTTGTATTTCAACCAATTAATTCGTCTGTTTTTCATCGTTAAATCACAATTGGGTGATGAATTTGTATGTGAGAATATAGTGACAATAGTAGGTGAGTGGTCTGAAGATAAGTCTAGCATTACTTCAACTTGGATCATCTCGCTAAAAGGCACACCTTTTACTATTCCAAAATCAATAACATCAGTTATTTTTCGTCTATAAGTTGGCCAGTATGTTGGCTGTCCACTTGAAATGATGTTCAATACCAATTTTAGAAATTGTATCGAACAAAACTCGACCCTTCGGTATGATGAGACGAGATCCCCAGAACGTATGATTTGCGTTGTAGTCGCCAGCTGCCAAAAAACGTGGCCCTAATGATTTATAAAACGTACTATATTGACTTTCCGTAATTAAAAATCTTGGAGGCGAATAAATCGACGAAATCACTAGCTTTGGATCTAAAATTTTCAACGCAGATGTTTGTTGCCTGAAGATATTCTACACAAAGATCAATTAGTGGGTAGTGTTTAAGACGCGATTTAATTAGTATTGCGGAGCCACCACAAGCTCTACCCCGGGGGTCCTTGGTGTCGTATAAAGTATATCCGTGGACTTTAAAGAAGCTTCTAGACGTCAGACGAGTCTCAGAGATAAGCATTACATCAATTTGTTTATCCATCATGCTAATCATCTAGCTCGTTTTTGTGTTGGCGGATGCCGTCTGCGTTCCAGAAGCAAATTTTTAGGTTCATGGTATATTTAGTATAGCCTGTAGCAATACAGACGGCATTCTCAACATTTCCTGCATCATGCAGGTCATGTTGGCTTCTCTATCGAAGCTTCAATGCGACTAAAATTAGATCCAGTATTTTCATTTGCAGAATGCGTATTTTGTGCTTTACTCGGATTTGTCTAGCGTATGAGAATTGGGTTGCAGTATGTTTTTGTGCTGCTGTCTGGGTTGACTTTAAAATGTTTGCGTATGAAACCTGACTGGTAGAGGGTTGGTTTAACTGAGGATAATTTGTGTTAAAATGATTCATAGGTGGAACATGAGTAGTGTTTCTTCTATAGGCCATAGAGCGCTTATAATTCGTGTAGACAGCACAGCCCCTATAGGTGGCAGTGTGGTTATCACTGCAGTTGCTACATTTTTTAGTTTTCGAGTCGTTTCTTGGCTTATCACAATTGGCAGTGTAGTGTAATTCACCACACACAACACAAACGGTGCGCAGCTTACAATAGGCTTTAGTGTGGCTATATTCCTGGCAGTTCAGGCATTGAATGGGCCCTGCTCGTTTATGTGGTTCTTCTACTGTTATTTTTCGGTGTAATAGATATCGTCATTTGTAGATAGTGTGTTTCATTTTTTTTAATTTTATGTCACCAGGTTCTAATTCCACACGAAACATTGGTTGTCGAATTTTTTCACAATTTTTAATGTGCATAACAGTTTTTACCTTGAATCCGTTATTTTGAAGACCGGCTTTTACCTCGTCAGCGTCTACGCATGAATTAATTCCTTTAATAACAATTTGTAGACCTTTAGCACTTTTTAGTTGATAAGTGTAAAAATTTTTGTTTTGTGTTTCAAAATCTGAAACTATTTTTCGGTAATCATATTCTTGATTTACCTGAATTTTGATTTCTAGGATATCACCACGTTTTATTGGTGTTACGTAAAACGACTCTTCTCCAAATAATTGAACTAGTCTTTTAATTAAATCATTTAATTTTTTCTCTCTCAAGTAAATCGGAGGTGGTATAAACGACCTGCTTATGGTGGCCGCTTCATCTTCATCGTTTTGCAGAATAGAAAAACGATTTTCGGAAGATGGTGCATTTAATTTTCCATCTCTGGACATTTTTGCCGCTGAAGCGACATTCGCAGATTTAGGGCTACGTTTTCTTTTAAGTATAGTAATATAACGATCCATTCCCACTTGAACTTTGGGTTTATCGGAACAATTATCTGGTATGTCACCTTCTGCGGTTTTTTGTCTTTCAGAGATAATTGCACTATCATTTGTTGTTGCTTTGGTCAGCTGTAAAGACGACTTGAACAAATTGGTTACGGGATCTTTTATTCTTGTTTCACAATCAATCATCGAAATTCAATTAGCACGCTCACGACCTAAAAATCTTGATGTTAAATGTACATTCTTTTTTTCTTTATTTTCTGAAGCTACCACTATCACGCAAGCGTTTCTGCTATTTGTTGCTGTTATTTTGTTTAGATTTGAACTGCTCATAGAGCAGTCCTTTTTTTGTTTGTCACTACTTATCAAGCGTCCCTCGTAAATGAATACGAATGCACTTGTAAAATAAAATAAACAAAATTAATAAACGGTATATTAATGTTTTTTGTTGTTGCAACTTTTGTGTTTTTTATATGTTTGTAGTTTGTTTATTTTTTTTATTTTGTCACCAGCGACGATTTCAATAACACGGCCGTTTAATACAAGAGTATGATGAGAAACTGCCTACTTTATATATCAGGAAAAAAAACCAATTTGTATTAACAACCAAAAGTATTAAAAACTTGATTCCATGGTTGAAAAATCGAAAATAAGTTCTTAATCAGCTGGGTTATCCGCATACATATATAAAGCCGTACAAATAAACACGTTGTCATATCGCAATAAGGATTGTAAATTTATACAATATATTATAGGGGACTTGACATATTCCGCAACACGCAAAAAAAACGCAGCTAAATTTTCTAAACTTTTAGTTGAGCCAGATAACGGTAAAACAACTATTATAAATACGTCAGAAAAGATAGTGATACTATTACCAATAATATAACTCATACTATCCAAGAATATAATTGACTTAACGCTACAGTTACACGACCAATATGTGTTTTTAAGTTTTTCAGATATACTGGTTGTCAAAAGTAATTTAATTTGAAAGCTGTCAAGAAAACAATTTTAAATATTCAGCCTGATTATGTAAGGCGTTGGCCTTTACGCCAAAGACGTTTTTTTTGTACAAGATTAAAGAAACACCGAAGCAGTTTTATTTTAATTTACTACGAAAAACGCCTGAGGCGTAAACCCCAACGCCTTACACAATCAGGCGGACTATAATTTTATTTGAAATAAAACAACACTATGGCGGTAGAATATTTGAAAACAAACCGAAATGTGTGCTCACTGAAATTGCAGTCAGTTTTTTGCCTATAATTTGAACACACAGTTGGAAAGAAAATTTGAAGGCAAGTTCGCAGCAAATTTTAAAAGTATGAATGTATTAGTGAAAAAGTGTGAATGTATTGAAACTTGAAAGGCAAAACTTGATCGTGTAACCCTCAAGTAAAAAATAAAAAAATATGTCTTAATTGAAGACAACCAGAACTATGAATTTCATGTTACAAATATTCTAAAACCATATGAAAAGATAATAAAAAGTGTATATAATATTGAAAAGGATGTAGAACTTAGGCTTACCATATCCAGATTATTAAAAAGCTGGACATGTGAATTAAAAATGCTGGATTATATCGACATACCTCTCATTTGCTGCAACAACATCACAACTCAAAAAATTAGTTTCTTATTTTAATGTAGAATTAATTATCGCTTCTATATTTATCTTAAGTAAAAAATTTATGTAAAAATCTTGCATATTCAGCTCTTGAGAGAAATATAATTTTTCGTTTTCCCATTGACTTCTTTGCAAATTGAAAACTTTGATTATGACCTTTTCCAGCATATGAGCGATATATATTTAAGAATTAAAACTAAATAACGAAAACAAAAAATCATACCAAAAAGACGCAAACAAAACAAAAATAAGCTACTAGATATTTTTGTACTTTGAAGTAAAAAAGTTATAGCAAATTTATAAAAATTATTTTAAAGCAGCAATAAATATTAAGAGCATTTTGTGGAAAATTGTTTTTAGCTGGACAAATTTCTTTTTAGCTTGAAACTGGACAAGCCATTAAAAAGCTGGACAATCCAGCCAAAACAAGCCCGACTGGCAACCCTAGTAGAACTACAAGTTTTAATAAAAAAAAAGTAATGTGAGTCCAAGCACATGTGTAAACATCTAGTAATGAAAATTTTTTTTTAAGTACTAGCTAGTACAATTATATGTTAGTGAAAATTAGTATATGATATTGCACACTAGATGGTGTTTATATGCAGCTGTTAAGTTTCTCTGTACTTCTTGTTGTCCGTATGAATGACAATCTCAAAGACGAAGAATACTTTTAGTTTGACAATTTTAGTTTTTTTCCATATTTTGCTTTGTTTTAGTAAATTTCTTATTAAAAGTGCAAAAAATCTTTTTAAGTTATAAGTTTTTTTATTTATTTGCCTACGATAATATAATGTACGAGAATTAGTGAAAGTTAGTAGCTACTATTGCACACTAGATGGTGGTGAGTGTATTTCTATGCAGCTGTTAAGTTTCTCTGTACTTCTTGTTGTCCGTATGATTACACTAATACACTCATATATAGCTCACACCGATTTGATCTTACTCTAAATTTGTGATTGTATTGTGAAAAATATTTTTACCCCCTGATAATTACCCTGCAGTCGGCGTAGCTAGGGAATGTGTAACTATTTCCTTAACTACCAATCATTACCATGACATTGACGGTAGTCAGTTGCCTCCATCTGCATAACCTGTGATGTGCGATTTCACTGATACTGCTTCTATAGCGAAATAACTATGTATTTGTATAGCACGATCAGGCCGATGAGATCAATGGTCAGCAAAACCCAATTATTGTCAGTAGTTAATAACTGTATGTGCGAGAACAATTAAAATACTCAAATTTCAGCAATTAAATTTTAAAATTTTTAAATTTTAATTGCCAAATTTGTGTTAATGGGTTTTTTTGTAATTTGATACTTTAATGTGTGTGTGTGTATTTTCCCACGGTTAAATAGGGATGTTCACATTATTGTTGTTTAATTTTTTATGATGTTGGGGTAGGCGTGGGAATTTTTGTCTGTCCATACGAGACCTTGGGAGTTTGTGTCTGTCCGTATGAGACCGTGGGAATTTCTGTCCGTCCATATGTGGGGGGTAGTTTGGTGGAGGGGTGCTGTAGTAACCAAAATGAGTTTGTATAAGTGAGCGTGAGACCGTGGGAATTTTTGTCTGTCCATATGAGAGCTTGGGAGTTTGTGTCTGTCCATATGTGACCTTGGGAATACATGTCCGTCGGTATGTGAGCGTGGGAATTTCTGTCTGTCCATATGTGAGCGTAGGAATTCTGTCTCTACATGGGTGCTATGGCCTAATAGAAAATAATAAATTTTTAGTATCTGACACAACATTTTTTAGGAAGTACAATATCTCAAAAGTGTTGTATAAATGGATGGCCCTAATGTTTGTGGTTCGTTTCTTCTTGCTGGAGTGAGATTTCTTCTTTTATTTTTTAGCTTGTTTTTAATTGTGGTGTGTGTTTACTTAAGATATTTTTAATTTTGGTGTGTGTTTACTTAAGATATTTTGTCCAGCAATTCAGTTATTTCTTTTTTGTGTGCAATGCTTGAGTGTGGGGGAATAATTTGATTATTCTGATCTTGAAGACGTTGTGGAAAAAATTACTATTGCATAAATATTGAATTTGATATTTTGTTTATTTTATACATGACGATCATCGATGGATTTTATTTGGGGATCTGGATGGTGGTGCGATTTCTGTATTTTGTAGAATATTAATATGTGTGTGTTTTTGTGTTCTGAGTGGCGATTGGAATGTCTGCCTGTCAGACAGGGGGTGTGTGTGTGACGATTGGTGAGTCTGTGTGACAGTCCGCTTTTTTGTTGCTTTCCTGGATTTAGCGCAAGTGGGTCAGTATGAAATGAAATAAATTTGTAGATATTTATGTACGCATATACATACAAACAAATAATAAGCGTTTATTCGTTGTGCCCAAATATTCCCTTGACCATTTGAATGAATGAACCATTGTGTTTATTTGTTTGTGTGTTCTCTGAAATAAATATGTATATAGGTGTTTATTTGAAATAAAAGACATTTATTTTAATTTTTATAAGCATTTATTTAAAAGTTTGTTAACATTTTCATTTTTAAGTAAAATTGCATTCCTTAAGGCACAAACACCATAGTCGTGATAGCTACAATAGAAATATGTTGAATGGTTAGTTTCCATTTGTTTAAAATTAATGCAGCCAATGTCTTCAATGTTATAAACTGTTTGATGAATCATTTTTTCTAGCCATTTTTTCTTCTCTCCCCCCTTAACATATATATGTGAATTTCTTATATTGGATCTTAAAAACTTGCAAACGCTTTGAAATGAGACTGATCCATCATTCCAGTTAATATGATGATAGTTTTTTGTTAACCAAACTGCTTCTCTCTGTTTTTTGACCGATAAACATGCGAAATCAAAAGGAGGTTTTATGATGAAGTTGAGGCATTCGTTGTTGCTGAAAACTACAGCTAGTTCTTTTGCGATGAAGTCATTTGAATTATTTTTGAAACCTTGCAAGTCTACAAAAACAATATCACCATCCATGTTATTTAATTTATAAGACCTTCCGGACTTGACCTTTTATTGGTATGTATTCTATTACGCGGTCATGAATAAGAACGCAGTAAGCTGATGTCGTTGCTGGAATATTTGTTGCTGTTTCAAATTCAATTTTTATGTCAATCGGTCCGGTATTGACTGATTCGTTCTGATAGCTTACATCTACTACAATAATTGGAGCGTCGTCTTTAAACTCCTGGGCAGTTAATAATGGTTGAGGCTCATTCATATAGTAGCTTTGTTGAAATCTTACATACATATCATATAGAATTGCATACCGTTCATTTTTAAATTTTATGTTAAGATCATCATATGGGTAAGAGGTTGAATTTAAATGTACTTTTAAATTAGTGAGGTCACAGTGAACAAATTTGTTACCTCGTTGAAATGCGACCAATACAAAACGTGGTCGCTCTTTACTTGCAGCTAATTTAACATTCCAAATATGACTTGTTCCTGTATTCAATTGTGGATTCATATGACAATCCCAGCTACGAAATGCCATCGGTATAGAAGCACCATTGTTAATAATTTTAATCATATTTAACTTGCTCTGATCAGATAATTGTACGTGTGGAATTCTCCAGGAGATGAGTGAAATTGTAAGTTTCGATTTTTCAGTAGAAACGCTCGAGTGTACAAGAGCTTCATCATTTTTATTGCGCAAGAGTATCAATTCATGCTTTCCATTAAGTATAACTTTGTTGTAGTCTTCAGCAAACCCCAAAAGCATTTTTAGTGGTACATAAAAATTAAAATATCCATTCTTAAGATTCAAATCATCAGTTTTATGCCATCCACCATTTTGCATTACAACGCTTTGAGTTGGTGATAGAGATACCAAATTTTTTATTGTGGTTGTTGTTCCTAAATACCTTGTATGATCGATTTCAATACCATTAAGCTCATAGCGGATTTCATCAAATAGATGTGCAACAAAGTTGTTTTTCAATTTAAAATTTTCTGAAAATTTTCCAGTTTTTTCATCTACAACGAAACCTTCCACATATATATAGCTCTCACTAGGTAACACGTACAAATCTTGATTTTGTATTGAGATTCGAATCTCATCATTATTATTGTACGATTGTAGATATGGTATGTAGGTATGATAGTCCTTTTTTATTATATTTTCGTCAGACAATGGCTTATCCAATACGTTTATTATTGAGCTCATGTTTTTCCCTATGATTTTCTAAATTCTTTTGAAAAATTGAATGTTGGTGAACTTCCAGCAAGGGAAGATTTCTTCAACCAGCTCAATAATAAGGAGTGCTCGATTGAAGACTATGATCATGCGAAAGAAGTTTGGAATGCTTTCAGCTGCAAAACCTTACAAGATTACATGGAAGTATATTTAAAAACGGATGTGCTCTTACTTGCAGATATATTTGAAAGTTTTAGAAAGGTTTGCAAGAACATCTACCACTTAGATCCATGTCAGTATTACACTGCACCAGGACTATCGTGGGATGCTATGTTGAAGCATACAAATATAGAATTAGAGCTTTTGACGGATATAGATATGTACAATTTCTTCAAGAAAGGAATACGTGGTGGGCTTGTACAATGTAGTAATCGTTATTCAAAAGCTAACAATAAATATTTAGCTGATTATGATAGAGAGAAGCCCTCAGAATTTATTGTGTACTTAGACGCAAATAACCTTTACGGTTGGGCAATGTCTGAGTATCTACCTTATGGTGGATTCAAATGGATGTCAACTGAAGAGCTAAATCTAGATCCGACAACCATAGAGGATAGTTCAAGCGATGGATATGTCTATGAAGTTACTTTAGACTATCCTTCTCATTTGCATGACTCTCACAATGACCTTCCTTTCTGTCCAGAAAATAAAAAAATTTTGCAAACAAAGCACATTAAATTACTAGCAGATTTTTCTACAAAACAAACATATGTCATACATTATAGAGCTCTTAAACAATGTTTGCAGTATGGTCTAGTTCTAAAGAAAGTACATCGAATTCTCACCTATAAGCAATCAACCTGGTTGAAAAGTTATATAGACTTGAATACCAAACATAGGGCTACTGCAAAAAATGTTTTTGAAAAAAATTTCTTTAAATTGTTAAATAATGCAGTATATGGTAAAACTATGGAGAATGTGGAAAAGAGAAAAAATGTACGAATAGTTACTAACTGGAATAGGACAAACTGTAATCATTTAGGAGCTCAAGATTGGATATGTAAACCTAATTTTCATAGTTTGTCAATATTTTCTGAGGATATGGTAGCGATTGAAATGAAAAGAGTGAAAACCTATTACAATAAACCCATATATTTAGGATTTTGTGTATTAGAGCTTTCCAAATGGAAAATGTATGATTTCCATTATGGGTACATGCAACCCAAATTCAAGACAAACCTATCATTAAACTATATGGACACAGACTCTTTCATTTACACAGTACAAACTGAAGATTTCTATGCTGACATAAAAACTGACGTCGACCATAAGTTTGATACTTCAGATTACCCAAAAGACAATGTATATGGATTTCCTCTGGTAAACAAAAAGGTGTTGGGTATGATGAAGGATGAGAATTGTGGAAAGGTAATGAAGGAATTTGTAGGATTGCGATCAAAAATGTACTCTTTTAGTGTGCAATATCAAAGTGATATTAAAAAATCGAAAGGAGTAAAGAACTGCATTCTTAATAATTATAGTATAGCTTCATATAGAAATTGCTTATTCCATAAGTCGACTGTGTATGATGATATGCTAACATTTAAATCAAAAATTCATCAAATTTACTCAAATCAAATAAATAAAGTAGTATTAAATTATGCAGATGATAAAAGAAAAATAAGAAGTGATGATAAAAGTACGTATGCATGGTATCATTTTCGAATCGAAGAAACCAATCCCGATTACGAACTTGATATGCTATTGTGGGAAATTTCAAGATTAGAAAAGGAAGAAGCAATGGAATAACTGCAACTAATTTTTTAGCTAATAATTTCTATGTGTAAGTACTTAAATCTAGTAATAAAAGAAAACATGTTTTATTTTTAAGTTAAAAATTGTTTTATTGTTAAGAGAGAGTGAGAAAAAACCAGAATTTTACAAATATATTATATATTAAAAAACATTAAAGATTTTGTTTTATTCTGATTATTTACTTTTAATGAAATAATGCATAATATGAATTAATTAAATGGCTAATTGCCATTTTTCTTAAATAATATACCGAACACCGGCAGGTGTCTGGTCCTTCCACACAATCCGGATGGCTCCAAGGACAGGATTTGAAATGGCCATCGTCCTTGTCTTCATCTTCCATTATACCCATTTCTTCGTTTTGATCCAACATGTCTAGGAAATATTTCATCATATCCCGGTGTTCATGTAGTTGACATCCTTCAAAGTTGATTAGGAATTGCACAATCTTGTCTCTTATTTGACTCATGTTTTTTATTTTAAATTTAACCTTTTTATTAGCAAAATTTACTTGCGTTCCGTTTTACTGTTACTTTGCAACTATAATTGATCATTTCAACGAACCAGTACGAAGGTGCATGTTATGAAATTTAAAAAACGAAGCCTGATCGTTTTTAATCCGAAAAATAATTTAAAATTTTGTGTGAACGACTCAAAAAAATGTATACATATTTGTATCATCTCTCTATCTTTTTTCAACTACTTAGTTTTAAATACTTATATAGATTTCATTTCTCCTCACTTTGTCTTTTGTCAAAATAAAACAAAAAAATCATTGTATAACGATTTTCTGTTAGGCTTCTTACAGTCTAGAAAGCTAAAATCGAGATTAGTTTGCAATAAAAGTTCAAAGCTATAAGTTGTGAAAAATTTCTACCGCAATGGATCTGGTGAAAAAATTTAATTCGTGCAATACAAAAACCTTAATACATATAAAGGATCTAGATGATTCAATCAAATACAACATCCTACGTGCAAAGCGGGTAACAACAAAGTACGGAGAAACAATTCAACTTGAGCTGGAAAACCATATAATGTTTCTCCCGAACCGATATAATGCATTAACCAATGTAGAATTAGAAGATCTTTCGAATGATAAATATCGACTACAAAGAAAAGGAGAGCGAAACCTGATCTTAGATAGCGAGATGCACGAGTTTTTGATACCAAACTCCCAGTACCCTGTTTGGCAGTAAAAATAAAAAAAAAAATAAAATAAAAAAAATGTTATGTACATATATTTTGTAACTAATACAATAAAACAACGAAAGAATTTTTTAAAATATACAAATATATGCTTGTGTTTTATTTCAACTCTTTAGTTGCTTCATAAAGAAATTTTAAACATAAATGACCACAATTAAATGTATTAAAGTTTTGATATTGATTGTAGTTGTATTCAATATTTCTACCTAGATATTTTATTAATTCTAAAGGAGGTTGTAAATTTCCAAAGCTGTCGAAATATTGTTTTTCATCCTTGTTTCTATAGTATGCTACCCAATGAGTACCTGGTCCTGCTGATAAATCTAAATTAATTATTCCACATTCTACTGTCCTTGGCCGTTTTGGTAGAGAATCCAACATATAAACTCCTCTAAAGTGTGGAATATTTCTTGAAAATTTTCTTAGATCAAATTCTGATAATGGTCTGTTGGGTAGCATTTCTAATAGTTTTTTGAATGATCTTTAGAAACAAGTCCATAACCCTTTTTATATGGTTTAAGGTACAGTCCTTCTCCCACAGCAATAGACTCCATTGCCTTATTGTGTCTGGTGGCTTCCTCAAGTTGTTTTTTTGCGTCCTTTGTTGCATTTACAGCCTTAGCTATAGCGGCACCTCCAGTTGTTAGACTACCAAGTGCACCTAGAGCAGTTAGAATTGGAATTAGCGGTAAAAATCCACCAATTTTTGGAACATTGATTATGCGTGGTATAACAACGCGTGCCTTTTTCCCCTTAAGTGATCTGTTGATAACTTTACGAGCAATTTTAATGGCCGAGTTAATGTCTTGTGGTTTTTCTTTCCGTAATGTTTTTGTTGCTGCTCTAATTGAACTATTGAACAGCTTTTTATCATTTAAATGAGTTCGTAACGATAGTCTTTGCCTATTTCTGCTCTTCTTCTCCATACCCATACCAAATTTAGTTTTTGCTTTCATTGCATTGGACACCATATATGCAAATGTTTTTTCTTCAAGACTGCTATTGTTTGAAAGAACTCTTTCCCAAGCTTTATTTTCAAGAATTTTATCAGCTTGGTGTCTACTGTTTAATTCTTTGTTTTTGGAGTAAGCTATATCGTGATTTTTGCAAGCAGCATCCAATAAATTAATTCCTTTATCTCCTCTATCTAAACGCTTTTGTAATCTTGTGCCAGGTCCACAGTACTGATATCCAGGAAGATGTAATTCAAAAGGTAGAGAATTTATTGTTTTATTTAGTAAACCTTCTCCAACGATAGTTTTCTTATGACTGAATGTTTTTTTATAAAACGTAACCATATTATTTTATTCTAGAATAAAAGATATTGTTTTGTGAATTTTACAAGTAGTTATTGAAATGCGCTTAGTAAAACAACACAAAAATATTTTAGTTCGTAATGTGGATGTATCTTCAAATGACAGTACAAAAATAAGACATAGTTCCTTGCTACCAAATTCTATACGAGCATTAATAGTTGGTCCCTCCAATTGTGGAAAAACTAATGTAATGATCAGTTTGCTAGAAAGTCCTAATGGTCTCAAGTTTGAAAATATCTATTTGTACTCAAAATCTCTGTATCAACCTAAATATGAATACCTAAAGAATTTAATTTCGCCAATTAAAGGAATGGGATACTACACATTCGCAGACAATGAGTCCGTTGTTCCTCCTAGCGAAGCTAAAAGCAATTCAATTATGATTTTCGATGATGTTGCATGTGAAAACCAAAACAATATACGTGCATATTTTTGTATGGGGCGTCATAAGAATGTGGATTCATTTTACTTGTGTCAAACCTACACAAGAATTCCAAAACATTTAATAAGAGATAATGCCAATTTAATTATAATGTTTAAACAAGATGCGAAAAATATGAGACATGTATACGATGATCATGTTGCCAGCGACATGAAATTTGAAAAGTTTCAGTATATATGTCAAGAATGTTGGAAGGATAAATATGGATTTTTGATGATAAGTAAAGATAATGAACTAAACAATGGTCGCTATAGAAAATCATTTGATTACTTCATCGTAATATAAATTACTGTTCATCAAGGGTATTGCTTAGTACATAATCTGGCTTTAAACTTTATACATGTGATTGTTATAACTGGTCATCTAAGCAAAAACTTGATCTGATACATAATAATCTGATCAGATACCTAACAAGCTGATCTGATAACCTCATCTGATAAACTGATCTGATACCTGATCTGATAACCTGATAAACTCATCTAATATCTGATCTGATAACCTGATCTGACACCTGATAAGCTGATCTGATACCTGATCTGACACCTGATAAGCTGATCTGATACCTGATAAACTGATCTGATACCTGATCTGATAACCTGATCTGATACTTGATAAGCTGATCTGATAGCTGAAAAGCTAAAATGAATGAAAAAATTCTAAAAGACTTGGTGAAAACAAGAAATATATTAAAGAAAAAGCTTCGTAGTATAAAAACTGGTGAAATAGATACACATCAGCAATTAAGTGATACATTCAAGCCCATAACAGAACCTTTAAAAGAATTTATAAATATCTCTAAACTTATTGATATACCGAATAAAAAAGAAAAGAATGATAAGAAAACTGAATATGAGGACAGTGCCAATTTTCATCTTCAGAACTCAACAATGAAGTTGGAAACAAGTACCCCTAAGAAACTAATTGAAGAATCAATGTTTAAACAGTCTAATAGTAAAAGTAACAGCGATTTTGATGAAGATGACTTTTATTCACAACATTCTAATCATGACGAGAGTTATCCTGACTTATCACTATTGCAATCGAGAAATGAACTAGATACTAACTATGGTCCACATAGAGATTATAATAACGAATGGAAATTTGGTAGTAGCAACATCGAGTTAAATCAAGATAAAATACAAGTTGGTGGTCAAATATGGGCTCTCACCCCAGGACTGTTTTCTTTGATGTTTCATAAAACACCAAAAAGCTATGATAAATTTGAGCTTGAAATCTATAAAAAAATATTACTTACTACCAATGCACACAGAAGAGATTATAAGTCCGATGGTCAAATCAAGGGGACTAGAGGGTACAAGTACAAACATATTATTGGAAAACTTTTTAAAGAGAAAAATCATAAGAGCTCATCGGAATTAACAAAGGCTACTTATTTAGGTAAGGGATTGATGCAGGTAAATCCTCATAAATCAAACTATATATACTGGGATGATCCAAACGAGTTGGTAGATCGACTTAGACTACTGCTTGCATCACAGTCTGCAGGTCATACTAATCACAACAACGAGATTGTTTCAATTATTGAAGAACTACGTGAAGCTAATATAATAGTATAAACTATATAAACGGATACACATTTTAAATATAAATTATGTCTGTTGATAAATTCGGACATTATCTAAACGACACTAGCAGTATAATTTCATTGAAAAATGCACCTAAATTGTTGGGCTTATTTTTGGATGCGAACAACAACATTGATGTCCAAAACAAAAGAATCAAAAATGTTGCAAAAGCTTTGGAGGAAAACGATGCTATCAATAAATTGTTTTTGCAAACTCAAATGGAAGAAGTAGAACACAAAATTATAAAAGAATTTAAAGAAGATAACAACAAAATGCACAATACTCTAAAAAATCAAATCGAAATGCAACAACATGAAATAATATTACAGTTGGAAGAGAATAAAAAATTGCAAGAAAGCATTTCCAAGATCAGAGCATCCTTCGAAGAAGAAATTGAAAGATTAAATGAGAAAATGCATAGATTTGAAAATTACATGTTTGTGTCAATTGGTGAAAGCGCATCAGATAGATCACAACACACCCCAAAGACTTCTTAAAGCTTATACATGGATACAAAAAGAAATTTAGTGAACGAGCTCCATAAGCAAGCTCGAAAAATGTTTGGACGTCGTAGAGTTGTTATGAAAGGAATAGACGATCTTTGGCAAGCGGATTTAGTTGAAATGGGGAACTATTCTACATACAATAAAAATTATAGATTTTTGCTAACTGTAATTGACACATTCTCCAAATATGCTTGGGCAGTACCTCTGAGAAGAAAAACAGCTGTTGACACAACGCAGGCAATGGAGACTATTTTTCAGTTGGGGCGTGTGCCAAAAAACTTACAAACAGATGATGGTAAAGAATTCTTCAACAAACACTTTAATCAATTGATGGATAAATACAACATCAAACACTACTCAACGTATAGCATCATGAAAGCATCAATAGTAGAACGATTCAATAGAACATTAAAAGGAATGATGTGGAAAGAGTTTAGTTTTAATGGTTCCTACAACTGGCTTGATATATACAAAGATTTACTTAATGCATACAATAGAAAAGTTCATCGCACCATTAAAATGCCACCGATTAAAGTCAACTCAAAAAATGAAAAACAACTTCTAAATACAGTATACAGTCATTTAAAGATGTACAAAATGTCAAAATTTAATGCAGGAGACCATGTACGTATTAGCAAATATAAACATATTTTTGAGAAAGGCTATACTCCGAATTGGACAACAGAAATTTTCACAATCCAAAGAGTTCAGAATACATATCCTACAACATACATATTAGAAGATTATCTTGGAAATCCTATTAAAGGTGGCTTCTATACGGAAGAACTGTCAAGAACTAGATTTCCAAATACATATCTAGTTGAAAAGTTGATTCGACTGAAAGGGGAGAAAGCATTAGTTAAATGGTTGGGATTTTCTAATCAACACAATTCCTGGATAAGCAAAGATGAAATACTATAGATGGAAAACGAAATAAATCGTCATCCGCAATGATAACAACGACAATAACATCAATATTTTTAATAACTAATGTTAATTTTAAAATAAGATTATGAAATATATATGCAAATTATTCTTATAAACCATGGTGTGTATTAAACTTTATTTATTTGTGAACAGGCTGTTATAATGTCAATAACACTTACTCTGAGCTCTAACTCATCAGCGCTATATGCTAATTATTTTCCTCCCATTGACTTAAACGACTCATATGAGTGTGCGCTAACTGATTTTCATTCATACAACAGTATTCCAAATGTAGACTCCTATAACAATATGTTTCATATAGGGGAATATGTAATTGAAATACCAATTGGATCTTATGAATTGAAAGATATAGTTGACTACATAGAAGAGCAATACAAACGACTCAGTCCTGGAGAGCATATTTTTATAGAAGCTAACAACAATACGATGCAAGTTAAAATAAATAGTTCTAAAGACCCGATATATTTTAATAAAGAAAATACAATTGGGAATCTTTTAGGATTCAATAGTAAAATCCTAACACCGACCGAAGATCTTTACTCAGATCTTCCAGTTAATATTTTTAAAGTAAATCTCTTGCGAATTGAAAGTAGTATCGCTACTAACACATATATGAACAATTCAAAATCACACACACTTCATGAGTTTCCGATTAATGTACCTGCAGGCTATAAAATAGATGAGATTCCACGGAATCTCATCTATTTACCTGTAAACACCAAAGAGATAAGTTCTCTATCACTGCGCGTGGTTGATCAGAACGGTGATTTAATTAATTTCAGAGGAGAGGAAATTACAATACGAATACATTTAAGACCAACTAAGTAATGATAATATACAATACAAGTATATCACAAAATACGGCAGCCACGTCTCATCCACAGATATTACAACCTAAACCACAATTGAAAAGATCTGCTCGTCAAAGGTCACTTACAACAACAAACAAAAGTTTTCTCAAGTCTTTGAATTTCAAACTGAAAACAAAATGAGCTCAATAATAAACGTATTGGATAAGCCATTGTCTGACGAAAATATAATAAAAAAGGACTATCATACCTACATACCATATCTACAATCGTACAATAATAATGATGAGATTCGAATCTCAATACAAAATCAAGATTTGTACGTGTTACCTAGTGAGAGCTATATATATGTGGAAGGTTTCGTTGTAGATGAAAAAACTGGAAAATTTTCAGAAAATTTTAAATTGAAAAACAACTTTGTTGCACATCTATTTGATGAAATCCGCTATGAGCTTAATGGTATTGAAATCGATCATACAAGGTATTTAGGAACAACAACCACAATAAAAAATTTGGTATCTCTATCACCAACTCAAAGCGTTGTAATGCAAAATGGTGGATGGCATAAAACTGATGATTTGAATCTTAAGAATGGATATTTTAATTTTTATGTACCACTAAAAATGCTTTTGGGGTTTGCTGAAGACTACAACAAAGTTATACTTAATGGAAAGCATGAATTGATACTCTTGCGCAATAAAAATGATGAAGCTCTTGTACACTCGAGCGTTTCTACTGAAAAATCGAAACTTACAATTTCACTCATCTCCTGGAGAATTCCACACGTACAATTATCTGATCAGAGCAAGTTAAATATGATTAAAATTATTAACAATGGTGCTTCTATACCGATGGCATTTCGTAGCTGGGATTGTCATATGAATCCACAATTGAATACAGGAACAAGTCATATTTGGAATGTTAAATTAGCTGCAAGTAAAGAGCGACCACGTTTTGTATTGGTCGCATTTCAACGAGGTAACAAATTTGTTCACTGTGACCTCACTAATTTAAAAGTACATTTAAATTCAACCTCTTACCCATATGATGATCTTAACATAAAATTTAAAAATGAACGGTATGCAATTCTATATGATATGTATGTAAGATTTCAACAAAGCTACTATATGAATGAGCCTCAACCATTATTAACTGCCCAGGAGTTTAAAGACGACGCTCCAATTATTGTAGTAGATGTAAGCTATCAGAACGAATCAGTCAATACCGGACCGATTGACATAAAAATTGAATTTGAAACAGCAACAAATATTCCAGCAACGACATCAGCTTACTGCGTTCTTATTCATGACCGCGTAATAGAATACATACCAATAAAAGGTCAAGTCCGGAAGGTCTTATAAATTAAATAACATGGATGGTGATATTGTTTTTGTAGACTTGCAAGGTTTCAAAAATAATTCAAATGACTTCATCGCAAAAGAACTAGCTGTAGTTTTCAGCAACAACGAATGCCTCAACTTCATCATAAAACCTCCTTTTGATTTCGCATGTTTATCGGTCAAAAAACAGAGAGAAGCAGTTTGGTTAACAAAAAACTATCATCATATTAACTGGAATGATGGATCAGTCTCATTTCAAAGCGTTTGCAAGTTTTTAAGATCCAATATAAGAAATTCACATATATATGTTAAGGGGGGAGAGAAGAAAAAATGGCTAGAAAAAATGATTCATCAAACAGTTTATAACATTGAAGACATTGGCTGCATTAATTTTAAACAAATGGAAACTAACCATTCAACATATTTCTATTGTAGCTATCACGACTATGGTGTTTGTGCCTTAAGGAATGCAATTTTACTTAAAAATGAAAATGTTAACAAACTTTTAAATAAATGCTTATAAAAATTAAAATAAATGTCTTTTATTTCAAATAAACACCTATATACATATTTATTTCAGAGAACACACAAACAAATAAACACAATGGTTCATTCATTCAAATGGTCAAGGGAATATTTGGGCACAACGAATAAACGCTTATTATTTGTTTGAATGTATATGCGTACATAAATATCTACAAATTTATTTCATTTCATACTGACCCACTTGCGCTAAATCCAGGAAAGCAACAAAAAAGCGGACTGTCACACAGACTCACCAATCGTCACACACACACCCCCTGTCTGACAGGCAGACATTCCAATCGCCACTCAGAACACAAAAACACACACATATTAATATTCTACAAAATACAGAAATCGCACCACCATCCAGATCCCCAAATAAAATCCATCGATGATCGTCATGTATAAAATAAACAAAATATCAAATTCAATATTTATGCAATAGTAATTTTTTCCACAACGTCTTCAAGATCAGAATAATCAAATTATTCCCCCACACTCAAGCATTGCACACAAAAAAGAAATAACTGAATTGCTGGACAAAATATCTTAAGTAAACACACACCAAAATTAAAAATATCTTAAGTAAACACACACCACAATTAAAAACAAGCTAAAAAATAAAAGAAGAAATCTCACTCCAGCAAGAAGAAACGAACCACAAACATTAGGGCCATCCATTTATACAACACTTTTGAGATATTGTACTTCCTAAAAAATGTTGTGTCAGATACTAAAAATTTATTATTTTCTATTAGGCCATAGCACCCATGTAGAGACAGAATTCCTACGCTCACATATGGACAGACAGAAATTCCCACGCTCACATACCGACGGACATGTATTCCCAAGGTCACATATGGACAGACACAAACTCCCAAGCTCTCATATGGACAGACAAAAATTCCCACGGTCTCACGCTCACTTATACAAACTCATTTTGGTTACTACAGCACCCCTCCACCAAACTACCCCCCACATATGGACGGACAGAAATTCCCACGGTCTCATACGGACAGACACAAACTCCCAAGGTCTCATATGGACAGACAAAAATTCCCACGCCTACCCCAACATCATAAAAAATTAAACAACAACAATGTGAACATCCCTATTTAACCGTGGGAAAATACACACACACACATTAAAGTATCAAATTACAAAAAAACCCATTAACACAAATTTGGCAATTAAAATTTAAAAATTTTAAAATTTAATTGCTGAAATTTGAGTATTTTAATTGTTCTCGCACATACAGTTATTAACTACTATTGTCCTTCACACAGTTTCTTGACGGTCTATTCCATTCCATTAATATCTGTGAAAGGCTACATTTACTTAAATTGTTTTCACTTTCATTTACATATTAATTTGCTATTTCAATATTGTAGATTCATAAAAATGTGTTCTTATACAAAAAAGAGGAACGACAAGTTTTTAGTTTATGAACTGTACTCTTAAATGATCAAATTAAGAATGTTATACAGGTTAAATATTTGTTACGTTTGTAGTTAAAGATTGCAAGTAACTAAGAAACAGTAACGAATTATAAGAAAATGAAGAAAATTGGCGACAAATGCAAATTCTTAAGTCGTACTATATTTAAATAGTTAATTGATTGTAAGTTTGTAACTAATTAAATACATGAAATCATTAATTGTGACTGAACATACTCCGCCCCATTGAAAGTCTTCTTTCCATCAACTTCGTCAAGTGGCAATGGAGCAATTTTATGAATGGATCTCCTGAAAATTCCTTTTTTGGTTTGAACATCTACGACATGGACTCTGCCATCATGGCCAGGAATGACGTTTACGATACGAGCAAGGAGCCACTGCTGTGGAGGTAGATTTTGTTCATGAAGGATTACTAATTTTTACTAAATTACTAATGTTTGCACCTGGCTTAAACCAACTTGATTTTTGTTGTAAGCTGAGAACATAGTATTGCAACCAGAATTGTTGTTTCATATAGGTAACACGTTGCCAGGACTTCAAGTAGGTGTTGTTTTTCGGGTGTGCTAAGGTTTCGTCGGGTAGAGCAAGTGATGACGAACCAATAAGCATATGACCGGGCCTAAAAGCTTCACCGTAATTTGAATCGTCACTTCTGGGTACCAACGGGCGTGAATTCAAAATGGCCTCAACTTCGATCAATATGGTTAGAAATTCTTCATAGGTAATGGCAGCTTTAGACACGTTCTTCAGCAGTATGGTTTTTCTAGACTTCACTGCTGATTCCCAGAAGCCACCAAAATGGTGTGATCGAGGGGGAATAAACGAGAAGTGGAAGCCAATAAATTCGCTGCATTGCATTATGGACTTAATGTTGTTTTCCTCGAAAAAACGTTGCTTAAACTCATTGAGTCTTGCTTGAGCACCTACAAAATTTGTAGCGTTGCCACAATATAAGCGCTGAGGTATACCACGTCTACCTATGAATCGTTTTAAACATAAGAGAAAGGCATTTGTCGATAAATCCGAAACCAGTCCGATATGAAGGGCTTTTGAGGCAAAACAAACGAAAATCGCCACGTAACTTTTGTATGGCGGTTTTCGTCTAATTCGGTATGATGTGTAAAATGGATCACAAAAATCTACACCACAGGGGACGATCAGCAGTAAGTCTATCCATTGGTAGGTCACCCATGACTTGTTGGAGTAGTCGAGGTTTGTATATAATTGCATTCACAATTTCGCACCACTTGTCTCACAACATCTCTAGCATTGATGACCCACACTTGTTCTCGAAGAATTGCCAGTAGCGCTTTGGGGACCGCGTGCAAATGTTTGAAGTGGGGATTTCCAACGTACACCTTTGTAAAATGATGGTTCTTTGGAAGAAGTGCTGGAAATCTGACGCTGTATGGTAAGGGCGCGTTCACTAGCCTGTCACCAACTCTTAAAATCGACAAGGTTGTTTTGTAACTTTGTACAGTCTGTTGAAAAGGCGATAATTTTTGTAGGGCTGGCTGGCTCGTGAGACCCTTTTTAAAGCGGTCATTCATCCTTGAATGATGTTTGTTGAACGTCGTGTGCCACCCTCCAAAAGGCGAGTTCAAGTTCGTTCGCTGTGATGAATTGCTGGCGCTTGCCTTTGTGAAATAAACGATGTATATAAATTATGATATGCAGAATACGAAGAAAAGATAATTGTTTAGCAACAATTTGTGTAATAATTGAACTCTCAATAATTGTAGTTTTAAACGAAGATTTTCTGATATCTACCGATGGAAGTTCATTATTAAAAATTAAACTAGACGGCCAGTATTTCTCATCTCTTTGAAGAAAATCTGGACCATCAAACCAGATAGTAGTGCTCGTTGGCAAGACAACCACGGAAAACAACATCTGCAGGGTTTGGTTTCGATGGTATATGTCGCCAGGGTATGTTCTGTGTAGTATTTTGAATTTCAGAAACACGATTGGCGACAAAGCACACATACGAGGATGAATGCCTTTTGAGCCAGTTTAAAACTATTTTGGAATCATTCCCGAAAAATATACGAAATTTATATCGGTTTTCGAACTGGTCCTTGATTTTTGCCCACGTTCGACTCAGTAGTAGTGCAGCACAAAGCTCTAATTGATGAGCTACAGGTGCCACCCTAGATTTTGCGATAAGTAAAGTTACACGAAATTCAGTTATATGAGGTACCCGGATATATATGCAACACCCATATGCCAACTGTGAGGCCCCAGAAAAACCGTGTATGTCAAAAGTCACATCTGGCATTATTCTTTCAAATCTAGGAATTTCTAGTGTATTAACATGGGGTAACTTTTCTTCAATTTGAAACCAGCGTGTTTTCAACCATTCAGCTAATGGTGCCTCCCAGTCAAGTTGCAGCTTCCACATCTCTTGAATTAATATTTTGCATGAAGTTACTATTGGGCTTAACAAGCCAAGAGTATCGAAAATTCTAGCGACTACAGATAACACTAGTCTCTTTATCGGAATAACAATTTTTGAAAATTCAAATCGAAAACAAAAAACGGATTCCACGATATTCCAAGGGTGTTGTTTTCATTCTTTCGTCTAAAATTCAAATTTTCGCTTGAAGTAGTTAATTTTGGACAGTTTGAATTCCATTTTGACAATGTCAACCCAGATTTCTCTAGAATTTGTACAACTTCAAGCTTCTTTGAGGAAAGCTCATTAATAGTAGCTGCTCCAGTGAGAGGTCATCAACGTAGAGGTCTTGTTTCAGAACCGTACAACCAATAGGAAATTCTTCTTTATAATTGTCAGCTATGAATGAAAGACTTCGAATAGCGAGAAAAGGAGACGCCGATGTGCCATAAGTGACGGTGTTGAGCTGATAAAGATTAAGAGGGTCATTAGGTGTTTCTCTCCAGAGAATAAGTTGAAAATTTCGATCCTCTTCATGTACCAGAAACTGCCTGTACATTTTACAAATGTTAGCTGACAAGGCAAGTTCTTTCTGAATATTTGGGCCGACCATTAATATTTCGTTTAAAGATATATTTGATGATGTACGTGTCGAAGCATCAAATACTATTCTCTGTTTAGTTGATAGACTTTGAAGGCGCAAAACAGAGTGGTGCGGTATAACATAATGGGGTTTATTCAAAGTTTCATAATTTATTAATGACATATGACCCATTCTAATGTATTCTCTCATGAATTCTGTGTACATGGTCTTCAACATCATGTCCTTTTGAAGACGTTTTTCAAGATATATGAATCGACGACAAGCAATGTCAAATGATTTTCCAATTTTTTTCAGCAGAACACTTAAATGTTAAATGGACCTTGACTCTCCCGTTTGTTTCGAAAACCGTGGTTTCTACAAAATGTTGTTCACATTGTTTCTCTTCTTCGGATGTACGTGAGTTCTTTTGGGTAAATTCTTCTATTTCCCAAAACGTCTTTAGCATGGCATCTAATTCCTCAAAGGTGACAATATTGCATGATAAAACTCTACTTGGGGTCTGCATATTAGTTCCACCTCCTACTATTCACCCAAGGGTTTTATTAATTAAATATGGTAACCCTTCACCCAGGTGAATCTTGCCATCCAGTAGTAAGTCAAAAAATATGTCGAAACTAAGGAGCAAATCCATGCGCTGCGGTCAATTAAAATGTGGATCTGCAAGTGGAATGTCAATAGGTACGTCCCACTCTTATGTATCGAAGTGCTGTGATGGTTGTAATGATGAAATCGATTTTGTAACCGTAAATATAGTTAAGAACTTGAAATCTGATACGTGAGATTTGACAGTAGCAGAAACATTGTATTTTAGGTGCGAGCGAAGGTCTGAGACACCAGCTACTTCCTGCCTCTGATAGTGGAAGACGAAGATGACTAACAGATTCTTGGGTGATTAAATTGATTTCGGAGCATGAATCTAGAAGAGCTCTACAGGGTTCAAACATTGTGAAAGCATCTTGAACGAAAACTATGTCTGTAGGAAGCAAAACACGACGACGACTGCGAGGAGTAAAGGTTGAATTTTGTGTTAAGTTAATAATTGCAAGGCTATTTGTTGACTTTGACGATGAAGCTTGTTGATTTATATTTAGATGGTACGAGGACGATGGTTTGAACGACGATGACGAGGGTAGAAGTGATGGCGATGATGATTGAAAAGACGATACTGGTCGAAGAATAGACCATGAGTTCGAAACTAAAAGATGTTCCGGGGAAGACTGTTGACCCGTCGACGCATGTGAACTTTGATTATGTAGTGCCGAATGATGAGAAATACGACAAGTTCGGGACCTTGATTTCGACGGGCACTTCGCTACCATATGACCTGTCCGAAGACAATTCATGCAAAGCTTAGCGGCCTTGACAAATACAAATTGCAATTTCCATCGAAGTGTTCTTTGCTTTGGCAATACTCATAACTTTTGCTTGATGTAAAAAGTGCTACACCTGGCCGTTTAAATTTAGTCCTTGCCTTTTATTCACAGTCGTAAGAGAATTCGGTTTCAGACTACCGGCTTTCAAGAAATTGGCAACGCCGGTTAAGAATGGAATAACATTGATTCCACGAAGGCAGAAATTTAAAATCTTGCTGTTCATCATAAGCCCATTTTCCATATCTACTTTCGGTAAAACTATGTGTATGATGATGGCGTTCATTACAGTCAGCTCAGAGCCTAAAGAGAGCAAAGAACTGCGATGAGCCGGAACATTATCGAGGATTCCGCGTAATGAGAGTGCGCTCGGCTTGATCATTGTTGGTAGGGAAAACAAGGAATTAATATGTTCAATAAAAATTAATGATTTGTTGTCATACCGTTCAGTTAAAGCATCTATGGCCTTTTTAGAATTTGACTCAATCACCTGAAAGGGTTCTATGACTGCCAAGGCTTGCCCAGAGACACAATTGAGCAGATAATTAAAATTGTCAATGATAGGAATACTTTGCTCATTATGAACTAGTGTGCTGAAAGTACTGAAGAATCGAAAAAATGCAGAATACTTTCCATCGAATTTTGGTAATTTGATTTGTGGCAAACGATTTTGGTGCGACATAGATGGTTGAATAATATTTATTAGAGCTTCGTTTAGAGTTCATAAAATTCAATCAATAGAGCCTTGGCTGATATAAAAAGTTCTTCAATGTCTGATCGGTTTGTATCGGATTCATCAATCTTCTCAATTTGTGACTGAACATGGCTGATTTGTTTGAAATACGATTCGACAATTTGTAACCTACATTCCAGAATTGTATAATCCGATGAGCTACCGTCCTTATCGATTTTAGATTTCATTTGGGTAATATGTCTCTTTATGGATGTCCGTTGTTGTTTTAACGATGAAATCATGCTGGGTCTACACTCAACTTTATCGTTGCCAATACTGTCGGATTTCTCATTACTCATTTCTATAGTGGTTAAAGGTTGGCTACTATCGTGTTCTAATTTTTGATGATACGACAAAGTAGCTCATTCAGTTGATATAGTCAGTATATTGTTATAATGTGCTAACACTGATTAACGTGAAACTAATTACTACGAGTAATATATTTTATATTACTTACGTTATTAAGCGATGATGAGAAAAGATGTGTATGTAATGATAATTTCCAGCGTATGCTTGTAAGTATAAATGTAATTAACGATGATCTGTAATGTTAAAGAGCGACGACTGTGTAATTTGCAGCAGAGTGTGTAACGACACGTTTCCGCTGGTTGCTGGGATAGGGCTCAGCGGCGTCCAGGGTCCTACAATAATTTATTTTTATCGGGGCAGTAGGAAACACACTGGTGATGTTGGTTTGCTGATAGGATCGATATATTTCAGTTCCCCAAACGGCTTACCGAGGAGCCGTTTGGCGAGGAGTCAGGAAAACGAAGTGGCCGACAACGCGGTGGCCAGATGCTCAACTGGCAGGCGAGTGGAGAGAACGCTCCTAATAGAACGTCACCTTTCCGTAGGAGTGGTTCCCACCAATCGTCGTCAACAAGGGAGTCTTAGCCTCGGTGTAGGCGCTAGCAATGCATTCAAACGGGTTCAGTGAGTAAGAAATCCGATAGAACATACCTTTCTATCGATGGCAGTTCCTCCCTGACACACTTCACGGTTTAAGAGTACCGCTGTCCGGGAGTTGGCGTACCAGTTAGAAGACAATTCTGTTGGTAAACAAACTCTGATGTGGTTTTCTCCGTAGTATGAAACCAACCGAGGTTGTATGGTGCTACTATAAGCTAAGACTACTAAATTATTTAAATATGGAATGACTTACCTCCTCGCCGGCTGTTCAGGAACTCCCCATTGTTCAACAAAGTACCGCCTTTTATACTTGTGCACAGCAGACACACATGAGCACTGTCATGCGTGTATGGGTGCCATAAAATATTACAATGTTTGGTATATAAATTTAAAAACTATAACAATTATAAAGAACCGTTGGTAAATACATAGAGCAAACAAAATATGTTACAAAATTCAGAAAATCAATAATAAAGATCAACACAAAAATTCTTCCAATGTCATACGTACATATGTATGTATGTATGATTGTATGTAAATCAGATACGGGCGTTTCATAGCACAATTGTGCTGAGATCATTCACACGTATTCTTACCCTCTTTAATTTAGTCGTCGATGAGACAGCGACGAATGAATATCAGGCGGATGCTTACGATTTTTTTTATATTTTTCCAGAATATTTGTCCAGCAAACAATTTCAGTCATGATGATATGCGAAAAATATTTTGTCATAAACAATGCTTTCGATAACATACAATGCCTTTTATACAATTTTCTCCAATAACGGACTATACTAATTCTCCTACTTTAGTAATACTCTTAATCTTATTAATTAGTCTGTGTAAAATTTTATCAGAAATATTTTGAATATGTTTCCCATATGAAAATGATCTTCCATGCCGACAAATATCAAAGCTTATTAAGTTTGATACATCCAACCGCGTATTTTTTTTGCGAATATTCAGTGTTATGCTCCAGCAAGCAACCATTCTTTTATATATATATTTTTTCTTGAATGGAAAAGATAACGAATTATTGTCCTATCTTTTTTAACTTTTTTTTTCATTTGACGTTTGCTTAGAAAAAGTTTTATTTTTAATTAATAATTTTACGTAATCAACGTTTTTTTTCAACTTGGAAAATATTGGTACTTATGTGTAAATATATAATTCACCATTATCTTTCAAACGCTTGGCTTTTTGTTTGGTGGTTAGCTTGCAAGCTCAACACATACACAATTTACCAATACATTGACAGTGCCCACCACTGATGTAAATGCAAGCAAACAATATGAAGGCGTCGGCTGCAGCACAGCAAGCGGTGTGCATGTTTATGCAAACCGGCATGTACGTACGTACATATATGTGTATATATTTATGTACGATATAGGTACAACAGCTAGAACAGAGTTTTTGGTTTCTTTTTCTTGTTTTAAGAAAAACCGGTATCAAATATTACAAAAACTGATAATCAACTAGAGTATGTATGTAGTTACATTGTATTAAAGAATTTATCAATTTAACTTAACGGCGACTTCGCGGAGCGTAAACAAATTGGATTATGTCAATAATACAAACTAAGTACAATTTCAATACTCAAATAAATCTAATATAAATGAAAATTCACTGGGGAAATTGTCCATTGACACAAAAACGAGGCGTACGACTCTTGCTCGTCACAAGTGATAGCTAGCGAAACTACGATAATGATGTTGCTGAGTTGATGATAATCAAATTGACGATAAGGAAATGATGATTAACGAGTGACATCGACAAAAATTTTTTTCATGTAGAACCTGCAGCAGAGTGGCGGCAAGCAACAGCGAAATGACGATAATGTTATTACTACGTTGATAGTAACTTCGATGAAGTGTAGCTCTACGCTTACAAGTGGAGTTTTGAATAAAGATGACTTTAAATTTTTTTTGATTACTAAATTTATTTGATTTGATTCAACTTATTTCTGTTCACCGAATTATTATATTTTCTTATAACGTAACTGTCCTGTCACGGTCGCCAAAATGTATATTCATAAAAAAGTGTTCTTATACAAAAAAGAGGAACGACGTTTTAAGTTTATGAACTGTACTCTTTAATGATCAAATTAAGAATGTTATACAGGTACTTGTTACGTTTGTAAGTAAAGATTGCGAGCAAATAAGAAACAGTTATGAATTATAAGAAAATAAAGAAAATTGGCGACAAATGCAAATTCTTAAGTCGTACTATATTTAAATGAGTTAATTGATTAAATATAACTTATTAAATATATGAATTCATTAATTGTGGATGAACAAATATTTTCTACAATGTCTTCACTTATTATCTCTATATTTTGCTGAAATTCCCCACTAACTGCTTTGGAATTGTCTGTTTCAATATTTTCACAAACTTCTTTTTCAATATTAATAAATTTTTCAATTAATTGTTCCTTTTCTTTTTTTATGTGACGTTTTAATTGACTTCTGCTGCTCCTTTTACCTTTCTTAGAAAAAAACACTTTTTTCACAAAAAATTACACGTTCACTGACCACGAACTTCCAATTGTAATTGACGCCAACACAAAATCAAAATAACTACTTAAAATAATTTGTTTTTTGTGGATTTTCTTTGGAATAACCGCGCAGTTTTTTTCTACTCCTAAAAAAAAAGGTTGATGGATTAACATATACATAGTGAGAGAGTCAAAAGGCGATCTCTTGCATTACTTGTGGCGACTGTAGTAGGTAGTCGATTTTTCGTTAGGGAAATACCTAACGATTTTGAGTCAATTTTTAATTTAAAACTGCAGGGCACATATAAAAAAAGTGTGTGTGTGTGCAAGTCACACACGGTAGAAGTGAAACTTCTGAAAAGTCCCTGGTTAAAAAACTTATTGAAAAGTATTGAAAAAATGAACAGTCGCTTCATGTAAACTGTATATTTATAAGTACATAAACAAAGAATTAGAATTACTGAAAATAATTCAAATTTTATAATTTTCAATACTCTTCAATGAGTATTTTTATTTAATTTTATTTTCATTTTTCTCCGCCAGTATTCACGATTCTCTTTAACTTTAGTTTTTGGCATAATTGTAAAATCAATTTATCAAGGAGATGAAAATATTGACACAAATAAAAATTCATCAACAATCAACACACTTCGTTAGCCAAACATGCAAATATGCTAAGTCCATTTTTATAAAAATTGAGATTTTGATACAGAATGATACCGTTATGTCGTTTTTCCCCTTCGTTTCGCAGTGGTATGAAAATATGCTAAGTCCAAAACACAAAACGCAAATATGTTAAGTCCACACAGAATTCCAAAACAAATTATGTTTGTCTGAAAATGAATAATTCTCCCTGCCAATGACAATCCAGCAAAAATAATGTTTTACACTGACGGTTGTACCTATCAAAACCGTAACTGTGTAATGAGTAATGCCTTGCTTAATTGTGCTGTAAAACATGGTATTATTATTGAGCAAAAAATACCTGAAGTCGGTCACACCCAAATGGAAGCAGACAGTGTTCACTCAACAATAGAACGTGCTTTAAAAAACAGACACATTGACGTCCCTGCTGAATACATTGGCATATGCAAAACAGCCCGTAAGAAACTTGAACCCTATGATGTCATGTATTTGGATCATACGTTTTTTAAAACTTTTAAAAATATTCGATTTCTTAAAAGTATTCGACCTGGTCATTGAAAAGGCGATGAGAAGGTGACGGATATTCGTGGTATGAAATATACTCCAAATGGCGAAGTATTTTTTAAACTCCGATTTCCGGATGACTGGAGTACTTTACCCCAAAAAATAAACAAAAGTGTAAAAGCTATGCATTTTTCAAACTTCCATGGACTATACGCAGAAAGAAGAAAAATAATTGCCAAAAAATACGAAGACCTGCAATATTTAAAAGCAAGTCTACCCAAGGACCACCATAAATATTATGATGAATTGCCACATGAGTAGCACATTATGTTCACCTTGTACGCAGCATAACTTTTTATAAACAATACCCCATTTGTTAACAGCAATGAAAAGTCTGTTATTTTTCTGTTATTTTGAAAACTATTACATTAATTTCATTACATTTAATTTTTTAATTTACAACTTGTGCAATATTTTTTTTTATTTCTTTTGTTTTCTTTCTAATTAATAAAAATAAAAAAATATAATAACTATTAATAACAACAAAAAAAAATCAAATAAAATATTAATAACAAATTTTGTTTCTTTAAAATAACTTTATAAGAAAATATAGTGAGTCCACAAAACAAATAAAAATCATGAAATGCAAATATGCTAAGTCCAAAAACATCAAATAACTTCACTCTTGCATTTTTATTTAATCGGGAGATTATTGGCATCTAAACGGCGTAATAAATAAAACATTCCTGCGTTTACAGAAAAAAACGTTTGAAAAAAAACGTTGATTACGTAATATTATTAATTAAATATAAGAGTTTTTCTAAGTAAATAGTCAAAAGAAAAAAAATTAAAAACGATAGGACAATAATTTGTTATGTTTTCCATTCAAGAAAACATATATAAAAGAATGGTTGTTTGCTGCAGCATAATACTGAATATTCGCAAAAAAAAATACGCGTTTGGATGTATCAAACTTAATAAGCTTTCATATATGTATGTCGTCATCGAAGATCCTTTTCATATGGGAAACATATTCAAAATATTTTTGATCAGATTTTACACAGACTAAGTAATAAAACTAAGTGTATTACTAAATAAGGAGAATTAGTATAGTCCGTTATTGGAGAAAAATTGTATAAAAGGCATTGTATGATATCGAAAACAATGTTTATGACAAAATATTTTTCGTATATCATCATGACTGAAATTGTTTGCTGGACAAATATTCTGGAAAAAAATGTAAAAAAATTCGTAAGCATTCGCCTGATATTCATTCGCCGTTGTCTCATCGACGATAGAGTTGTACGGCTTCTGAATGAATTAATTCAATTGAATCATTTATTCAATTGAGCGAGGTGAATCTTTCACTTTACTGAGCGTTTTTAGCTCTTTTCTTTCACTTCTTTCAGTTGTTTCAGTTGATTCAGTGATTTAGTTGCTTCATTGAATCTGTTTCTTTCAGTAGTTCTTTTCTTTCACTTATTTCAGTTGTTTCAGTAGCTCTTTTCTTTCACTTCTTTCAGTTGTTTCAGTAGCTCTTTTCTTTCACTTCTTTCAGTTGTATCAGTAGCTCTTTTCTTTCAGTTGTTTCAGTAGCTCTTTTCTTTCACTTATTTCAGTTGCTTCATTGAATCTGTTTTTTCAGTAGCTCTTTTGAATGCTTGTATGTCAAAATATATATGAAAAAAAGGAATTATTTCACTCAGTGCAGATACACACATGGTGTGGTGCGTTATCTTATTAGAGTTGCCAGATGAACATTTTTAAACAGCATTACCATGATAAATATTTCAGTACTTATTAACTTGGTGCACTATTCATATGTATTTATAAATATGTATATATTGGGCCCGCCAAATAACTTTTTTTTTAAAATGCATAAAAAAACTACAGAATATTTTCTCAAATTTTTTTTTATTTGAAAGTACATTCCTACCGGTTAAAAATGGAAAATAATTTCATTCAAATGGCTGCATGGCCCGATAACGATCGCCATTGACTGTAAAGGCCACTCCTTGCTCATTTTCGAAGAAAAATGGCCCGATTATGCCTCTGGACCAAAATCCGCACCAAACAGTGACTCGTTTTGGCTTGTCCATGTATGTGTGCGGGTTTTCTGTGCCCCAAATGCGACAATGCTTGTTTACATACCCGCCAAGACCATTCACGAAATAAGCACTAGTTGAAAAAAGTTAGATTGCGGACCCAATATAAATATTTATATATATATATATATATATATATATATATATATATGTATATATATATATGTATATATATATATATATATATATATATATATATATATATATATATATATATATGTATGTATATATTGTAACGACAGGTTTCCTGCTGGTTGCTGGGATAGTCTCAGCGGGCTCTAGGGTCGTGGGTTTGTTTAGTGAAAAATAAGACACACTGCTTTTCCTGCACGTTATAATCTTTATTGCTTAGTATTTTAGAGAGGGTGACGGCTCGAAGTAACGCCGACAATTGTGACCAAACGTGGATGATAGAAGTCGCCTGACGTGGATGATAGACGCCGCCTAATGCAGCTGTTAGAAGTCGCCTGGTGGAGGTGATAGAAGTCGCCTGATGTAGGTGATACACGTCTGATGTAGCTGTTAGAAGTCGCCTGATGTAGGTGATCCACGTCATCTGACGTGGATGATAGACGCCGCCTGGTGCAGGTGATAGAAGTCGCCTGATTTAGGTGATAGAAGTCGCCTGATGTAGGTGATACACGTCGCCTGACGTGGATGATAGACGTCGCCTGGTGCAGGTGATAGAAGTCGCCTGATGTAGCTGTTACACGACGCCTGACGTGGGTGATAGACGCCGTCTGGTTCAGGTGATAGAAGTCGCCTGATGTAGCTGTTACACGTCGCCTGACGTGGGTGATAGACGCCGCCTGATGTACTTGATAGAAGTCGCCTGATGGAGTGGTAGAAGCCGCCTCGTGTGGCTGATAGAAGTCGCCTTGGGGGTGATACACGTCGCCTGACGTGGATGATTGACGCCGCCTGATGTAAGCGATAGAAGTCGCCTGATGGAGGTGATAGACACCTGTAGGAACAAGCTCCCGTACAGGTGTATCAACCGCTCTGGTGGCGACCTGGACGTAGACACTTGGTAGTATCAGCCGTAGGAACAAGCTTCCATACGGATCTACTACACTTCCTGGGGACGACTGGCAGTGGAGTAAGTACACCAGTAGATTCTGGAAACTATGCAAGAACAAGCTCCTCGCAAGGTTCCGAAAGCTCGTTTAGTTTTAATCACAAACACTTGATAGGCTATATCTCGCACAACCAAAGTGTGTTCTTACCGCTAAGCGAGCTGAAAACAGACTGAGTTGTATTCATTACGTACCCGTCTTTTATACCCACCAGCTGTGTGCATACACAAACTCACATCGAGTGTTGTATTCCCCGTGGTAGATATGGTCTATAGATCACAGCTGTGCTATGCTGGCATACACGTCTCACGCCGCGGGTTGTATTCATCGTGGTTGATAAGGTGTATAGATCACAGCTGTGTTATGTGTACTACACTATATTGGCGTACAGGGGGCGTTACTTCTAGCCGTTAATGGTCGTTATAATTCAATTACGATTTGTGACTTACTAGCTAAATATAATAGTGGTACGCAAGTAAAGTAATTCATTAGCTTTATAAAAGTGAAACAAAATAAATAATAAAAGAAACAATATTCGTAATATAAATTATTACTTCATTTATGTGGGGGGAAAACGAGGGTCCTGACTTTCCCCGTTACAATATATATATATATATATATATATATATATATATATATAAATATATATATATATATATATATATATATATATATATATACATATATATACACAGTATTGTTCGAAACATTAGCAACTTTTTCTAAAAAAATATGTAATTAGTTGTGCAAAGTATGTAGTTAGTTTTGTTTATTATTAATTGTAAATAAATTCAATCAAATTGTTGTTGATGTAATTTAAATGAGAGCACATAATAATATTAAAATTCATTGAATTATTTCGAATAAAGAAACTTTTTTGTTTATATATATATATATATATATATATATATATATATATATATATATGTATATATATACATATATATATATATATATATATATATATATATACATATATATATATATATATATACATATATATACGTATATATATATATATATATATATATATACATATATATATATATATATATATATATATATATATATGTATATATATATATATATATATATATATATACATATTTATATATATATATATATATATATATATATATATATATATATATATATATATACTTATACATAAATTAGCTGAGAAAAATCTCCAAAATACAGAAAATATGACTTTATTAAAATAGTTTCGAAAGCAACATATTTAAAAGTCACTTAAATATTTATCTAGTTATTACTTATGTTCAATAAATGTGTTTTATATTACATATTAACGAAAAAATAAAAAGTCATAAGTGGTTGTTGTATTAGCTAGTCTGATTCTTTGATTTTCTTTCATGACATTTTCATATCATGAATTATGTCTGTACTAAGGAATCAACAACTGAGCTAGTGAATGAAATGAATGAATTAATTTAGTAAAGGGAGCGGAGCCGAAAAGAGCGCTCACTAAAAAGAGCTGTTTTGTACAACTCTAATCGACGACTAAATCAAAGAGGGTAAGAATACGTGTGAATGATCTCTGCACAATTGTACTGTGAAGCACCCGTATCTGAGCGCAACTCAGTCATAACCAGAAGTCGGCGGCGGGTTGCACGTGAGAATAAAATTTACTTTTGAGAGTCACACACATGCTTTTACTGTGTACATATAGTTACTCTCATTCTCGTACGAACATTCAATGGAGATGTTGTTATTGTCGGTGTTGTATGTTTATGAAAAAATACCTTGCTGTTGTGTTTATGAAAAAAGTGTATTGAGAAAAATGTTATTTTCTCTCACTCATCAAACTTACAATGAAGATGTATGTGTTTGCCGATACCTGGTCATAACACTCCAGATACGAGTACCAATCGGATTTTTTACACGTATTCACATACGCAACACGAACAGTAACGAAATTCACATCAATGAGAGAAGAGAAAATACAAATTTTATTTATAGAGAACAACAAATGCATGACTAAATTTTCAACCCGCGTTGCCATCGTTCGATTTTTTGTATTCTTGAATGAATTTATATATATATATATATATATATATATATATATATATATATATATATATATATATATATATATATATATTATGCTTTTAAGTAATTTTGTATGATATAAAAATCGTTTTATAATATTTTATATCTCCTTTGGAAGATAGTATTGTCTATAATAGAATGTTTTAATATAAGCCTTATGAAAATTTTCTACAGAGGAACATTTTTTTTTAATCGAAAGAAATGTTATTATTTACTCAGCTGTATGAGTATTTTAAAGTTTTTGGTTTATTATTTTTACACCATTTATAGTTTTATTTCCGAATTTTCTTATCATATTTTAGAAAATTTCATATATTTATATTTCATAAGCTCAAAGCTTATTTTATTAAATAATGTATAAAAATATTTCCCAATTTTTAACATTGAATTCTATGTGTATAAAATGGATGAAAGTACCTAATATTGCAGTAATTTTCTTTTTTTTTATAAAAAACATGCGACTTGCCTTGTCGAAATTTAACAGTGAATTAAATTAAATTTTTGTGTGCGCTTAGGAGGCCAAAAAATTATACTACATACAAGGGCTCACAGCGATAAGGCCGGTACTCTGTTTGAAATTTCGATAAATGTTTAGCAACATTAATTATTTCGTTTGAAAAAATTGACAAATAAAAATTATAAATTTTTTGTTTTCCTTAAGACTAGTACTCCCTTTAAATTTTCGCAAAATTGTTTTCAGAAAAAATTTTCCACGCATATTTCGACTAAATATTTTTTATATGGGCTTTGACAGCATTTCGGTCGAAATTTTGAATAGAATATTGGCTATAAAAACAAAAATCAATTTCACACATTTTATAAAAGTGAAAACTAAGTTTGCCTTCTTATATTATTATCAATTTGATTTTGTGATCAACGGCAACACCTTTAAATGGTATTTCTTGTTCAAATAGTTGCCAGACAAAATAGATGCAAAATCTTTTTCAAATCGTTAATGTGAAATTATTACGGTAGTTTTATGAAAAATACCTCAAAATTTCTACAGAATTAAGAAATTCTTTAAATTGTTCATATGTGTAATTTTGATAAATATATTTAAAAACAATGAGTAAGTTCAATTTGAAGTATACGTAAAATAAGAAATATTTTTATTCCTATAAATTTTTTATTTCAAAAAGTTTTATGTGGAGAAGAGGGTACATAAGGCTCTTTTTTCCGAGGCTCTATATCTCAGAAGTTACTTTGCCGATTATTATTTAGACTTTTTAATTAGCTTCTTTTATTACTAATATTTTACGAATTACACAGGGCAACAGCAAAAATATACTCGAATAACCACTATATGCATATGATGTATCATGGGTACCTTAGTACAAAAATGGTAAAATTTTTAAATTCTATGGGTAGATTTTTTTTTAAATTTTTTTTGTAAAATTGCATTTTTTTAGACGCTTTTTCACATTATTAGTGATAACTCAAAAACGGCTAATCGGATATTATTCAAATATAATCAGACTGATTATTTTCGAATTTATTCACAATTAAGTTAATTAAGCAACTTCTTTTGCCATACATTTCTTATGCTTTATAGATGCTTTTAAAACTACTATACAATATCCAAGTACTGCTGAAGTGTTTTGGATGAATAAGAAATGTATGGCAAAAGAAGTTGCTTAATTTACTTAATTGTGAATAAATTCGAAAATAGTCAGTTGATTTTTATGGTCGATATCTCGTTTTGTTGCTATTATTTGTGGCTTTGTAATAGAATAATGAATCTGAACATTTTTTGCCGTTTTCTATTTTTCATGATATTTTTTAAAACAAAAATTTTTGCCATTTTTACGTAAAAAATATATTTTTTTCTTACATTTTTTATTATAACTCCGAAACTGTTGATCCGATTAAAGCAAAAGATATAGACGGATTAAAGGCTATGTAAATCTTAATTTTTCTGATTATATTTGAATAATATCCGATTAGCCGTTTTTGAGTTATCACTAATAATGTGAAAAAGCGTCTAAAAAAAATGCAATTTTACAAAAAATTTTAAAAAGCAAAATCTATCCATAGAATTTAAAAATTTTACCATTTTTGTACAAAGGTAGTCATGATACATCAAAATTGTATAGTGGTTTTAAAAGCATATGAAATTTTTTTTATTTTGTTGCGTTGTGTTATATTGCTAGAAGTGCGAGTTTCAACGTCTAGTAGCGTCCTTATATAGAATTTTTTTCAAAATTACAAACATTTTAATAGATAAATTCACTTGAAAGCTAATTTTTTGATTTGTAAGTCTTTTTTATAATATATGGTTTTTCTCTTAATTAATAGTAAGAAGCAAAATGATTGATTCCACCTACATATTTAGATTTTTTTACTCTTCTATTATAATTTCCTGGATTTGGTCTTTTAAATATTTCGTTCAAATTTAATATTTAAATCACGTTATTTCTAAACAGAAATAACGGAACACAAAATTTTTATGTCAGATATAATGGCAATATATAAGTCAAAATATTCCAACATTATGTACATTAATAAATTCGGAAAAAAATTAAAAATAATATGGGCCTTATAAATATTGCGTGGAGTGTATAATTTATTCACTATAAGGAATTTCACCTGTACTAATTAAACGTCAAGTTTGGCAACATTATTTGTGCGCTGTTGTTTAAAAAAAACAGTCACTAACACATGATAAATTCACAAATGCATTATACTTAAATATTTTCTCCCATTGAGGACCCCTGCACTACACAGTCGCATACATATCAGAGAACTTCACTTGTTGATTAAAAAACCGTTCAACAATAAGAAAGACACAAAAAACTTGTCTTTTATTTGCAAATGATCAAACTTGCCCGCACACTTTCTTTTGTTGTTCATTTTAAAGCAACCGAACATATGCCTCTTTGTTGGTTCTGATGCTATACACATCGGCTTACTCACAACAATAATCTTCTTTAAGCTAGGAATAAAAACGTTAGTCAAGCTTTTATATGCGTTGTTCATTATAAGGCAATCGAACCACTTGCAGGTTGAACACTTGCTTATTTTTTATCATAGGTCGAATCAAACTTGTCAACTTGTGTACTTGTCTTTTCCACTCAACGCTCAAAATTTTGATCAACATTAAAGTACAAAAAGCAAGAAATCATTGTGTATGAATTTGTTCATTCCTATCAACAAAGGCACGCTTGTTTTTTTATTTTAATTTACAGTGGTTTATGATGTCCATTCGTGTTGTTGATGACAAAATAGGAAATTTTTTTAAAAAAATATTATTTTTATTTGCAGTTCGATATTGCAAATAATATTTATTATTATTTTTGTTTATTTTTATTTGTTCTCTTTTACAGTGGTGTTTTTTGTATTATTTAATTTGTATTTCTTATTAAGCTAAAATTGAGAAACACAATGCAGCATAAGTAGCCCTCCAGCACCTATTCGTTTTCCATAATTATTTCACTTAAAATGGACCATATTATACTTTTTCCCTTACACCGTGCCGACAAGGTGTAAGCTTTCTTGGAAATTTGACTTAAACAATTTTTTTTCCCTTTTGTCATATTTGCATGTGTATTTCGGCGTATGTAATTCAACTAAATTTGTTCTCTTAATCGGACACATGTTTAACAATAAAAAACAAACAAATGATCAAACTTGTGCACACATTCTCATTTGTTTCAATTTTGTAAAGAAAAAAGTCCCATAAACCACCGTGCATTTGCCCATGTGTATTCCCTTTAACTTTGTTTTTGATGAACTAACTCAAATAAATACTAAACCTGTACCTCCACTCATGTATCAGTGTTGAATTGGTTATGTTGTTTGCATTGTTCGTATATCATATTGCTCAAGTCACACAGACGGTCGGTTAAAACATGTTGTGTGAATTAATGAGAATAAGAGCGTTTGGACACGATGAATTTACTGCAAGCCCTTCTCTTGCCTGTGCGATCTTGCTCATAAAATGCTTTTGTTAATTCTACTCATAATCAGAATTTGATGTATACAGCAGAATGAAATGATTTTTAATCATCATTGAATTTTTCTATAATCTTCAAAATTAACAAAAATTTGCGTGCTGAACAAAATCAAGAAAAATCGTGATTTTGAAGTACTCTGATACATATGGACAATGTTTAGTAGACGATGCTGGGAACATTCCCAGCGGGAGAAATGTACGGTTGCGAAGCCTAAGTAATGACTTTTCCATTTCATTTTCATGTAGAAACATCGCAGTCTACACGATTATTAAATAAATTTTAATTAACCGTTATTGTCTAAATGATGAATAAATATAGTTTGAAGTTTACAATAGCCAAATAAAGTCAACATTCAAGGGCTCATGGCTAATTTTATGCAGCAAAAACTGATATTTAATTTTAAAATATTTCTCCATATTTTACCAGAACATTTGGTTAGTTTAAATACAAAAGAAAAACTTTTTTCAAAAAGCCTTATTAATTCACTTAAAAGCTACTTTAAGAAATTTTCGAAAAGATGTACCAGCTTATTTCAACCAGTCTCTTTATATTAGCCCTATTCACAATCTTGTGCAAGTAGTCCTGCATCATTGCATTTGCAAAATAATTGTACTCTACACCAGTGATGTCAGCTTCATACACAATTGTGGAAACAAAACACACATGTACGCTTACGATCTTTTATTTTGAGAGTGTCAAATATAATGGTTTACTGAGAAAAACTCTCATTCAGCGGGAAGTATCGCAAGTCCTGTTTTTAGACCTCTAAACAGAAATAATATATTTATATAAATATACATATACATATACAATATATATAAGAGGTTTGAAATAAGTTGGAGCCACTGTATGTAGGTACATCTTTTCGAAAATTTCTTAAATTAGCTTTTAAATGAATTCATAAGTAAGGCTTTTTGTAAAAATTTTTTTTCTTGTACATATATAAACTAACAAAATGTTCAGCTTAGAAATGAAGAAATATTTTAAAATTAAATATCTTTTTATGCTGCATAAAATTAACTGTGAACACCTGCACTATATCATATGTACCCCTCATTTAGACAATACCGGTTAAGTAAAATTTATTCAATAATCGTGTGTACTGCGATGTTACTACATGATGTAAACATATTTCTTCCAAATGTAAACAATGGCTTTTCTTATATATGACAAGGAGAAATATTTGAAAAAATCTGGGCACTTGGCAATTTTTGAAACCTTTTTTTTACAACTTTCAAGATCATTTTCAAGATTTTGAGGATATAAAACCACTACTTAGGTTAGGTTAGGTTAGAGGGCCGTTGTCCCTGGCGGGACAATCCACTTGGGTCCGTCAATTCGGTCCCTTTGTGATGCCCTTAAGCAGAGGACCTCTTAAGGGATGTCTTTCGCCGTTTCAAACCATCCTGTACCCCTGAGGAAGGATGATATCCCTGAAAGCTCCATGTTTGCCAAGCTGTCTAAGTCTGACAGGAATCGGGAGCCCAGCGCCGCTGCCCTTGCATTAGCGAGGGCAGGACACTGACACAGAAGATGGAGGACAGTTTCTTCCTCCTCCTCATCATTGCAGCTTCTGCAATAGTCGTTGTATATTAGACCCATCCTTCTAGCATGAGTCCCAAAGCTACAGTGTCCTGTCAGAACAGTCACCAGTTGACGCATGCGCGCCTTGTCAAATTTGAGAAGGTCGCGCGTTTTGCGCAAATCGTAATGGGGCCACGTGGCTCTTGCCACGAGACAGTTAGCCACACTATCCCACCTAAGTTGAGCTAGTTTGTATGATTCGCTTTGAATCAGAGACTTGCATCGCGCTAATGGAATGCCAGTGAAGTGACTGATCATTGAACTGTTCAATTCAGTCCCTTGTCTGGCAATCTCATCCGCAGTACGGTTGCCTGGACATCCAGAATGCCCTGGCACCCAAACCAGTGTCACCCTCGAGTGTCTCGCTATCTCGTTGATAGACAGTCGGCATTCGACCACAGTTTTTGATGTACTGTACACACCACTAATAGCAGAGATGGCTGCCTTGCTATCGGTAACAATGAAGATATCATTCGATATCCTATAGTACCTTAGCCACCTCGCTGCCCGAGTAATAGCAGAGATTTCGGCCTGTAAGACAGTACAACCGTCCTGGAGCCGGAATGGAGATCTAACATTGAAGTTCTCCACATAGAAGCCTCCGCCCGTTCTTAATCCCCTTTTGGATCCGTCAGTGAAAACTCTAACTGAATCCTCGGGAAAGGAAAGCCTGTCCACCTGTTCCCTGTCAACGACAATGGAACGGAAAAGTCCACCAAAGAAGGGTCTTGGTACACAGTAGTCAATGTTGGCATGGATTTCCGAGTGCTCTCTTAAAATCCTAGCATGCCCATAGTCACTCCTAGTCCATGGACATACTGTATTCAACCTGACCGCTGAGAATAGAGCCAGTTGTCTGGCCAGAATGTCAACCGGGAGCCAGTTTAGCATTGCAAAAATTGCTCCCGTTGGTGTAGATCGTAGTGCGCCTGTCATCAGTCTCGCTACGACCCGAAAGACTTTTTCAAAGGTCCTGCGATGAGCCTGCTTGTCCATCGCATTCCACCAAACCAATACCCCGTAAAAGAGTACTGGTTTAATAACAGCCTCAAGGATCCAATTGATCCCCTTAGGGTTGATACCCCATTTGAGGCCTACTGCCCTTTTGCATGTATAAATAGCCACTAAGGCCCTTTCCGCTCTCGCCTGTATGTTCTGATTCCATGATAGCTTACTATCCAGAATCACACCCAGGTACTTGGCGGTTTTAGATAGTTCCAAGGAGGTGCCGTTAAGCTTTGGGTGTATAAAGCTATCGGTCTTGTACCTCCTAGTGAAAAGCACCAACTCAGTCTTGGCTGGGTTGATGCCGAGCCCACAGCTGACGCTCCACCTACTCAGCAGAGCCAGCGCAGACTCCATACACTGAGATATGGTATCCAAGTGCGTACCCGATATCGCCACCGCTACGTCATCCGCGTACGCGACAGTCATAATCTGTCTGCGTTCTAGACTTAGCAAAAGCGAATTAATGGTCAGGTTCCACAACAGAGGTGACAGAACACCTTCCTGTGTAGTGCCCCGATAGACTGCCCTATACTCAGTGACATCCCCAATCGAGGCCCTGACTACCCTGAAAGTTAGTAAGTTTCTAACAAACCGGCATAAATTGTCATCAATCCCTACCGCTGCCATCCCATTGATAGTTAATTTATAGTTAATTTATTGAGCCTTGTTTTGTATAATAATAGGATGTGAAAGATGTGTATAACAATTTTGAAATATTTAAGATTGAAATGTAATGTCTTAAAAACTATGTTATGAATATTACAGTACCAAACTTAACATAAAAAGTAAACATTTAAAAAAAAAACATTATTTTAAATTGACAACGCATTTGCTCCCGATGCTAACAATTTCGTGAGTGTATAACTCTAAAAAATATACATAGACTTATTGTTAAAACTTAAAAACTACATATAAAAAAATTATATAAAATATGAACAAAAAAAAGTAAAAAAAAAAATCTATAATTAACCTCTATGTGAACCTGGATAAGATTTTTTAAAGAATTCCGAAGACGAAGTGGCTAAGTCATTTTGCATACCAAGGGGAGATAAATAACTGGTATTAGTCCAATTGAAACTATGTTGAGACAGAATAATGTTCTTAATAATATCATTTTCATGGATATGTAATCTATGAATATAATTTTTAATTATTTTAATAACATAAGAACTTAAAGGAGTTATTATTGATTCCCCATAAATTACAGCGTTTGAAAATCTTTTCGTACGAGAAACAAAGTTTTTACCAATACATGAACGTAATATCATTCGCTCAAAAATTTCGAATTTATTCATTATTGAAGGTGAAATAGTAAACCATATCGGAAATCCGTATAAAAGCACTGGCCTTAAACAAGTTTTATAAATTAACAATTTTGTTTTAACAGGAAGAGACTTATGCGATAAAATTCTTCCTATACAATGTTTCACTTTGTAAACTTTGTTTAATACAAATTTACCATGGTCATTAAATTTAAAAAGTTTATTAAAATAAATACCAAGGTATTTAAATTTATCTTTGAAAGGAATTTCAACACCATTCAAATAAAGTTTCAATCTCTTGCTTTGAGGCACAACAAAATAAGCGCATTTTCCAGATGCATTTCTCAAACAAATTGCTTCACTTTTTGAAGCATTAATTCTAATGCCCCAAAAATTATAGAAATCATTCACTTTATTTAAATGACCAGACACAATTTGAAGTGCTGTTATAGGTGATTCATGATGAGCATAAAGTAATGAATCATCAGCATAAAGTATACCAGTTGAGTTTGAAAAATTATGAGGAAAATCGGACATAAGAATATTGTATAAATGAGGAGCTAAAATAGAGCCTTGTGGAACTCCACAAGCAACATGACCAAACTCAGAAAAGGAATTATTCAATTGTATACAAAAACGTCTATTATTGAAAAAACTTTTAAAAAGTTTAATTACGTGATGATCAAAACCAATTGTAGACATTTTGAAGAGAATTGCATTATGAATAGCTCTATCAAAAGCCTTTTCTACATCAAGTGAAATTGCAACTGTACAACATCGCTGTCTCAAATTACAAACTACATCATTCTGGAATTTTGATAAAGCGTCAACGGTAGAATGACCTTTTTTAAAACCAAATTGTAAATTTGGAATATAATTAATATTTAAATTTAAATCCATTTTTTCACGAATAATTTTTTCAAATAATTTACCTAAATTTGATAATAAAGAAATAGGTCTTAGATTATTGATATCAGAAGAACTAGGAATCTTTTTAATTGGAAAAAGTTTGGAAATTTTCCAACTATTTGGAAAATATGCATTATTTATACAGTTGTTAAAAACTATAACCAAAAATTCAAATGCTTTAATTGAAAAATTTTTTATTACAAAATTGGAAATATTATCAATACCTGCTGATTTTTTGTTGTTTAACTCTTTAGTAAGAGAAAATAAATTATCTACATTTATAAATCGATTGCAATTTTGAATATTTAAAGATGAAAAAGAATCACTGAAAGTAAATAAACTACTCTGATCCAAAGTGTTTACAAAATTATCAATTTCAGAAGAATCTCTATCTAAGGAATTCCCACTATAGACCTCTGCAAAATGATTTCTTAATATATTTAATTTATTGCTGTCATTTTCAATAATTAAACCATTAACTGATAAATCATTAATAAATGTCTTTCTTTTATATCCTAAAATGTTATAAACTTGTTTATGTGCTTGAGGACCCGGACCAATTTTTTCAAGAATTTTACTAAAATTTTTAATATTTTCCTTGCTAACTTGTTCTTTAATCAAAATGTTCAAAAGCTGAATTTGCTTTGAAATAAGCTTGTAACGATAATTATATCTATTTAATGTTGTATTATAAATCGTCTTCAATTCTTTTTGCCAGTTGTATTTTATTTTAAATAGGTTTTTCACAAATTCAGAAGGAACAAATTTATTAGATTTAAGTTCAACTTTCTCAGAATGAACATCACAGCAAAAATTCACCGCTGAAGTAAATTCGTCAATATAAAAATCAATTTCAGTATTCAATAAGTTACTTACTGAAGGGGGAAAATTTTCTAAAAGTAGTGTTGTCAAATCATTCTTAAAAACATCCCATTTGGTATTTTTGTATGAAGAGAATGAAACCGGAGGAATCATAATGAACTCAAAATCTAAGAATTTCAAATTTAAATTTAAAGGAAAATGATCAGAAAAGGAAGATAAAGTAGATACATTGTAGTTTGGACTAATAAGATCAACAATATTAGAACTCAAAAGAAAATGATCTAAAAACGAGGACCCGTTAGGATAAGAAGGCACAAAGTCGCAAAGTCTAACAAATGAGTGAGAGTGGAGATTTAACCAATTATTAAATAATTGACCATTTGAATTGGTCAAACTATCCCCCCAAGATATACTTTTAGAATTAAAATCTCCACCAATTATTAGAGCATCAAAATCGTTTGAAAAATTTGCAATGTTCATTAACCCATTTTCAAATTGAACAGCATTGAAATTGCACGGAATATAAACGGAACCAATTAAGATTTTTTTAATAATATTATTTATATTTACACGCACCTCAATAAAAATATGGGGAAACAATACACCAGAAATTTCTAATTTAGAAAAATAATAATTTTTTTTTATGGCAACACCAACACCTTGTGAAGTGAAATCTCTAATAAAAATATAATTATCTAAATAAACTTTATGAAATGATTTAAGATGCGTTTCTTGAATAAAAGCAAAATCAATGTTATTTGAATTAAGAACGTTTGCTAAATCTAGTCTTCTACTAGTCTCTACAAGAGATCTAACATTAAATGTTAACATTTTAAATACCCTACGGACCATATGTTGAAATAACTTCTTTAAAAAGACTTTTACATTCGGAAATTGCCTCAGATTTCGACAAAGACTTGAAATTCTTCATAAAATTCATAATTCTAACTTCCAGTGAATCAGGTTCACATAAAATTTTAGCTAATTTCAAAAATTCATTAACAATATTAGGTTTTTTTGAAATTTTACTGCCAAAATGACTAGCGAACGAACGATTAGGATCAATAAAGTTTGAGTTAAAAGCCAAAGAAACATTACTCAGTGCCTGATCTTTCCTGTTTTTAACTCTATCAGATATTTCTTTTTTTGTTTCTAAATACTTCTTATATGATGAACAACCACGCCAACTTGCTGGATGGCCATAAGATTGACAATTAAAGCAAAAAGGCTGACTGTCAGCATCAGAAATAAAAGTGCATTTACCAGGTTCATGATCTGAAGAGCATTTAACACATGCAAAAGAACGGTTACAATTTTTAGCCATATGGCCCCAATTTTGGCAGCGATAACATTGTACTACTTTCTGATTTTTCTTTGGCTTTTCCCAAGTAACTACCTGATTCAAAACAAATCGAATACCAGTCAAATCATTTAAGCGTTTACCCTCTTTAAGTGAAATTAAGAAAAGCCCAGTTTCTAAATTATTTTTTTTTGAAAAAGATGTTTTAAATTTTGAGACGGAATGAATTGTTTCAGGTGCAATTTTGTTTAATTCAGATTCAATATCCAAGATATTGGTATCAAAATAAAGCCCACGTAATACCAAAGACTGACGTCTCAATTCCAAAGGTGTAAATGAATAGGAATCAATATTTTTATCCCTAAGAATTTGCATCATCTCTGAATGAGCTGAAACATCACGTAAATAAAGTTTACTTTTAAAATTACTTTTGTTTACTATTTTAAAATCAATACCCTTAACTTTTAGTTGATCGACCAAAGATTTAATGTTGACACGATGAAGAAATATTGGTGGACAAAATTGTTTTATACTTTTCTGTTTTTTCGTCTTCGGAATCATTTGTACATTATTAATTGTATTTGATTCAACATCTAAATTTTCAAAAATTGCAAACCTATTTTGACTAGAAGACGGTCTAATGTCAACTTCTGCAGATTTAAGGTTAGATAAATCGACCTTTAAATTCCCCTGAGAGTTTCTTTTGTATTTTTTATTTCTAATAAATTCAAAATCAGTATCACCTGAATAATTTGCCATGTCACAATTTTCATCTTGGGAAAGGAAACTGGATAGCGCATCGTCATTCGAATGTTGCAAAGATAAATTTTCTTGACGAGTTTTGTCTAAGTGTGAATCCAAATTAAAGGCATCATCACTCACAATATTAAAAGAGACACCAGAATCAATGACTGAACGATGAAGAGAGCTTGAAGACGTCCCAGAAGCATTATTAATATTTGACAGAATGTTTTTATCATGAAGCTTAGATTTGTCCCAAATTTTATCAGGAGGTTTCTTCAATTGCTTTACAGAAGGTATTAGAGGTTTATCCATTTCACCAATAAAATAATAAAATATATAGCTTGTTTTTTTTTTTATGAAAATTCAATAAAATATAATAATAAAATATTATTTTTTGAATATTAAAAACACGTCTGCTTTCTATGAATATTCAATAGAAACTCCATCCCATTGATAATGGAATCGGGGTTGACATAGTTGAAAGCACCCTCTATGTCCAGAAAAGCCCCCATAGTAGATTCCCTATACTCAAGAGATTTTTCTATGTGGCCCACTAGAGAATGTAGTGCCGTTTCCACAGATTTGCCTTTAGTGTAGGCGTGCTGTGATTTGGAAAGAAGCTCATTCGGAATGGTCATTCTCAGATGAATATCAATTACTCTTTCTAAAGTTTTGAGTAAAAAAGAAGTAAGACTTATCGGTCTGAAGTCTTTAGGCTTAGTGTGTGACGTCTTACCCCCTTTCGGGATAAAGACAACCTTGCACGTACGCCAAAATATAGGTATATAAGCCCTCCTAAGGCATTCACTGTAAATTACCGTGAGCCAAGGTAGGACAATGTCCGCATTTCTCTGTAGATCCGCTGGAATTATTCCATCTGGTCCCGGAGATTTGAACGGATCGAAGCTGTGTACAGCCCAGCGGAGCCTATCCATATCCAATGGAGTTGTGACTGCGCCTGTCGCCAAGCTGCCATCGGCAGTGCCTGTTAAAGGTGCCGCCTGGCTGCCAGGAAAATGAGTGTCGAGTAGTACGCTTAGCGTCTCTTGACTACTCATGGTCCAGTTACCACAGGGTTTCTGTATGTAGCTGGGTACAACCGGTGCGGTTGATAGCATCTTACGCAGCCTGTTGGTTTCAGATGAACCCTCCACATTACTGCAGAAAGCCCTCGAAGACCTCCTTTTTGCGTTCCTGACAAGATTCTTGAAGCGATTCACGGAGGTTTTGTATGCCGACCAGTCGCCTGATCGTTTAGCCTCGTTGAATAGCCTACGATATTCCTTTCGTGAATGTGCAATTTCTGGGCTCCACCATGGTGGTCTGGCCCTTCCCCTGCAAACCGTTGGTTTGCAAGCCACATTAGTAGCACAGCGGAACGATTCACTTAGAATCTCCACAGCAGAGTCGATGTCCCCAATATTTCTAATAGTTGGAGACGTCGATAAGGAGTTGCAGAGTACTTTGTTCTGTAGCTCCCAGTCAGTCTTCTTTCTGTTAACTATAGGATTGAATCTACTTACACCTAACCCTATGTTAAAGTCAATATAGCGATGATCGGATAGGGAGCAGTCATCCGCAACCCTCCAACCGCTAACCAGATCGGTGTGCTCTGCACTAACCAATGTTACATCTAAAACCTCTCTACGGTTAGACACAATAAAAGTGGGTTCTGAACCCCTGTTAACAATTTCAAGATTATTATTTAAAATGAAATCGAAGAGACACTCACCCCGCTCGTTAGTATCGCTACTACCCCAGGAGATGTGGTGTGAATTGGCGTCAGCACTTATTATTATAGGCGTCCTCGTGCTTATCGCCCTTGACACAATGCCACGCACCTTGCCATTTGGTGGACTGCCCTCATGGTCATGCGCCAGAGCAGCTGCTACAGTATCCCCATCACTGAAATCAGATAGGATAAAGATACGCAAAGAGTTTTTAGCCAAGATACAAGATCTAATATTACCTGTGCCTTTGGAAAACAATAGCTTGTAGCCCTTTAGTGTCAGTCCATGAACCCGTCCTTGGTGGACCCAGGGTTCCTGGACCATAACCAGCTCCTCCTTCCTCTCTACCACCCGGAGGAGCATCGCGGATGCTGCTTTAGAGTGGTGAAGGTTTATCTGCGTCACCTTCACCATCATGTAGCGCAATTATGGTGGTGTTGGCGTCCTCTTGGCTGGATTCCAAGAGGGCGTCAGTGTCCTCATCCGCGACTGCCATCCGTTCAAAGAAGCCACCCACCAAGTCTGAGACTGAGTGGGTGTCCTCTTGCCCGCATAAAGCTGCGTCCGACACACCAGCAGCAGCGCAGTCAACAGCGCCGTTGGCAGCGTCATCCCCTCAGTTGCGGTTCTTCCTGACATCGGTCCGGTAGAGGCGCAACAGAATCGTACTGAAACAGTAAAAGATTTTGTTGCCCCTCTTACGGATCGGTGCCAGAGATTCTTTGTTAAGAATCAGAACCACCTGCCTTCTAGACCTCTCGGGTGCATTCACCTTAGCTACCCTCCAGTCATGGGTGGGTAGATCCGGGTTACAGTCCTTAAGGATCTCCTTCGGGGAAGAAGGTTCAGCAGGAATTATGGTCAAGGCTCTGGGTCTTCTGGGTATATCTTCCACGGAAACCACATCCAGCCTAGAGCGTTCCCACACCTCGCCAATAGCTTCGATGGCCTTCTTCAACAGAGACGCTGAGCGTTCATCCGTGCAGGCCATCAATTTAACGCCGTGCTGGTGCCAGCCAGCATCGACGCATTGAGGCGGCGGTCCCGGATTCTCCTTGCGGATCTTCCAGAACACTCCCGCCAGTTTTTGGTTGACCAAGTCCCATCTGGCATGGGAAATGGCACCGTCTGATGCATCCCTATCGATTATGGCCCTTATGAGCTTGCCTTTGGCGATCTCACTAAAGGTGCCTTTCGAAGGGATGTTCTTAGGACGTTTTGCCCTAGAAGCCCTAGCTGCATCGTTCTCCTCTTCCGAACGTTGCCGTTTAGGCGCCGCAACCGTGGCAGGTGCGGGGGAGGAGTTTATTTGCAGCCTCGACACATGAGCCTGTGCCCACTTTAGAGGGGCTGCCTGCTTTTCAGAAAGCTGGTCAGCCGGGATCGCACCGAGATGCGAAATGGTTCTGAAGGCGGAGCGCCTCGCATCATTGGCCCTGCGTGTAGGATTTTTGCGCGAAGGATTATTGATGTTATTGCCGGGATTGGCAGTGGGTGACGCAGTACTGTGGCTAGAGGTAATCCTCTTTGCCTTTTCCTGCGCAATGTGCGCTTTGGAGGCGACGGGTTTGGACGGCATAGGCCTTTCCATTCCCTTCGCACCCGAAGAAGGGGTTTTTACCGTTTTACCGGTAAGGACCTGAGCAGCTTTTGAGGTACTTGGAGCGAAAGACAGAGGTACCTCGCTGCTAGTGCTAGGGCAGCCACCCGTTGCCGGGTGTTTTGCCCCTTTTTCAACAGCAATTAGCCCGGTTAATCCAGGCTGATTGCCCACCACGTCAGTAGTCCGCAGACTGGTCGGGCCTGATGTGGACACCCGGCCAGCCTGAGCAGCAGTAGCTTTCGATTCACCGCGGCCTGCTACTTGCGCCGCGGGAATAGGGTCCCCGGAGATTGTTAAGCCCCTAACCGGGTACGTGGGGCTTGGCTTTTTCTTTTTCATTTTTTTGGTGGGTTTAAGGTTGCATTTTATACCTACTGCCAGGTTAAAAAGCTGCCGATCCACCTGGATACAGACGCAGACCATCAGCCGCCCCAATTGGGATACAGACGCTGATGGATTTGGACATGGTCCCTTGGACCGAAAAACGGACTGACTCGATAGCCGCTCCATGGGGAAAAACAGACGCTATCGAGTCCGGGAAGGGTGATTCTTGGACGGTACTTAGTTGTTGGCCACTCTGGCATGGGTGACCCTACCAGGGGCTACTGATATCAGCTGCCCCCGCCAGTACAGACCGGTCAACTAGACCTAAGCCTCCACATCGCGACAAGATGACCACCCAGCGTGGAGGAAACCACTACTTAACATATTTCAAAATCTTTTTAAGTGCGACATTGCAACTTATGAATTCAGCAACCAGTCGGAACTAATTATACTTAGAAGCGAATTTAATCCTCCTGATAGGGAAAATATTATTGAGTTCTGGAAAAATTTAGACGGGGCATTATATCCTGTATTAAAAAAAAAAAATTCCTTTAAATGTTTGTCGCTTTACCCTTCAACATACCTTTGCCAACATATATTTTCCGATTTGAAATATATTTGCTCAAAACAACGCAATAAATTAAAATCCGCAAACCTAAAAAAAATGTTTTGTTGTTACGAAACTGAAATATAAACTTAGAAGATATTATTGGTAAATAAAAGGATACCCCTAGAAAAAGCCATTAGTTAGGCCTCGCAACCGCACATTTCTCCCCCTGGGAATGTAAGAGATAAGAGTGATCTCTCCAATACAATCGTATTTGACATCACTGCTCTACACCAACAAAATACATTGAAAATGCTCTCAATACTCTTTTAATTTGCAAATGCAGTAATGAAAGACCATTTGCACAAGATTGTGAATTGGGCTCATGGCGTAATAAAACCAGGTGGCAGAGTAAGGGCTACAAGTACAACAATACAACAACATAGTTGTTTTTGTTTGTGTAATAAAGTTGAGATTGTCAAAACAATGAGTTAAGATATAAATGTCAAAAGGTAAGAAAAAGAAGCATTTAAAATTTAAGAAATAAAATATCTTGCATCATGCCAACATACAAAAGTGAAGAAAAAGTAAAAAAAAGATTTAATCAATACACAATATTTTCTTGTGACCTGAAATCGGAAATGGGTCTATATATGATATGATCTGATTCTTCAAAAATTTATCACTGCATATAAGCGAACGCTTTGTGAATTGCTTTTGGCACAAGCTACTCCACTTTTCCATTGTTATGGAGCACTTAGGCACACGAAAAAATGAGTCGCCATTACCAGGAACATATTTTTTTTGCACAGCTCACAAAAAGGCATATTTTTATAAAATTTTATAATTAATTTTGACCAATTAAAGAAAAAATATATAATTCCACTATGAAATGCAATATAATTGCAATATTAAACGAATTTGTTCCAAATATATTGAAAACACTTTTAAAAATAAATTTGAAAATATCAGAAAAAACGAATGTAGCAAACATAAAACACCTTTTATCGTGTTTACCTAGTTTTTTTTATCTAGATTGTTGTTATTATTACTATTATTATTAGTATTTTCTTTTAGTTCACTTTTTTCACAACAATAATTTAAAATATTCGTTTGTTAATAAACAGTTTTTATTCATATATCAGGTCTGAACATAAATATAATTACACCGTACTTTGACAGTTTAAACTCACAACAAACAAAAATACAATAGGAGCAAAAATTGTTTACATTCCTAACGATGCCACCTGGTTTAGTACGCCCTGATTGGGCTATTGTTTCTGTTTAGAGGACTCAAAACAGGGCTTGCGATATATCCCGCTGAATGAGAGTGTTTTTCAGTAAACAATTATATTTTCTGCTCGCAAAATAAAAGAGCGTAAGCGTACATGTGAATTTTGCTTCCACAATTGTGTATGACGCTGACATCACTGTTCTATGTATTTATTATTTCGTTTAATCGATTTTGAAATCACAACGATTCTAAAGAAATTTCACTTCAAAAAATTTAAAACTTAAAAACACAATTAACTAATAATAGAATTAAAAGATCCATAAACTATTTAGGATCAGTCCTTAAATATTAATTAGGATATTAACCAATACAATTAATTTTGCAAAAATAATAATTTTTACTCGGGAACATTAGATGTACAAGATATCACACCTAAAAAATTAAAGCATCAAAATATCAACCTACTTTAATATTCTGATATTTCGGAATGTAAATATCCTATTATTGAAAAAGAATGTAAACTTTATAACATCTATCATTTCTCAAATAAGCTTGGAAATCTATTATTAGACGATAAGAGATAAAAACAAGTAAAAACGTTATATTAGACCGGGTCGAATCTTAAATACCCTCCAAATATTTAGTAAGTGAATTTGAAATGTGTAACTTGGTGGGACAGAGTTCCTTTATATAATATCGTACGTCAACGCCCACTAAGGGGGCGGGGTTCAAAAATATACAATATCATGTTTTCCACAGACGAACGTATGGGCAATTCTAGACCGTCTTAGACTTCATCACAATTCTCTTTGGAGGGTATAAAAACTGTATTTTGGCGGGGTCGCTCTGGCAAGGGCTGTGGGGGAAACATTTCACCTTTGTCATAAAACTCTAAAAATAAATGCTTGGGATAATTATATACAAAATTAAAATTTCTTATTTTTGATAGGGTCATTTAGAGGGCAAAGGGGGAGAGGGGGTAGGGCTGAAACAGGTAGACATAAAACTCTAAAAATAAATGCTTGGGATGATAATACACAAAATTAAAAAAAAAAATTTTACTTAGTTTTAATAGGGTCATTTAGCGGGCAAAGGGGGAGGAGGGGATAAGGCAGCAACAGGCAGTCATAAAACTCTAAAGATAAATGTTATGATTATATACAAAATTTAAAAAAAAATATTTTTTGGCAGGGTCATTTAGGGGGCAAAAAAAGGGGGGGGGGGGGGGGTAGGGCAGAAATCGGCAGTAATAAAACTCTAAAGATAAATGCTTGGGATGATTATATAAAAAATTTAAAAAAATTTTTTTTTTGGTAGGGTCATTTAGGGGGCAAAGGAAGAGGGGGGGGGGGGGGTACGGCAGAAATCGGCAGTCATAAAACTCTAAAGATAAATGCTTGGGATGATTATATACAAAATTTTAAAAAATTTTTTTTTTTTGGTAGGGTCATTTATGGGGCGAAGGGGAAGGAAGGGGTAGGGCAGAGTAGTACCAGGTTTCGTCTCAGCTTCGTCATTAAAGCTTAAAAGTGATATTTTTAAGGAATGTAGGCTTAAGTAAAACAATTTGTTACATTTTTATGCTAATTTTGCCTATAATAACGCCCACTGAAGTGGGCGGGGTCAAAAAATATTTTTCTTTTATTTAATGGCTCCAAGTTTAAGGCGTTGGACCGTATTTGACATAAAAATATATCATTTGCTTAACAAAATAACCAAAAAACTTTAAAAATTATGTTGTTTTTTCTGGGTTGGTTTAGTTCTTCTTAGGGGAACTTTTTTCCCTATTGCCCGATTTAGCCCATCTTCGAACTTAACCTGCTCTAAAGGCTGGTTGTCGCATACAGCTGAAACTGAAACTAAAACTGAAACTGAATTTTTTTAAGTTTCAGTTCTTACTTTTTCAGTTCTAAAACAGCAACTGAATGTTGCGTGGGTTGCAACATACAGCTGAAACTGAATCAAAGCAAATGTAATTTGTCGGCTTTGTTTACGTTTTTTTTCAACTATTTATACGCGCTATTTAAATTTTACAAAAAAATGCATGGTGAATATTCATTCACACAAAATAAAGTGATAGTTTTCAAATTTGACATGTCAAAAATTACATTTCAGTCGGACAGCGACTGAAAATAAGTCAAAAGTACTTTTTTTCAGTTCGGTTGCTAATGTACTGAATTCAGTTCCTGTCAACAGCAACTGAAAAATCGGATTCAGCTGCTAAATTCAGTTGCTATTAAGTTTCAGTCGCAAACGTATGGAATTCAGTTTGAGTTTCAGTTTCAGCTGTATGCGACAACCAGCCTTAAGTTTTAAAATATATTTATGCCAAATTTCAAGAGTCTAGCTCTTTTCGTTTGGACTGAATCGTGATTTCCACAGACGGACGGACATGCTCAGTTCGTCTTAGATTTCATCACTGATCAAGAATATATATACTTTATGGGGTCTGAGATGGATATTTCGATGCGTTACAGACGGAATGACAAAGTGATTATACCCTCCAAATTCTTTTTTGGAGGGTATAATAATTATCAAAGAATTACTGAATGTAGAAATATCATTGATTCTAACATATGTAAAATCGAATATAAAGACAACTGTACATTAACTATTTTATATAATGAACCAGCACAAAGCAATGCAAAACTTGAGAATAACTTCTACACCGATGACTTAGGCAATAGAAAATTTTTTGTAATATCTACAATAGTTTTAATTAGCAAAAGAAAAATCAAACTTTCTTATTTGTACTAAAAAAATTCAATTTCCCATCCCTGGAATAAAAGTTTTTATATTTTAATACAAATTTGATTCTCCAAAAAAGAATTTGAGGGTACATTCACTTTGCTATTCCGTGTGTAACGCAGCGAAATCTCCATCTGAGACCCCATAAAGTATATCGCACTCGTTCAACAATACTGTATTAACTCAAAAACTTCAAGGTTTTCAGGAGAGACAAAAAACAGTTTTCTTAACGCTTAAGGCAGTTTTCGTTAACAAAAGTTCGGCAATATTTAGAAACCCCATAAATTATTGTATTACCCTGTTTAACCTTTTTATTTGTTCATTGTCTGCAGATAGAAAATCGATTTTTTTAGTTACTATCATTTTCTTGAATTATTTTTGTTTATAAGAAGTAAATATTTGGAGTTGTGTTTTTCTATATGAAATTTGTTTCTGTATTTAATACATATTTAATAAAACAGATAAACACGAAATTAAAAAGACTAAAGTAAATAAAGTAATAATACTTTTTAGGGATTATGTGTCTCTTGACTAGGTCCATAATATCCTTTCTTTTATTTTCTGGCAGTGGCATCTTATTTTTTTGGACAACTCATTTTGTTAATTGAACTAATTACACTTTTTGATTTCAAATATTCACTGCTATGTTTAATAAACTTAATAATAAAATTTCTAGCTGATCAAAATTGCATTTTGTGTAACATTGCTCAAATGCAAAATGATAAAGTGATGATATTAAAAACTGTCATTAAAACTATTTCATGAAAACAGTAATAACTCAATAAAAACAGAATTATTTCACGAAAACAGTAGCAACTCTAAGAAAAAGTCAAGCATTATTTCATGAAAACAATCATGAAATTTAGTATAAATATATCTTGAAAGATACCACAGGTTATGTTCGGTGATGGGCTAAATCGGGGAAGAGGGAACAAAGTTCCCCTAAGAAGAACTAAACCAACCTCTAAAAAACAACATAATTTTTAAAGTTTTTTTTTTGCAATTTTATTAAGCAAACGATATATTTTAATGTCAGAGAAGGTACAAAAATAAAAAATAATAATTTTTGGACTCCGCCCCCTTTAGTGGGCGTTATTATATGCAAAAATAATGTCAACATTTTAAAAATTGTTTTACTTAAGCCTACATTCCTTAAAAATAACATTTTTAAGCTTCAATGACGAAGCTGAGACGTAACCTGGTACTACTCTACCCTACCCCCTCCTCCCCCTTTGCCCCCTAAATGAACCTATAAAATTTTTTTTTTTAAATTTTGTATTTAGTTATCCCAAACAGTTATTCTTAGACTTTTATGACAAAAGTGAAATGTCTCCCCACAGACCTTGCCAGAGCGACCTCGCTAAAATACAGTTTTGATACCCTCCAAAGGGAATTGCACCCCATAAAGTATATATGTATATTCTTGATCTGTGATGTAGTCTAAGACGATCTAGCATGCGTCTGTGGAAAACATGATATAGTCTATTTTTGGAGACCGCCCCCTTTATTGGGGTTGACGTACGATATTATATGCAAAAATAGTGTAAATATTAAACAATTTGTATTCCTTAAGCCTATAAGAAGCTGAGATGTTTTCTAATCGTGCAGAGGTGAAACGTCTCTACCACAGTCCTTCCCGGAATGACTCTCACAAAAGAGTGATTTAAAATTGGGTACAGAGATGTCTTAAAGGAACTCTGTGCTACCAAGTTAATTATTTTGAACAGTTGAAGTCCACAGGCAAGCGTGTTCGCTGAAAAATTGCATTTACAGTTTTATTTTTGAAATAGCTGTAACCGTACTCATATTTTATTTGAAGAAATTTGTATATTCATTACTAGTTTGAAAAATTTTTAAACGCTTATTTATTTAAGATTTCTCATTGCGCTGGCAGCACTAATGCGTTTATTGTCCTAATTGCACTTACATATATTTGGGCAAACTATAAAATACATAATTTTTTTCTGTTTACAGCACCAGCAGAAGTAGTTATTATTCGTGACGATTCCGACGTAGAGCGGTCGACTGTTGTTGGTCCCTATAGCGAAGGTGATATAATTAAGTTAAAATGTGAATCAATTGGTGGTAAGTATAATATACAGTTTCGTTACATTATTAGAATAATATTTATAAATTATACTTTATAACGTATGTAGTAAGTATTTGCACGAACATATACATATGTATATTGCCATATGAAACTGAATTAAGATTCATAGGCTAATTGTTCGAAATTTGTTTTTAAATCTCAGAAAGACATGATAAATATTGAAAGGCACAAAGGAAAGTGAACATCAGTTTTATTCAACTTACATTGCAAAGCAGAACAGCTGTTTTCGAAAGACGCAACACTTTCACCATCAGTGCTCATGTGAATTGTGTTTATCACCACTTATTAGGTGGCTTAGTTGAATGTGGTAATAGTTCCTATTTACACAAATTTTATTGTGTAAAACGATACGAGGACTGTATCAACTTGATGTTAACATGTAATTGTTTTAATACCCGTGTTACCGCTTTGATTATTTTTCTCCATGTCCCCTTTTTCTGAATTTTTTGTTCCATCATACCTAAGTTAATATATACTTTATAACCATTTTTTAAGAATACAATCGATGATTAAAATTTTTATGTAATTCATGTCGATCCAGTTTCAACTTATACAAATTTTGGTTTTGCACATAATACTCGTATGTTAACCGAGCAAACGCACAGAAATTCAGAGCTTGTTTTGGCTTTCATTTGTATGAAACAAATTTTGATATTTATATTGGTGTCATATGATAAAGTATTACTTTGGTGACGTGATTTATACTATCCGAGTGTTAAATAATTGTCTGTATTAAGAAACCTGGAGGCAATGACTATACTGTACTTTATAGGTATTTTCGAAACCGTACTTTATATGAAAACTTTTTAATATCCAGTTTTTTATATGTATGTATCTATAATTTGACATTAAATCGTATTGAAAATTTTTGAATATAACTAGAGGCCTAATTATTAAGATACATTTTATGTTTATGAACTGTCTGTGGCGAATTAAATACACATTTTAGGGCCATTGGAGTGATAATATAAAACTACATTTTCTTAATGCTAACGCCAACTCCACAGTATAGATGACTACTAATTATTCAACGAATAGAGAGCTAAACGAAATTACCTCAATTCTGATGTAGAGTGTTTGACGAGTCGTAGTTAACATACCTTCATAATGTAACTGAAACTCAAGAGTCCATCTGAGTTAGTTGTGGGAACTGCTAAACATGCATATTCTCACTTATGAGTTAAATTTAGAATAAGTAGCTTGTTATTAAGTTTAGTTTTTCAGAACATTCAACTAAATAAAGTGGACACTATCAGTCGCACAAGCGATTGAATTAAATGGAAATGGGTTTCATTAAAATAAATTTTGTAAACGTAACTTTTGTGAAAGGCAGAGCTCATTTGAAACAATAAATCGCAAATGAAAGAATTTGATCAAATCATATGCACACAACGAAGAGTATAAAAGTTTAGATCAAACAAGAAAAAACAAGTAAGAACATTATATTCGACGGGATCGAATCTTAAATACCCTCCAAATAGGAGCAGCATGGTTGAGCCAGCTTTTCATCAGCGTGAAAACAATTTAAGTTGTTTTTGCATTTAATATTTTATATCAACGCCCGAGGAGACGGAAATAAATTAAAAATTATTAACCTGCTGGGTCAGGCTTCCTTTACGACATTTCTGTGCTCAATTTTAAAATTCTATTTTGGCAGGATCACTGCGGGAAAGTCCACGAGGGAGACATTTCACCTTTATCGTAAAAACTTAAAAAGTAAATATTTTAGGGTCATTTAGGGTGTAAGGTGAGTGGAGGCGTAGGGCAGGGGAAGATCAGAGAACATGTTACCTTTTTCGTAAAAGCTTAGAAGTTTAGTTTTTAAAGAAAGTAGGGTTAAAGAAATTTGTTAGATATTTACACTATTTTTCCATGTAATATGTTATCTTAACGCCAAAAATGGGTTTTTCTGATTTTTTGCTCCAAGTTCAACGCTTTGGACCTTCTCTGTAGTTCTTCTTAGGGAAACGTTTTAGCCCGATATAGCCCATTTACATATTTGTCCTGTGATATCCTTCAAAATTTATCTAAACCAAATTTTAAGAGTTTGACTCTTTTCGTTTGGAGTGTATCGTGTATCCACAAACGGACGGACGGACATGGCCACAAATTTACTTAAATTTCATCACTGATGAAGAATATATATAATTTATGGGGCCTCAAAGGGATATTTCGCTGCGTTACACATCGAATGAAAAAGTGAATATAACCGGAAAATCTTTTTTGGAAGGTATAAAAAATAAACAAATTTTAAATAATAAATTACAATAATAAGAACAAAAGATTTTTAGCTGTGGGAAATCAAAATTTTTTCTCAGACTTCTTCAATGCCATGCTTCCACAGACTATTTTGTATCAAGAACAAAGAGCTGTCATCAGTACAACTTAGTACCCGTTCCAGTGGCTCATTCATTTTTGATTTTAGACATTTGACAAGTATGTGGGGAATTGTCAGTAAAACTTTACAATCATCAAAATCTGACGATTAATTATATAGCAATTGCTTTTGATTAATTTTAAAATAATAATAATAATAAGAATAATAGTAATATTTTTTTATAATGTTTATTTAAGCAAAAGGTCAATTATTTTTTATTTTTTATATAAAAATTAATTAGCTGGTCATAAACCAGATCAAAAATATAGAAATAATATTTCCTCACAAAAAACAGCATTAGTATCTATCTCATTGTGTAAATTTGAATCATTTTCCAGATTTTAATAATGTCTCAATTTTAAATACAGAGAATAATTATAAGCGTAGATACATGTTAGATATGCTACATATAGTCATTTTTTTGATAATTCTAATAGATAAATACCTTAAACCCTACAATCTCCATGAAAACTTAAAATTTTACTTCCAAAATGCTTCTGGTATCCGTACTAAATTACATGATGTCTTTAAATTTACTGCTCAAGCTGACTTCGATGTTATAGTAATCGTTGAAACTTGGCTAACTTCTAACATTAGTGATGGCGAACTTTGTGATTTAAAGCAGTATCAAATATTTCGTAAAGATCGTGACATGGAATCCACGTGTAAAACCCGAGGAGGTGGTGTTTTTGTTGCTGTCAAAAGATCATTCAAGGCTACTGTTATCAATTTAGCAGAACCTAATCCTGCATTAGACCAAATTTGTGTTTGTATTTTTGGTTTTAAAAATCTGTTTATTTGTGCGTCCTATATCCCACCGAAAAGTGATGATTCCATCTATGCTGCTCATGTATTTAATGTGGTGCGCGTATCTGAAGCTGCTGGTGTTGGAAATCTTTGCATACTTGGGGATTATAATTTAAATGAAATTGATTGGAGTAATTTGCTTGATGATGGAAATTTGTCTCCGGTTACTGTTAATAAGTCACATGAAATTAACCTTGTAGACTCGTTTTTAAGTATTGGTTTACTGCAGATAAACTCATTTAGAAATAACTTAACCGCATTCTTGATTTAATATTTATCTCTGATACTTTAAAGTACTCCATAACCAACTAATTAACTAATGTTAAAAATTGCTTTTATAACTTTAAAGCTTGTAATTATGTAAAGTTAAATGCTGAAATTTTCGCTGTAAATTGGGATATGCTTTTTTACACTAAGGATACTTCGGAATGTTATACTATATTTGTCAATACCTTAAATATTATCATAAATCGCTGTGTACCTCGTATGTTACCTAAAGTTCACAAACTGCCCTGGTACACTAAGGGTTTAAAAAAGTTAAAAAATCTTAGAAATAAGTTTCATAATAAATTTAGAATAACTGGGGACTTAAGTCATAGGGCACGCTACGAGCATTATATGAGAGAATTTAATTTTCTGGATAAGTTTTTGTTATATATGTTAAAGTTCGAATCAGCAATCAAAGGCAATTCTAAACAATTTTGGAATTTTATTAGATCTAAAAAGTTCTGCTCTATAAATCCATCTTCCATGCGATTTAATGATCAATTTATAACCTCTGGTAATGACATTGCTAATGCGTTTGTACACTTTTTCAAATCTAATTTTGTAATAAGTAATGGCTCTATAGATCCAAATATTTTTAAGCATATACAACCTATTGTAGATTTTGGTTACATTCAGTTAACTGCTAATGACATCCTCGATGGGATCAAAAATATTAAAAGGTCTTTTAGTACTGATATTGATGGATTTAGTTCCTTTTTTATGCAAAATTTGGCGGAAAGCTTAGTAATTCCTCTTCAGCACATTTTTAATAAATCCTTGGCAGATGGCTGTTTTATAAATAGGTGGAAAATTGCTGCTATTACCCCGATTTTCAAAGGAGGTATTAAGTCCGACGTTTGTAATTATCGGCCCATTGCCAAATTGTCTACTGTGTCAAAAATCTTTGAGTATATTATTAAAGGAAAAATTTACTTTCTAACCAAACGTTTTATCTGTAATGAGCAGCATGGATTCTTTCCTGGTCGCTCTACTGTTACTAATTGTACTGTTTTTAATCATTTTTGTGTTTCTGTTTTTGAAAGGCATAATCAAGTTGATGCCATATTTATGGATCTTTGTAAAGCGTTCGATAAGGTTTCACACGGTATTTTGTTGCATAAAATGGAAAATATGGGGTTTTATGGCACGTTTCTCCTGTGGTTGAGGTCTTATCTGTCTAATAGATCTTATACGGTAGTTCTTGAAAATTTTTAGTCGCAACCGTATTTTGCTACATCTGGTAAACCTCAGGGCAGCATTTTAGGACCGTTGCTGTTTTTAATTTTTATAACTGACATCGGTACTTCCTTTTCTCAGTGCTCAGTTTTTATTATATGCTGATGATGTAAAGATTTATAAAGAAGTAATTTCTGATAATGATGCCCTTACACTGCAAAGTTGTATTGATGGAATAGGTTCCTGGTGTGATATCAATAGTTTACCTTTAAATATAAATAAAAGTTTCCAAATAACTTTTTGTAAGCCTCACATTCATAACTGAAGGTGCTTTCAATAGAAAATTCAGGATAAGAATTTATTAGTTCTGAATAAAATATTGAATCTTGGCATTGTGCTGGATAGTGATCTGAATTTTAATGCCCATCCAGACTGTATAATACCTAAAGCTTAATCTGCGTGCTCTTTTATAAGAAGAATTTGTAAAGAATTTTTAGATCCTATTACCTTGCGAATATTGTATACTGCAGTGGTTCGCTCGAGGTTAGAATATTGCGCTTTTGTTTGGAACCCTATTTATGATGTTCACATAAATAGAATTGAAAGAATCCAGAAAAAATTTAGGCTTAAAGCCACTTTATTTAAGAAGAACTATTTATTCCGTCATGATGATTTATAATTTGATTAATGGTCTAATTGACTGTAATTACTTGTTAAACTTAATTAATTTTTGTATACCCGCCAGAACCCTTAGGCATAATCAGTTATTTTGTATTTCGACACATTCTATTAATTACGCTATGCGTGAACCGATACTACGAACATTGTGTACTTTAAATAAATAAGAGAATTACCTAATTTAAAGGCAGATACAGCTAATGTTGCTCATACGTATAGATATTTATTAAATAAAAACTAAAATTAAATTTATAATCATATTTTTGTTTGCTTACATATGTTTAAAAAATTGTTCATTTTTCCATTTTTTCGTTTTGACAAAAAATATTTTTTTTTGTATTTGTGAATTGGAAAAGTTTTGGTTCAAATAAATTTTTATTGTATGTGTTAAATAGATAAAACGAAAAATATTTTATATCAAATTACACAATTTTATATATCCCTGAAGAAGCTACACAAAGAAGTGGCAAAATATTGGAATAAAAACATAATTTTTATATATAAAAAAAAATAATTGATCTTTTGCTAAACTAAACATTATAAATTAATAAAAAACAAGTAAAAGTGCTATATTCGGCTGTGTCGAATCTTCACAGATGTAATTCTTCTTTCTTTCTTACTTGCCAAAACAGAAAGTAGGTTTTATTAAAAAATCAAAATGAAGTTATCGTTTACTTTTATATTTAAGAAAACGTTTAAATTTTTCGGCTAAGAAGCTAAATGTTTGGCTTTTCTTATATCTAATACCTATGAACGTCTTTCAAAAATATTATATATATTTAATTTAGAAACAAAACAAAAAATCCGTTTCATGTACCCCAAAAAGTTCTAATTGTCCAACCGTAGAATCGTCTTTTAGATTTTGTTGGTTTTTAATACCAGTTTGCTCCTTTCTGATATATAAAGTAGGTATAATTCATCATAAAAATCAAATATAACACATAATATGGCTGCTTTTATGAAACAGAAAATGTCGATTTTCCAATCCTGGAACCGAATTTTTAATTTTTTTAATATTAATTTAATTTATTCTGATATATATAATAGGTTTAATTGTAATTTTTCTGATATATATAATAGGTTTAATGTACAACCCTGGAACCGAATAATTAGTTTTTAAAATTTTTAATTCCAATTTAATTCTTAGTATAAAATAGGTTTTAGTCACTGAAAAAAACCAAAATTGGGACCAATATGGTTACTTTTATGTACCAAAAAATTTCGATTTTCCAACCCTGGAACCGAATTTATAATTTTTGATATTATTTTAATATTTTTCTGAAATATCTGAAATAGGTTTAATTCACTAAAAGCACAAAATTTGGAATTTATGTATGTACTATTATGTACGAAAAATATTTCGATTTTCCAACTCTAAAAGCGAATTTTTATTTTTTTACCTATGCAATTCTTAGTGACGTGTAACTTAGTTTTACTTGACAAAAAAATTAAAATTTTTAAACTTTTTGGTCACTTTCATGTACCAGAAAATATTTCATTTGTCCAACCCTGGAGTCGAAAATATGATTTTTTAAGATGTTGATACCAATTTTGTTCTTCCTGAATTATAAAATAGTTTTAATTAGCCAAAACAACAACATCAATTGCCTATTTGGTTACTTTTATATTTTTCAATTTCCCAACCCTGGAAACGAAATTTAAATTTTTTTACCAATGCAACTCTTAATGAGTCATGAAATAGTTTTATTTAGGAAAAACTTAATATATGTAACCATTTAGGTCATTTTTATGTACCACAAAATATTGTAAAAAAAATATTTCAATTTCCCAACCCTGGAAGCGAAATTTAAATTTTAAAAAAATTTTTTATCAATGCAAATCTTCATGAGGTATAAAGTAGTTTTGTATAAGAAAAACTTGAATTTTGCAACCATTTCGGTTATTACATGTACTACAAAATATTGCATGTACCAAAAAAATTTTATTTTTCCAACTCTGGAAACGAAATTTAATTTTGTTTGTTTATCAGAGCAACGCTTCTTGAGGTATAAAGTAGTTTTATTTAAGAAAAATTGCAAATTTTTTACCATTTTGGTAACTTTCATGTACTAAAAAATATTGCACTTGTCCATCCCTGGATTCAAAATTTTATTTTTAAATTTTTGATACCAATTTTGTTCTTCCTAAATTATAAGACAGTTTTACCTCGCAAAAACAAAAAAAAAAACAACATCAGTTGCCAGTTTGATTACTTTCATGTATAAAAAAAATTCAATTTCCCACCCCTGGAAGCAAAATTTTAATTTAATAAATTTTTTTTGGCCAATGCAATTCTTCATGACGTATAAAGTGGTTTTGTAAAAGAAAAACTTGAAATATTTAACAATTTTAGTTACTACATGTACTAAAAAATACGGAATAGGCCGAAAAAAACATTTTTAATTTCCTATCCCTGGAAAATTTTTTTTTTATTTTTTTAGTTTTTAATATACCATTGAAGCTCCCCAAAGCACGAAGTAGGTTTAATTTACTAACATTAAAAAAAATAATTGATTTTTGGTATAAATTTTGCGTCGAGAAATACGTGTAAGCTTCCCAGCTCTGGAACCATATTTAAGAAAATTGTTAAATTTTTAATAATTTTTTTCACTTTCATGTACTATTAAATATTGCAGTTGTCCATTCCTGGGTTCGAAATTTTATTTTTGAATTTTTGATACCAATTTTGTTTTTCCTAAATTACAAGACACTTTTAGTTAGCAAAAAAACAACAACATCAGTTGCATGTTTGATTACTTTCACGTATAAAAAATATGCAATTTCCCACCCCTGGCATCAAAATTTGAATTAAAAATTTTTTTTTTTGGCCTATGCAAATCTTCATGACGTATAAAGAGATTTTGTTAAAGAAAAACTTGAAACTTTTAACAATCTTAGTTACTACATGTACTACAAAATACGGAATGGGCCGAAAAAAAAATTTTTCCCATCCCTGGAAAAAACTATTTAATTTTTTTAGTTTTTAATAGACCATTGAAGCTCCCCAAAGCACGAAATAGGTTTAATTTACAAACATTTAAAAAAATAATTGATTTTTGGTATAAATTTTGCGTCGAGAAATAGGTGTAAGCTTCCCAGATCTTGAACCATACTTCGGATCTTTGTGAATCTCAATAGCACTCTATTTAAGTTCATTTTCAATCCAACGGTCCAAGAACGAAGTCTCTAGCTCTTCTGGGGGCTTTGGAAAACCGATTTCACGTACAGACGGACGGACAGACGGACATCGCTCAATCGTCATCGCTATTCATAAGGATCCAGAATATATATACTTTATGGGGTCCCATGTGCATATCGATGAAATTACACACGGAATGACAAACCTATATATACCCTTTCACTTTTTTGTGAAGGGTATGATAAGTCGAAGAATTTTATAAAATAAATAATAGTAATATGTATATTCTATAAACATATCTGTATGATTTAAATTCAAAGCTAAGTGTTATTGAAAAATACAGGGTCCGCCAAATAACTTTTTTTTTGAAAATGCTATAAAAAAAATACTGAATATTTTCTCAAATTTCTTTTTTTATTTCAAAGTACAATCCTTCTGGTTAATAATAGAAAATAGTTTCATTCAAATGGCTGCCTCGGCTGGCCATGCAGTAGCCTACACGATCGGTCCAATGTCTCTGACTTGTCGGCGTAACACTTATATTTGATGGCACCCTACAAATAATAGTCCAACGGTGTCAAATCGCAGCTCCGAGGTGGCCAAACGACATCAGCTCTGCGGCTGATAATGCGATCTTCAAAAACAGGGCGCAAAACATCGAGTGTAGCTTCGGCTGTGTGGCACGTGGCGTCGTCCTGTTGAAACCAAATGTTGCCAATTTCCTGCTCTTAAATTTTTGTGAAGAAAAATTCGTTCAACATGGCCCGATAACGATCGCCATTGACTGTAACGTCCACTCCATGCTCATTTTCGAAGAAAAATGGCCCAATTATGCCTCCGGACCAAAATCCGCACCAAACAGTGACTCGTTTTGGGTGCGTCGGCTTTTCAAAGTATGCGTATGGGTTTTTTGTGCGCCAAATGCGACAACCTTGCTTGTTTACATACCCGCGAAGATCAAAATGAGCATCTTCTGTAAGTCGATCGCAGGCCAACTTAGCGAAGCAAAAACGCTTTAGATAACGATTTCCTCGATTTAACGAATTTTTTGAAATCCCCTACAACGCTCCATAAGATCTGATACAAAATAAACGAATACATTTGTCAATAACCTCGTTATAACAAATTTTCATTCACTGCAGACTAACAAAATAGAAAGAATTATTTACCTCAATTTAACGAATTTTGTCAACTTACATTACAACCTTTGCATAACGATTTCCATCAATTAATCCAAATTATATGAAACAGATACACACAAAATTATTGTGTTTGCAACGACAATGTCTCCAGCAAACCTTCGTAGTCGACAGCAGCATGCATTAGACTAACGGCTAAAATATTCGAAATATAATTTATTGTTGCCAAGAGCTTGTACGCTTATTGCAATAGTTGTTGTTGCAATCTCGCTAGTTACTCACTGGCTCAGACACTTTAAATCGATAAATTAATATACAAAACTTTTTATTACCTCGTTATAACGAATAGAAGTGCAACTTCACCTCGATATAACGAACCTCACTGTAACGAATTATTCGATATAATGTTTTTATTCTTATCCCCTTGAGATTCGTTATATCAAGGTTGAACTACATATATATATATATATATATATATATATATATATATATATATATATGTATATATATATATATATATATATATATATATATATATATATATATATGTATATATATATATATATATATAAGTTAACGTTGGCATATCTGAAGTGTCACCCTAATGTTTTTCATTTATTTAAGCGACACCAAATACATTCCATATAAATTGCTGACGGCATGTCTAGCAATAAATTCATTCGTTTAATAATTATTTCCCAGCAAATTTGGTGTAACCTGACTCCCCACACGAGGTGCATTGTCGACAAAGTAAATAGTATGGGAACAATAAGCTTGCTGTATTTCGATTCTTTTTATATTATTGTATTTTACTTAGTTTTAGTTAGTCTGTAACCAGCACTCAAAATAGAAAGACAAATTCAAAACTGGATTTGCCTTCAATAAACCCACTTATAAAAATATAATTGGCGCCCAACGCGGTTTTTATAATAAAGTTTAAAAAATCAAAAATTAAGAAAAAACTCTTAAAAAACAAAAGGAAACAAGTGAACAAATTTTTTTCTTTGAAAATAAAAATTAAAGAAAAAACTTTTAAAATACAAGGACCTTTTTTTCTAAAAAAAAAAGGAAGAACTATTGTGAACACAAATAACGAAAAAAGTGCTCTCAACATAAAATTAAAACCCTTTGTGTCTTTCACAAGAACAAAGGGCATAAATAGAAACAGTGCAAACCAAAATAAACTATTAAAAAAAATTAAAGTTAAAAACTATTAGCATCGAGAGCAACAAAAAGCCTGGGCAAATACAGAAAAAAAAACAACAAAGTGCGCAATTAGACGATTAAACAAGTGCATTTCTGCATGAACAAGTAAAGTTTAAAAAGAGGATCTAAAGTCACCAGCGTTTCGAAACAGCCTGGTCAGCGTAGAAAAGGACAAACAACACCGAAAAGCAACGCCGAGACCCAACACCGAGAGATGACATCGAGGAAATAACACTCCAGCCGCAGCAGAAATAATATGAAGTATAAATACCTGTAAGTAGAGTGCTTGTAAAAAAAAATAAATATTTTGGTTCAAACTCGATATAAATCCTTGTAAGGATATTAAATCAGGTGCCTGCGTTTCATTTTATACCAGTTTGTTTTCTTTGTTTGTTTTATTTTTGCATTTGACGTAGTGGTAGTAAAGTTTTATGAGTGATAATAAAGACCATGCTAGATTACAGCAGGTAGTAGAGGGACTCAACAGAACAGAGGTTGATAGGAGAGAGAATATAAGATATTTAAGGGAAGCTAAATGGTGGGAAAGCGAAGCAATGGCTGTAACACCGGAACATTTGAGGGCAATGGTGGAAGTTGCTATAAACACCGCCCTACAGTCTCAGAAACTGATTTTTGAAAACAAGATTGAAGATCAAACTGTTATGAAGTTTTTCTATTTAACACATTGTTTTCACAATACTAATATATAAATGAAATTTATTTGTTGGTGGTTAAGCAATGTCTATATGCATTTCATTGGTGCTTTACCAAATCGTCAGTAGACTTTAACCACAGTTTTGAAAAGCTAAAAACCCCTTATCTTATGCATATACTTCCGAAAACCATCTGAGAATTCACAACTTGTAAATTACAAACTATTTTCAAAAATAACAACAGAACAATAACATAGGCTTGCAACTCATACAAAACTAAACCAACAAATAAAGTATGTTCGATACGAATCTATTTTATTTTTCTACACCTTCATACAATCAGAAATCCATTGGATAACAAGAAAAGTATTTATAAGGCAAAATAAATAAATTTCATTTATATATTAGTATTGTGACAACAATGTGTTAAATAGAAAAACTTCATAACAGTTTGATTTAGATTTTATTTTTCATTTTGCCTTATAAATACTTTTCTTGTTATCCAATGGATTTCTGATTGTATGAAGGTGTAGAAAAATAAAATAGATTCGTATCGAATATACTTTATTTGTTGGTTTAGTTTTGTATGAGTTGCAAGCCTATGTTCTTGTTCTGTTGTTATTTTTGAAAATAGTTTGTAATTTACAAGTTGTGAATTCTCAGATGGTTTTCGGAAGTATATGCATAAGATAAGGGGTTTTTAGCTTTTCAAAACTGTGGTTAAAGTCTACTGACGATTTGGTAAAGCACCAATGAAATGCATATAGACATTGCTTAACCACCAACAAATAAATTTCATTTAAAGATTGAAGATCTTAATAAAAAATTCAATGAGTGTTTTGTTCAGACCCCCGACGTTGGAACTTGCAGGGACATAGAAATAGTATCAGGGCGACAGTGCGACGAACCGCTTGACATAGTAAAGTCTCTACCTTACTTCGAGGGTAAACAAGAGATGTACGTTTCATGGCGCCAGGCGGCGCAAACCGCCTACAAAGTTTTTGAAAAATTTGAAGGCAGTTCTAAACATTACCAGGCCGTAGCCATAATTAGGAACAAGATAAAAGGGCCGGCCGATATGGTGTTGTCCTCCTTTAACACAGTTCTAAACTTCAAAGCAATCATTGCTCGGCTCGACTTTACGTATTCGGACAAACGGCCGATTTACTTAATTGAACAGGAACTTTCAGTTCTCCGACAGGGTAACTTGAACCTTTTGCAATTTTATGACGAACTCGAGAAAAAATTTACTTTACTGACAAATAAAACTATCATGACATATGATAAGGCCACTGCAGCAATTATTAACGAAAAATACAGAATGGACGCGCTTCGCGTGTTCATATCCGAAACAAAAAAATGGTGGCCCTGGCGTTAGCACAGGAAGTTGAATCTAATCGGGAAAGGTATTTATTCGCAACCAACTTTGCTAAGAGCCTTGAAAACAAAGAAAAGGATAGGTTCGAATCAAGGCAGCAAGATGGAAACCCTACTACGGGAACCCACTCAATTAAGAACCCCCATTTTTCCAGAGTCAAGGTCCGGGTAACGGGGTCCACCGAAATGGGGATGTGGTTCTATCAGTTGACACCGACCAATCGATGCGCACTATGCAGTCGGCGAGACCAGCTACTAACGGACCTCCTCATAGCCGGTGTTATGAAAATCAAACGCCAAATCGTTATTATAATAATCAAACCCCGGGGCAGGCAATAAAACGTCAAAACAATGGCTCCGCCAGATTTACCGGACCCAAGCAACAGAGGATCAATCATATTTCCCAAGACATTGGCTTGGCAGAACAAGAACAGGACGAGTATGAACACCAGGCAGAATTAGTGGCATCAGAAATCGATGCTGAGGAGGGATTTGATGAAATAAATTTTTTAGTCAAAACTCCCTGCTGCCATTCATAGAAAGGACAATTGCAGGGAGAAACATTAGATTATTGATAGATACGGGAGCTTCAAAAAATTGCATAAAACCCCTTAGCGGGCTTAAAAACATAGTTTCAGTAGAAAATCCTTTTTTATTAAAATCTATCCATGGCTTTAATACCGTCGATAAAAAGTGTAACCTTAACATATTCAACACGAATAGTACGTTTTTTATATTGCCATCATTGTCAACATTTGATGGCATACTAGGCCTTAACCTGCTAACGCAGTTAAATGCGAAGCTAGATTTCAAAAACAGTGAACTCCAAACTCAAAACGGTTTGGAGAAAATAAAATTTTTCAAGTGTACAAATGTGAATTTCACACAAGTGGAGGACATAGTAGTACCCCACACAGTCCTTACGAAATTTCGAGGTATGATGAAGATTTTGTTGGGAGTTTTTGCAAACCCTAATGAATCTTTACCTTTCAACACTAACATAGTCGCCACTATCCGAACCGAGACTAACGACCCGGTTTATTCAAAGCTCTACCCTTACCCAATGGGCGTGGCTGACTTCGTTAACTCGGAGGTACGTAATTTGCTGGAAAATGGATTATGCCATTCTAGGTCTCCTTATAACAATCCCATCTGGGTCGTCGATAAGAAGGATGATCGCGGAAACGCTCTGAAACGGCTCGTTATTGATTTTAGGAAACTAAATCAAAAAACTATTGATGATAAATACCCCATCCCGGTTGTGCCATCAATTTTGTCAAACTTGGGTAAAGCGAAGTTTTTCACAACGCTTGACCTAAAATCAGGCTTTCACCAGATAACGCTCGCAGAAAAGGATAGGGACAAAACGGCTTTCTCGGTCGGAAGTGGGAAATATGAATTCTGTAGGCTCCCTTTCGGTTTAAAGAATGCTCCCAGTATTTTTCAACGCTCCATTGACGATGTATTGAGGAAGCAGATAGGGAAATCTTGCTATGTTTACGTTGACGACGTAATTATTTTCTCGGACAGCGAAGACGATCATGTTAATCACATAGCATGGGTATTGGGTAAACTGTATGAGGCAAATATGAGAGTCTCTCGTGAGAAGTCGCATTTCTTTAAAGAAAGTGTCGAATATCTCGACTTTGTGGTGTCCAGAGGTGGCTTTACAACAAGCCCCGATAAGGTGAATGCAATTCGCAACTACGAACAGCCTAAAACACTGTTCAATGTTAGATCTTTTTTGGGACTCGCAAGCTATTATAGATGCTTCATTAGGGATTTTGCTTCGATAGCAAAACCGCTTACCGATATTTTGAAGGGTGAAAACGGCAAGGTTAGCGCCCACCAGTCGAAAAAAATTAAGGTAAACTTCAATGAGAGCCAAGTTCAGGATTTTGACAGGTTGAAGGAGATACTATCCTCAGAGGAAGTCATGTTACTCTACCCGGATTTTAAGAAGCCTTTCGATCTAACCACGGATGCTTCCTCGCTGGGTTTGGGGGCAGTCCTATCACAAGGGGGTAGACCGATAACAATGATTTCTAGGAATTTAAAAGACAGGGAATTGAATTACGCAACTAATGAGCGCGAGCCTCTGGCTATAGTGTGGGCCGTACAGAAGCTTAGAAACTACCTCTATGCTGTAAAAAATTTAAATATTTATACGGATCACCAGCCACTCACGTTTGCGGTTTCGGATAGAAATCTGAATGCTAAGATAAAACGTTGGAAGGCTTTTGTGGATGAGCATAATGCAAACATCTTTCACAAACCTGGCAGGAAAAATTATGTTGCCGACGCTTTGTCACGTCAAAATATACATGCTCTGGAAGAAAGTGCTCCCTCTGATGTTGCTACGGTACACAGCGCGAAGTCATTTACCTACACGATATAAGCAACAGATAAACCAGTCAATTGCTTTAGAAATCAGATGGTCTTGGAAGAATCGCGCGTTGCTAGGAAGCGCAACTTCATACTTTTCAGTGATAAGACTCGACACCTGATTGACTTTACTGATAGAAACATGCTCATTGATGAAGTAAAACTGGCAGTTAATTCAGGAGTGGTTTACTGTGATTTGCCAACATTAGCTAGTATTCAGAATGCGTTAGTCAGGTGCTTTCCGGCAACCAAATTTTGGCACTGCAGGAAAATGGTATTGGATATTTTTGATAAAAATGAACAGATCGAAATAGTTAACACTGAACATAATCGTACTCATAGGGCTGAGCAGGAAAATGTAAAACAGATTCTTGATGACTATTACTTCCCAAAAATGGCTAAGTTGGCAGCCGAAATCGTGACAAACTGTAAGATCTGTAACAGGGCCAAATACGTTAGACATCCACGCAAACAAGAGATGGGAGCGACCCCAATACCATCTTACACGAGGGAAATGCTTCACATCGATATTTTCTCCACGGACAAAAAGTATTTCCTCACGTGTGTTGATAACTTTTCGAAATTTGCTGTGGTTCAACAAATACCATCTCGTACAATCATAGATCTGAAAATCCCAATTATACAACTAATGAACCTTTTCCCTGACACAAAGAACATCTATTGCGACAACGAACCAGCATTAAAGTCAGAGACTATCACGTCAATGTTGGAGAATCAATTCGGCGTCGTGATCGCAAAGGCGCCTCCGCTCAATAGCACTTCAAATGGTCAGGTCGAGCGCTTCCATAGCACTCTCTCAGAGATTGCGAGGTGCCTTAAGTTTGAGAAGAAAATCGAGAATACAACCGAGCTTATAATGTTGGCTACTGCAGAATATAATAGAACTATTCATTCAGTGACCAACAGAAGACCTGTAGATGTTGTCCACAGTACATCGGTAGAAATAAGGGAGGAGATAAAAGAAAAAATTATGAGATCTCAACGAACCCAACTTGATAGGGATAACCCCACCAGACGGAATAGGACCTTTGAAATTGGGGAATGTGTGCGTGTGAAGAATAATAAGAGATTAGGGAACAAATTAACACCTTTGTATAGTGAAGAAAAAATAGAAGCAGACCTGGGAACTACAGTTCTTATAAAAGGGAGGGTAGTCCATAAGGACAACCTAAGATAAAAACAAGTAAAAACGTTATATTCGACCAGGTCGAATCTTAAATACCCTCCAAATATTTAGTAAGTGAATTTGAAGTGTTTAGCTTGGTGGGACAGAGTTCCTTTATATAGTATCGTACGTCAACGCCCACCAAAGGGGGCGGGGTTCAAAAATTTACAATATCATATTTTCCACAGACGAACGTATGGGCATTGCTAGACCGTCTTAGACTTCATCACAATTCTCTTTGGAGGCTATAAAAACTGTATTTTGGCGGGGTCGCTCTGGCAAGGGCTGTGGGGGAAACATTTCACCTTTGTCATAAAACTCTAAAAATAAATGCTTGGGATAATTATATACAAAATTAAAATTCCTTTTTTTTGATAGGGTCATTTAGAGGGCAAAGGGGGAGAGAGGGTAAGGCAGAAACAGATACACATAAAACTGTAAAAATAAATGCTTGGGATGATTATACACAAAATAAAAATATATGTATATTTATTTTTAATAGGGTCATTTAGCGGGCAAAGGGGGAGGAGGGGGTAGGGCAGCAACATGCAGTCATAAAACTCTAAAGATAAATGCTTGGGATGAATATATACAAAATTTAAAAAAACATTTTTTTTTTGGTCGGCTCATTTTGGGGGCAAAGGAAGAGGGGGGGGGGGTTAGGGCAGAAATCGGCAGTCATAAAACTCTAAAGATAAATGCTTGGGATGATTATATACAAAATTTCAAACAAAAAAATTTTTTTTTGGTAGGGTCATTTAGGGTGCAAAGGAAGAGGTGGAAGGGGGGGAGGTAGGGCAGAAATCGGCAGTCATAAAACTCAAAAGATAAATGCTTGGGATGATTATATACAAAATTTAAAAATTTTTTTTTTTTTGGTAGGGTCATTTAGGGGGCGAAGGGGAAGGAGGGGTAGGGCAGAGTAGTACCAGGTTTCGTCTCAGCTTTGTCATTAAAGCTTAAAAGTGTTGTTTTTAAGGAATGTAGGCTTAAGTAAAACAATTTGTTAAATTTTTATGCTATTTTTGCCTATAATAACGCCCACTGAAGTGGGCGGGGTAAAAAAATATTTTTATTTTATTTAATGGCTCCAAGTTTAAGGCGTTGGACCGTATTTGACATAAATATATATCATTTGCTTAACAAAATAACCAAAAAACTATAAAAATTATGTTGTTTTTTCTGGGTTGGTTTAGTTCTTCTTAGGGGAACTTTTTTCCCTCTTGCCCGATTTAGCCCATCTTCGAACTTAACCTGCTCGAAGTTTTAAAATATATTTATGCCAAATTTCAAGAGTCTAGCTCTTTTCGTTTGGACTGAATCGTGATTTCCACAGACGGACGGACGGACGGACGGACGGACATGCTCAGTTCGTCTTAGATTTCATCACTGATCAAGAATATATATACTTTATGGGGTCTGCGATGGATATTTCGATGCGTTACAAACGGAATGACAAAGTGAATATACTCTCCAAATTCTTTTTTTGAGGGTATAAAAAACAAACAAAAAACAACTTCTTAACCTTTTAGCACCGCTTCATCATAACCTTTTCGTTCTGTATTTTTCTATAGAATTTTACTCATAGTACTTCCGATCCGGATAGTGACTGCAAAATTAATGGACTACTCTAACTCGGATTACATTCCCATTATGGACGGCGACGTAGTTATATGGAAAGATTTTGACTACTTGAGACATACTACAAATTTGACGATGTACTCTGAAATAGCTGACGAGACGATGCATCTTACAGAACATTTTCCTTTATCTTATATGGTGAAACTTTTGGTCTCGGACGTTACTGGAATTAGGGCAATTGTGGAATCATTCGAAATTCACCACAGGAATGCCAGAAGTATTAATATTTTAGGCACTGCCCTTAAGGTAGTCGCTGGTACACCAGATTTCGACGACTTTGAGAACGTAAAATTTAAACAACAGGAACTCATCGAGTCCGAAAACAGGCAAATACTGATAAATACAAAAACGCAAGCCCAGATAAATAAACTTACACAGGCAGTTAATATAATCATTAAAAATTCTAAAATCGAACAGATTGATACGGGTCATCTGTTTGAAACACTTCTCGCAAGAAATAGAATAATGATGTCGGAACTTGAGACTTTAATGCTATCTGTCACTCTTGCAAAGATAAGAATAATCAACCCTGCAATTTTGGATAATGATTTAAAAAATATTGTAAACAAGCACTCTACAAATATTACTGTATCTGATCTAATGGAAGTGTCATATGTTAAGGTCCTTTTAGATAATAAATTTATACATTTTATAATCAAGTATCCTAAGCCTAGACTAGAATGTAAGAAAGTAAGCTTATTCCCTGTTCAACATAATGGAATGATTTTGCACCTCGGCAAAGATAACAACGTGGCCGATTGTGGAAATGAAATACTGCCAATTGGAAACTGCAGCGCTACACTCACGACAACGTTTTGCAGAGAACTATTATATCCCACGTGTGCCTAACAGCTCCACTCGGGTGGTATAGCTCACTGCAGCACTCAACCAAGTCACCTTACTCCACTGGTCGTAGTCGATGATGGCATTGTCATCATCAATGATGACACCGCCGAAATCAAAAATAATGGAACTTCAGAAAAGACTATCACTGGAACCTTCTTACTCATCTTTGATGATGAGATTCAAGTTAAAATTTGAAGCAAAATGTCAAGAAAATACCAACTTCGGCAACCGTGGCAATTCTTAATGTCACTGGTTATCAAGAAATATTAAGCCTCCCATATCTCCAAAAGTTGGGCATCCAAAATCTGAATTATATTAAAGAGGTCGAAGGGAAACTTATCATAGGACTAACTGTCTCCATGTTGATCGTAATTTTAATTCTTTTAACCTATTGTTTGATTTCAAAAGTACGCATGAGACAAATGAAAAAGCGCCAAGATCATGTCATTCAAGCCACAATCGATAGCTTTAAGAGAACCGAGGACGGCTCTCACTTAAGTGGGGGAGGAGTTAACGTTGGCATATCTGAAGTGTCACCCTAATGTTTTTCATTTATTTAAGCGACACCAAATACATTCCATATAAATTGCTGACGGCATGTCTAGTAATGAATTCATTCGTTTAATAATTATTTCCCATCAAATTTGGTGTAACCTGACTCCCCACACGAGGTGCATTGTCGACAAAGTAAATAGTATGGGAACAATAAGCTTGCTGTATTTCGATTCTTTTTATATTATTGTATTTTACTTAGTTTTAGTTAGTCTGTAACCAGCACTCAAAATAGAAAGACAAATTCAAAACTGGATTTGCCTTCAATAAAGAATAATTATACTAAACCCACTTATAAAAATATAATTTATATATATATATATATATATATATATATATATATATATATATATATATATGTATATATTACAACTAAATATTAAATTGGGAAAGCCGCAGTATAAAAAAATAGGGAGTCCAAATGCCAACATTATAATTACCGTTGAAGTGAAAGTTCACACCACACAAATTGATTGTGGCTTCTTAAAATTTTTTGGTTTCCAACTCGGACTAGCATCCATTGCGGCGAAACAAGGAGGGGATAGTATTGAGAGGAAAGAAGAGAAGATAGAGAATTTTTTTAGCTATTTCAACCTGTTTACTTCGCCGGCTAATTTTTTGCTACACGGCCGACGAAGGAGGGTGCTGTTATTCAGCTCTTTAGATATATGGTAGTGTTAATCGCTGCCAGTAATTGTTCAGTAACCAGTGCCTGTATTACTGACAACACCATGGACAATACTGATTAAAAGAACTCAACCCTACATTTATAACTGAGAGCAGGTTCGAATCTGAACCATCCGCTTCTATTGTTGCTTCACATAATAAATACCGTAAATTTATTAACTAAAGTTTTCCTCTTGCATAAGAGACGTCTGAAAAAATCCAATTCAGAAGACAGAAAATTTCTCGAACCTAAATGAGGTAATGGCAAAATTTGTCAGTAGCTGTAATGAAGCTTATAGCCACCCAAATTCAGTTCTTTTTGTGAATAAAAAACTAATATATCTCGAGGTACAGGAAATATTAACATGAGACTATGAAGTGGAGGGTCCAAAGTTCGACTCCGCCCTCAGTCATGAATATTGTGTCGAATTATACTGATTAGCATTAGTGCATTGTTGTGTTAGTTGTTTTCAGCCTGTTTCAGTTACGAAGGCATAGCACTAATCACTGGCCGGGGAAGTAAAAGGTGAAAATAGCTACAAAAAAATTCTCTATCTTCTCATCTTTTTTCACCAGTATATATATATATATATATATATATATATATATATATATATATATATATATATATATATATATATATATGCCGTGATGTTAAATTTTTTACATCATTTTTTAATTTTAAATATTTCTTCTTCAGTTCATCAATATCAGCTTTAAGGTTAACTAAATCAGACTTTCAAGTAAAGTCTTTTAATTTATCGTTTAAAAGACTGCATAATTTTCCTCATTTAAAAACAGAAGGTATTGCTACGAACAGGTACCAGTAGAGCGATTCAGTAGCTTTTAAGGCTTCGGTAGTTGCTAAATTTATCAATTATTTCTATTGTTTACACTAACGATTGCTCTATTCGGTAACCTGTTGTTACCTCTGTTGTTAGGAATTTTAACATAGTGGTATCTTTGTCAACATAAATGTCAAAATAGCGAAAAGCACAAAGAAGAGTGAAAAAAAGAAAAGATGCTATAAATAATTTGAGCACACTCACTCTCATTTTTCGTTGTTCATTTTGCTTTTATTATTTATTTACAAGGTAAGTAAAAAATTTATTTATTTAAGTTAAATATCATATGACAAATATTCAAGTGCAATTAATATATAAAACTTGTTCTTAAAAATTGCCTGTTATTAACATCTCAAAAATTATTGTCGTTTAGCAATAACAGCTGACTTCTAAATAACGAATGCTGTTTAAAGCAAAGCAAAAGTTGTTATCGTTCGTTAACAATAACACTTGAATTAACTATGTCGATTGCTTCGAAAACTATTAGTGAATGGTAAAATCGCTTATTTTAGAGTTAACTTTTTTTAACAACTCTACTACTGTTAAACATCAATAGTGAATCACACTACAGATTATAATGCAACAAGAAAAACCAAAATAAAATAAATCAAATATAATTTAAGAACTTCAAAGCTTTCACCGCAGGATCTCAACAGACAACACTGCTGCAGAATATATTATTCTGATCACTTCATACTGGGTTTAAGTTCTTCTCTCTAGGAATCCACCAAGATATGACCATGGGACAAAAACGAGCACCAAAAAGACCACAGATGAAAATTGTGTATTTACACGGCTCCAGTAAAAACTGCGATAGATTGAAGTGTTATACGTCAAAAACAAACGCTATTGATACCTATGTTATAAAACTTGAATTTATTTTAAAAATATTAATGCAGATAAAAAATTTTATGCGTGCTGACTCTTTTCCCAAATTTACAAAAAAAGTTCAAAACTGATTATTAAGGGGTTCCTATGCGCATTTCATTTTAATTTTTTAATTTTATTCGAGCTGATTATTTTCTTAAATTTACAAAAAAAGTTCAAAATTGATTATTTAGGAGTTTATCTTAAGTTATTATAAGAAATTTTGGGTAAAGGTTCCCTGATGAACTGCATTAGCCCCAGTGAAATGCGCATAGGAACCAGCTAAAGCCCCTCAATAATCAATTTTGAACTTTTTTGTAAGTTTGAAAAAATAATCAGCGCGAATATAATTGAAAAATTTTGTGTGAAACAACAAATACTCAAATATATAAAAATAACTAAAAAAACTCATGTTTTGACACTTTAAGTAAAGCGTTGCCAAGGGAACAGAGTATATCAACCTACTCTTGCATGAATTATGCACTCTTATGAAAATGAAAAAAAACCGACCTAATATGTATATATTAGCTCTATATATATCAGATCTATTCGTTTACCCCAAAACTCCTGCAAAATAGTATTGAATTTTACTGAAATGCGTTCGTTTACACATAAATTTGTAGAAGAGGGTACGAAATCAGAGCTTGAAGTAACAGTTTTTGAATAAGTTCTAAAGAAAACAGAACTACGAGTATATGATTCAATAAATTAAGTAAACAAATAAGAACAAATTAATTCTGTCAACTCCGATGAATGTAACTTTTTGGTAAAATCATTAAAGCGAAGATGAACTGGTAATAATACGTATACCTCTACAGCACATTACTCTGGATGCCGAATAAGTATCAAATACAAAATATATGTATACAAAATATATGTTATAAAGCTTCCGCAGAAGTTCATTTGATAAATAAAATTCTTTACGATTTTTTAACTGTTAAAATGGGTTACATCTGGTACCAAAACCATTATATACTGGGTTGTCAAAATAAAACACATTTTACAACAATGAGGTTTTTAGTGATCAGCTGTTTTGAATAACTTGGTAGTTTTTTTTTGCTATTTTTGTGCTCCCGTACTTTTTTCAGCAAGAGACATTGCTGAGAGAAAAATTTTCAAATAGACCAAAATTTACTCTACTACTAATGAGTTCATTCCTATACTACTCTTTACTGAAGTCAAACTAATGTCATGGTACAGAAAGATATATAAAAATTGTTGTCGTCAATTGGAATATGTCAAAAAACGGTAAGCAGGAAGCAATTGGCTTTTTTTTTGAAGTCTCAAATTATTTCAACAGTTCTATCTACGCTTCTAACAATAACTACACTAGACTTGTGTCGAACTAGTTCATTCGCTCGTTTGTAACAAGAACCTATGACCAAATTAGACTTGTGTCAAAATCGTTCATCCGCTCGTTTTTGACAAAAACCTACGATTAAACCAATGTAATTTAAATGGGCTCGATCAGATGTTCTTGCCAAAAACGAGCGAATGAACGAGTTCGACAAAAGTCTAATATGCCATATATATTTTTCATATATGCTATCTTTATTACAGAGATGGGCATAATGCACTATATTTTTAGTGCACTAACAATTTCACTACCAGTATTCACTTAATGGTAGTGCAATTTTTTTTTAAATACCACTAAAATTTAGTGGTAGTGCAATTTTTTTTTAAATACCAGTAAATGGTTAGTGGTAGTGCAATTTGATGTTTCACTACCACTATACATTTAGTGGTAGTGAAAAACAAATTGCACTACCACAAATTATTTAATATTTAGTGCACTAAAAATCTAGTGCAATATGCCCATCCCTGCTTTATTAACACATAATATTTGTTTACGAGATTGTTATTAGCAACATTGTCCAGTTTCCATTAATTAATGTTAATGTTGTTTATTTTATCTCTTGTGTTTTGACAATCTCGAATAATCTTGTATGTATCATTACTGTTTCCGGAAAGTTTCAAATCGTTAATTCAAATTCGTATTGTCGTTTTATTGACAAGGTTGCTTTCTGACAATCAGGGTTGGGTAGTTAGTACTGCCAGGCACATGTATCCACATTTCGCTGTTAAATTTATATATAATTTTAAACTTTAATATTGGGCCGATAGCCATTAGTTGCTAGTGCCTTCACTTCTTTTTGTTTATTGTAATTTTAATTATAATAGACTTGTAATAATAATAATAATAATAATATTTCTAATTGTATACGGGAACTATTTCTGGAACGAAGTATCTTATGGGAAGATGCGGAGGGGTACCCTAACCGGGAAAAAACGTCCGTAAAGTAAGATTTTTTGTTTCTAAATCAATGTTTAAGACGTATGAGTAATACGATTCCATACAAAAAACTATTAATCATACGCAACCGTGCCGTGACAGAATTCAATTTCGTTTGGGAACAAAATTGATTCTGTATTTTCGTTGGTCGGCGAAAAAAAAAATCATAATAAAATATGTATACCCGAATAATTATTTTCATTATACCTCAAATAGAACTTAAAAATTAATATTTTTATAATAATTAACTTCGTTCTATCCGGAGTCCCACGACACAACACATCTTTTTTTAATTTTTAATTTCTGCTAAATTATGGCTCATTTAAGTACCGGACTTACAATTATTTTCTATAATTTTTCGCAACAGAAACATTTTTCATCGTTAGGCTGCCTTATATTTGATTCAAAAACAATCACGTTAAAAAATGAAGGATAATCTTTGCCTCAATTTTAAACTACCAGAAAATTTATTATCTTAAATTGTATGACTTTTTGAATAAAATTTAATCAACTGATTCCTAGATTTTTATGTATATAATATTTTTTTGTTGTATACTTGTGTAGAGAACTTTTTGAATTTCTATTTATTGATAAATAAAATATATAAAAAAATGGTACCGTCATGGTATGAAAAGTACATTTTATTTAGTTAATTGGTACAAAATCAAAATAGCCCTTCTCCATCCCTGAAGTCAACTCTTGTTTGCATAAACACTTGAATAAAACATGTTCGATTACCAGACAGACAATTAAGCAAACGATTCGTTCGCCGATATGATACTGTTTTCATTCAACAATCTCTTTTGCCAGTAAAAGATGTTCGATTTCGATGTGTCGTTCTATTAGAAACATAAAAAAATATATATATGTATATTATGCGGATCATTTAAATTTTAAAATACAGTCGAATCCTCTTAACGCAACACGCCTTACTGTAAAAAATCGAATTACTGAAAGCGATGCAAGTCCCCGCACTGAATTTAAACGCAGCTAGTCTTTTTCACTTTAAAGCGAAACATCGCTTTATTGAAAATATCGTATTACTGAAAACCAAAGGCTAGCCCACAACTACGTTTTGTATGAAACTTACTGCGCTTTATTGAAAAAATAAACAATAACAAATTTATTTATTAGAAATCGATTGCATAACTTAAGGCTGAAAAAATTGTGCATGTTTTGTCCGTTAAAAAATTAAATGGAAAAATGTATTTGTCCTTTTCGCTCTTACGAACTTTATTGTATTTTTCTATTATATTGTCAATGCAAGTGGCTAGACATTTTCGAGGAATTCGTGAAAAATTTCAACAACGAAACGAATAATTCTATGAATAATATTTTTTTAAATGAAATTTTTACGTTAAATTGACGTAAAAAATATATACAGAATTGATATAAAAAATATTGTTTTACTGATTTTATGCAATACGCTTAACTGTAACAAATTTCAGTAATCCGAACTACGTTTTAGAAAAAAATCTGATAACTGCGAAATAATTTGGTTTTGGTTATTTCCACTAAAGCGGAGTCGACTGTAAAGCTAAACATGTTTTAATCGAATATCCATGAGATAAGTAGCTTAGTCAAATATTTTAAATACAAAACCGTAAAAAGTACATTATTTTTGCATTAAGTACAGTACTATGTCGATAATCCGGACACCATAAATCCTGAGCATGTCCGTATTACTGGAGTGTTCGGATTACAGATGTTAATTTTTTTACCGGCATGCATACATAATGCAAAGAATATAAATTAAATCAATTTTATATTTATTTATAAAAATTTTTATTAAAAAGAGAATATAGTTCAATAAATGTTACATTTATATGTAGTATATGAAACGAAAATTCATATACATATATGTTAGACATCAATTCTCTTAAAGCAGCACTATCTATTTTAATATCGAACACGGTGGATTGTTTTTCGCCAAATTTGTCTGCAACACATCTTACAGATTTGCCTCTGACTAATTCATCCAATAGCTTCTTTTATATTCTTAAACTTCTATGTGATCTCTTGCTATTTGTTTGGCGTTTTTCGCCTTCAGGTTCGACATTTTGTAATATATTAAAGAAAATTTTGATTTTTGTCTTTAAGCTATTATAATTTGTCGAATTTTCAGGCGTTAAACGACAAACACAATAGCGGTGATTGTTTTACAATGTCCAGTTATATAAAGAAATTGTTAAAAATATGTATAGCATGAACTTTAATAACTAACTAAAGCAAAATTGCAAAAATTCCACGCGTAGACGAATACTACAGTAAAAAGATCCTTTTTTATACAAAGAGTATAACATGAATGAAACAAAAAAATATAAAATAAAAACTGTCCGTATTATATAGTAAAAAAAGTGGTACTGTCCGGTTTGTAGCAGTGTCCGGATTATATATATGTCCGTAAAATCGCGTGTCCGGATTATCGGGATAGCACTGTAATGTGTTTTTAAGGTAATATTAACACTACAACGGTTAACATCTATTCGTATTAATGATAATTTTATATTAGGTATCAGGTTTGTAAAATTTCACCATGATTTTAAATTAACATTTTGTGATGCTAGTTTAACATTCCCTTTTTTTCTGTGTGTATCGACTGAATTTCAACTACATCTAGGAAAACGATTCCTGTGCTTCGACGTAGATTTTTATTTCTTAAGACAAAATTGACTATTCTCTCTACTTGAGACTGTAGAATGTTTTTTTCTAAGGTCAAACTTCTCTTTTTGTATTGTGCCATTATCATTAATGAATTCGTCGACCCGTTTAAGTACAATTTTCTCAAATACTTTATCAGGGCAGGGTAACATACTAATTGGTGGATAGCTATTTGGAGAATTTGCATCCTTTTTATACCCTCCAAAAAAGAATTTGGAGGGTATATTCACTTTGTCATTCCGTTTGTAACGCATCGAAATATCCATCTCAGACCCTATAAAGTATATATATTCTTGATCAGTGATAAAATCTAAGACGAACTGAGCATGTCCGTCCGTCCGTCTGTGGAAATCCCGATTCAGTCCAAACGAAAAGAGCTAGACTCTTGAAATTTGTCATAAATATATTTTAAAACTTAGAGCAGGTTAAGTTCGAAGATGGGCTAAATCGGGCAAGAGGGAAAAAAGTTCCCTTAAGAAGAACTAAACCAACCCAGAAAAAACAACATAATTTTTAAAGTTTTTTGGTTATTTTGTTAAGCAAATGATATATTTTTATGTCAAATACGGTCCAACGCCTTAAACTTGGAGCCATTAAATAAAAGAAAAATATTTTTTGACCCCGCCCACTTCAGTGGGCGTTATTATAGGCAAAATTAGCATAAAAATTTAACAAATTGTTTTACTTAAGCCTACATTCTTTAAAAATAACACTTTTAAGCTTTAATGACGAAGCTGACACGAAACCTGGTACTACTCTGCCCTACCCCTTCCTTCCCCTTCGCCCCCTAAATGACCCTACCAAAAAAAATTTTTTTTAAAATTTTTTATATAATCATCCCAAGCATTTATCTTTAGAGTTTTATTACTGCCGATTTCTGCCCTACCACCCCCCCCCCTTTTTGCCCCCTAAATGACCCTGCCAAAAAAATTTTTTTTTTTAAATTTTGTATATAATCATAACATTTATCTTTAGAGTTTTATGACTGCCTGTTGCTGCCCTATCCCCTCCTCCCCCTTTGCCCGCTAAATGACCCTATTAAAACTAATTAAAATTTTTTAATTTTGTGTATTATCATCCCAAGCATTTATTTTTAGAGTTTTATGTCTACGTGTTTCAGCCCTACCCTCTCTCCCCCTTTGCCCTCTAAATGACCCTATCAAAAATAAGAAATTTTAATTTTGTATATAATTATCCCAAGCATTTATTTTTAGAGTTTTATGACAAAGGTGAAATGTTTCCCCCACAGCCCTTGCCAGAGCGACCCCGCCAAAATACAGTTTTTATACCCTCCAAAGAGAATTGTGATGAAGTCTAAGACGGTCTAGAATTGCCCATACGTTCGTCTGTGGAAAACATGATATTGTATATATTTGAACCCCGCCCCCTTAGTGGGCGTTGACGTACGATATTATATAAAGGAACTCTGTCCCACCAAGTTAAACATTTCAAATTCACTTACTAAATATTTGGAGGGTATTTAAGATTCGACCCGGTCGAATATAACGTTTTTACTTGTTTGGTTTTAATATAGGTATAACTTTAGCTTTTTTAAATAGTTTTGGAAACGTACCATTGCAAACACCAGTTGAAAATTTTTATCATTACAGTGAAAAATTTATCTGGCATATTTTTTAATAAAATAGCATTTACTCCACCCAATCCAGGACGTTTAGAGTTCTTAAGCGATTTTACAAAAAAATTTTATTTCTTTTCGGTTGTTAGACACTGTTGTACACTTTCCGGTATTATTGCTTGATTGTTTAGCCATTTAATATGCTTGTTAACTACCTTGTCCTTTGTAGATGGGATGTTAAGCGTTGTTTTATGAATATTTTCAAACACCTCTGCTATGATATTAGCCTTTTCTTTGATGTTGTATATTTTAGCACCATCTACTGTGAAGTAGGATAATGTACTTTGTTTTCCTTTTACTGCTTTGGTGACCTTCCCAAATTTGTTGCTGCGTACCAGAGAACTTCACTTGTTGATTAAAAAACCATTCAAGAATAACAAAGGCACAAAAAACTTGTCTTTTATTTGCAAATTATCAAACTTGCCCGCACACTCTCTTTTGTTGTTGATTTTATATCAACCGAACATATTCCTCTTTGCTGGTTCTGATTAGACTTGTGTCCAACTAGCTCATTCGCTCAGTTTTGACAAGAACCTTTAATCAAACCCATTTAAATTACATAGGTTTGATTAAAGGTTCTTGTCAAAACTGAGCGAATGAGCTAGTTGGACACAAGTCTAGTTCTGATGCTAAACACATCGGCTTACTCACAACAATAATCTTTTTTAAGCTAGGAATAAAAACATTAATCAAACTTGCTCAAGCTTTTATATGCGTTGTTCATTATAAGGCAATCGAACCACATGCAAGTTGAACACTTGCTTATTTTCATCATAGGTCGAATCAAACTTGTCAACTTGTGTACTTGTCTATTCCGCTCAACGCTCAAAAATTTGATCAACATTAAAGTACAAAAAGCAAGAAATCATTGTGTATGAATTTGTTCATTCCTATCAACAAAGGCACGCTTGTTTTTTTATTTTAATTTACAGTGGTTTATGATGTCCATTCGCGTTGTTTATGACAAAATAGGAAATTTTTTTAAGAAAATATTATTTTTATTTGCATTTCGATATTGCAAATAATATTTATTATTATTTTTGATTATTTTTCTTTGTTCTCCTTTACAGTGGTGTTTTTTGTGTTATATAATTTGTATTTCTTATTAAGCTAATATTGAGAAGCACAAATTTTCTGCAGCATAAGTAGCCCTCCAGTACTTATTCGTTTTCCATAATTATTTCACTTAATATGGACCGTATTATATTTTTGCCCTTACGCCGAGGCGACAAGGTGTAAACTTTCTTCGAAATTTGACTTAAAAAATTTTTTTTCCCTTTTGTCATATTTTCATGTGTATTTCGGCGTATGTAATTCAACTAAATTTGTTCTCTTAATCGGGCACATGTTTAACAATAAAAAACAAACAAATGATCAAACTTGTGCACACATTCTCATTTGTTTCAATTTTGTAAAGAAAAAAGTCCCATAAACCACCGTGCATTTGCCCATGTGTATTCCCTTTAACTTTGTTTTTGATGAACAAATTCAAATAAATACTAAACCTGTACCTCAACTCATGTATCAGTGTTGAATTGGTTATGTTGTTTGCATTGTTCGTATATCATATTGCTCAAGTCACACAGACGGTCGGTTCAAACATGTTGTGTGAATTAATGAGAATAAGAGCATTTGGACAGGATGAATTTACTGCAAGCCCTTCTCTTGCCTGTGCGATCTTGCTCATAAAATGCTTTTGTTAATTTTACTCATAATCAGAATTTGATGTATACATCAGAATGAAATGATTTTTAATCATCATTGAATTTTTCTTTAATCTTTACAATGAACAAAAATTTGCGTGCTGAACAAAATCAAGAAAAATCGTGATGGTTGTGTTGGAATTGTATGTTGACCAAATCTTGTATATGTATTGGGAGAATATATATAATAATTTGAGTTTAATAGGTGGTTACACAGGGTATTTCCCGCTGCGTTATTTTGGTGGCAATGCCAGCTTGTGTGGTGAGCATTAAAGTCACCGAATATAATGGAGTCTGATGTAGAAATAGTGATAACATCAAGATCTTTTACAAATTGGTTTGTATATTTCGGACAGTACACAGAAGTAAATCTAATTTGCCTGTTATTTATATATATTATAATAGAAACGTTTTTAATTGACGATGTTGTGAGTTTTGGAATGCGTTCGTGGGGAATAGAATTTCTAATTGCAACTAATACTCCTCCACCATGTGTACAACGATCTTCTCTATGAATTTTAAAACCACGTAGTCTAAATTTGTGTTTGGGTTTAAGAAATTTTTCGTTTGTAAAAATAATGTCCACTTGTTTATCACTTAAAACTTTTTCCAATTCGATGATAGAAGAGAGGGTTGTTATACCCTGAGCATTCCAATGTATAAGATTTGAACAATCCGTTGTGTTAACTTTAGTTTTATATAACATGCCTAAGCATGTTAACAAGAACTCTTAACTTGTCATATTTTGTTCTAAATTTTTCAAGAGCATCAATTGCTTCGAAATAAATATCTAGTATTACCTAGGACCTTTTGCGGGTATTTTGTTTACTAGGCAATTGGAGTAATCGTGCATGCCGTCACATCCTAAACATACAGCTGATCTAAAACAATTTGCAGATCCATGCGTCGAGTGCAATTTTTCCAATGAATGAAAATACCATACACGTATTTAATCTTATTTACTTCCCTCTTTGTAATCTGATCTCGATTAAACTCCAACATATACAACGCATCGTTTATATTTGACCGTGATGTGCTAATTTCTTTCACATTAACCAATTCAACATTGATTGTATCTTTAAACTCTTCCTTAATGGCGGGAAATTTCCAGTTGTGGTAGACCAAATAACATAAGCTTAAATTTTTTATTGTCTCTAATTGGGTGAGTGAAGAATTGCATCTCTTTCGCTTTTAACTTTGTCATGATTTCATGATATTCAGTCATACAGTTAGGTATAATCTTGGTTCCAATTAACATTCGTTTGAATTTACCTTTATCTTCAAGGAAGTGGAAAACTGTCGTGAAGCTGTGGCTGCTGTGGTGGTATCTTCGGAGTATCATCTTTAGTTTTTAACACTAGAGACGTCTTCATCCAAGTCAGAAATTACTTGGTATCTAATTGTGGTAACTGTTTTCTGTACCTTGAACTTGGGGCTATTGCCTCAGAGTTTCCTACGTTTTAAAGACATTTGAGATGTAATTTAAACAATATTTTATTCTTTTGATCTAATTCAATTTAGGTTATTTATATTTTCTAAGAAAAGAAACAGCTGGTTGTAAAAAATCACGTCTGGTTGCTTCAGAAGTCAACAAAACAATCAAGTCTTGTTTTTTAACCGTGATACCTTAGTTAATCTGTTTCTTATGAAAAAAATTATTAAATAGACTTGTTTTGCTGTATTTCAAATACAAAATATTTACTGGTCAAGTATTTCAGATACGAAATATTTAAGCTAAGATCAATCGCACTATCGACGCAAATAGCACAATCCACAACTATTTTTATCGTGCTATGTCGGCACACATTTCAACAAATTTCAGCTTTGATATATGTGTAGTCACTTTTTACCGGTCAAAACAAAAACGTGTCATATATTGGCACAATGTAAGATCTGTTCAGTTACTCTCAAAACTAATAAAAAGTAAAAATAAACACTTTCCTTTAAAGGAACTCTGTCCCACCAAGTGAAACATTTTAAATTTACTTGCTAAATATTTGGAGTTTATTTAAAATTCGACCCGGTCGAATATAACGTTTTTACTTGTTTGTTTTAATAAGAGATGCTTGCATGTATCGGCACTGATTATCTACTTTGATCGGCGCACAAGTGGCAGACAAAAATCGTTGTATATCTGACATTTCGCTGAAAAGTATGGACATTATCGGCATATCAGGGTTGTTTTTTATTGTACAAAGACAGCACGATATCGGCGCATGTATGTATTTGAAATACAAAATACAGCGGTCGGCATGTTTATTTTGATAAAGTATAGTGAATAATTGTTTTATTGTTTTTTAATATTGAAATTCCTATAACGGCACAGTTATTATGACATTTTCTTTACACTAATTCTTAATTTGCATACGTGTAGCAAAATATTTCGTTAAAAACTTTACTCATTCTCATTCTGAAGGGAGAAGTGCAATTTGGTACAAGAATTTGTAATGGCATAATTATTTTGACATTCTATAATTTCATCTCATTTTGTTTTTTGTGCTAAGCTTTAATACAAAGCGGTTATTGTTGAGTATTAAGTATTAATATTCGATGAAAGATAAATAAAACAAGTAAAAACGTTATATTCGACCGGGTCGAATCTTAAATACCCTCCAAATATTTAGTAAGTGAATTTGATAAGTTTAACTTGGTGGGACAGAGTTCCTTTATATAATATCGTACGTCAACGCCCACTAAAGGGGGCGGGGTTCAAAAATATACAATATCATGTTTTCCACAGACGAACGTATGGGCATTGCTAGACCGTCTTAGACTTCATCACAATTCTCTTTGGAGGCTATAAAAACTGTATTTTGGCGGGGTCGCTCTGGCAAGGGCTGTGGGGGAAACATTTCACCTTTGTCATAAAACTCTAAAAATAAATGCTTGGGATAATTATATACAAAATTAATATTTCTTTTTTTTTTGATAGGGTCATTTAAAGGGCGAAGGGGGAGAGGGGGTAGGGCAGAAACAGATACACATAAAACTGTAAAAATAATTGCTTGGGATGATTATACACAAAATAAAAAAAATTTATATTTATTTTTAATAGGGTCATTTAGCGGGCAAAGGAGGAGGAAGGGGTAGGACAGCAACAGGCAGTCATAAAACTCTAAAGATAAATGCTTGGGATGATTATATACAAAATTTAAAAAAAAAAAATTTTTTTTGGTAGGGTCATTTTAGGGGACAAAGGAAAAAGGGGGGGGGGCTAGGGCAGAAATCAGCAGTCATAAAAGTCTAAAGATAAATGCTTGGGATGATTATATACAAAATTTAAAAAAAAAATTTTTTTGGTAGGGTCATTTAGGTGGCAAAGGAAGAGGGGGGGGGGGGTGTAGGGCAGACATCGGAAGTCAGAAAACTCTAAAGATAAATGCTTGGGATGATTATATAAAAAATTTAAAAACACATTTTTTTTTGGAAGGGTCATTTTGGGGCCAAAGAAAGAGGGGGGGGGGGGTAGGGCAGAAATCGGCAGTCATAAAACTGTAAAGATAAATGCTTGGGATGATTATATACAAAATTTAAAAAAAAAAATTTTTTTTGGAAGGTCATTTAGGGGGCAAAGGAAGAGGTGGGGGGGGGGAGGTAGGGCAGAAATCGGCAGTCATATAACTCTAAAGATAAATGCTTGGGATGATTATATACAAAATTTAAAAAAAAATTTTTTTTTTGGTAGGGTCATTTAGGGGGCGAAGGGGAAGGAGGGGGTAGGGCAGAGTAGTACCAGGTTTCGTCTCAGCTTCGTCATTAAAGCTTAAAAGTGTTATTTTTAAGGAATATAGGTTTAAGTAAAACAATTTGTGAAATTTTTATGCTATTTTTGCCTATAATAACGCCCACTAAAGTGGGCGGGGCCAAAAAATATTTTTATTTTATTTAATGGCTCCAAGTTTAAGGCGTTGCACCGTATTTGACATAAAAATATATCATTTGCTTAACAAAATAACCAAAAAACTTTAAAAATTATGTTGTTTTTTCTGGGTTGGTTTAGTTCTTCTTAGGGGAACTTTTTTCCCTCTTGCCCGATTTAGCCCATCTTCGAACTTAACCTGCTCTAAGTTTTAAAATATATTTATGCCAAATTTCAAGAGTCTAGCTCTTTTCGTTTGGACTGAATCGTGATTTCCACAGACGGACGGACGGACGGACGGACATGCTCAGCTCGTCTTAGATTTCATCACTGATCAAGAATATATATACTTTATGGGGTCTGAGATGGATATTTCGATGCGTTACAAACGGAATGACAAAGTGAATATACCCTCCAAATTCTTTTTTGGAGGGTATAAAAATTCTATTACTATTGTGTAAATATGGGAAAAATAGCGGAATTAACTAACACCTTCAGGCGTGAAATTATAACCAAGTATAATCTCGGAACATCTGTAACAAATATTGCCAAGGAGTACAATATATGTACCTAGACAAATCGTTTATTATCAAATAGATAAATGTAAATAAACAGAATCTGTCATTAATTTGCTTCAAACAGTAAGAAAACGTAAAATAACGGCAGTGGAAGGTCAAAAAATTATCAGAAAATTTAAATCTAATCCAGGTCTGACACCCAAAGCCGCTGCGATGGAATGGATTTCGCACTGTGATAGTCATTTAAGCGAAAGAACAGTTCGACGATGTCTAAAAGAAGCCAACATTAATACATATGTAGCAAGATCAATTCCATGTATAGCCCCAAGGAACCAAATTAAAAGGTTAGAATTCGCAAACATATACAAGCTCCTATCATTCTGGCAAAGCGTCTTATGGACCGACGAAATTACTTTCCAGTATCACTCGTCAAAGTAAAAGTTTTTGTTAGACTAGACCAAAAAATCGCACCTGTTGTCGAAAAAGTTAGTCATGGAGGTGGCACAGTGGGGGCTGTATAGCATATAAAGGCTTGGGAGACTTGGTTGCCATCGACGGTACGATGAACCAAAACCAATATTTTAAATGAACACGCATTTCCTTCTGGCAATAGGTTGATTGGACCGTCATTTAATTTCCAACAGGACAATGCGCCTTGCCACAAGAGTAAAATGATTAAGAAATTTTTGACAGAAAATTGCATTGAAACTTTGGATTGGCCACCTCAAAGTCCGGATTTTAATGTGATTGAGAATGTTTGGTCATATATAAAGCGCCAATGAACCGCAAATCTGATAAGAACCAGGGAAGGTACAATTGGAGAGGTTAAATCTTTTTGGGAGGACATACCAACAAAATACATTCAAAACTTGATTGATTCAGTTCCTAAAAGACTCCGGAAAGTCATTGCCGCTAAAGGAGGATACACGTTTTATTAATACAGTCGAACTTCCATAACTCGAATCACCATTATCCCAAAAAATAATTCGACTTATGGAGACTTCGAGATATAGAAAATTTTTTTAGACCAAAGAAAACTCAAGGCAAATGTTGTATATGAAGTAATGAATACCTATTTGTTATTGAAAATAAATATTTACATAGTTATTAAGTACATACATAGCAATTATTTATTTAAAAATATAATAGATAAGTTATATTGCAGTAAAAATTCTGAAATCAGTGTCTGAAAATTTACTTTTTTTTTTTTGCTATTTTCAGAAAAAAAGACTCTAGTTTTTTCAAAGTCTCATAGTGTTCATCAGTTGTAGTATCATTAGTTTGCAAATATAAATTTAATGTTTGGAAATATTTATCTACATCATTTCTGGAAGGCTGAGAAATTGTAGTTTCTTCCACAGATTCCTCGTCATCACTCTCGGTAGCGCTTAAGATTATATCTTCTGAATCGGGGAAGTAATGCGCAACAATATCATTGTTTGTAGGAAAGGCAGTTGTGCATAGGTCCTTGTCTACTTCCATGTAATTTTGAAAAGTAGTATTGCAGGTTACTTTGTTTGCTTATTCATCCCATTCCGAATATTGACCAAAACCAGCTTTTTTAAAACAATTCGCTATAGTCCTGTTACTAACGTCATAATTCCAAGCTTTTACAATATGATTGACACAATCCATTAGGGTCATATCCTGTTTTTCGTTTGCCTCCATGCGCTTCAGAGCTTCTTTCATGATTCTGCTGCAATAAAAAACTTTTAGGTTTTGGATTATTCCCTGATCGAGCGGTTGCAATTTCGAGGTCATATTCGGAGGGAAAAAAGCCAATTCAATGGCTTTTAGTTTGCTTTGTACATCTTTTGGATGTGCTGGACAATTGTCCATGAACAATAAAATGTTCCCTCCAGCAGTTTGAAAGTGTTTGTCCAACTTTAACACCCACTCTTCAAAAAATTGCCCAGTCATCCAGTCATCAAAAGAATTTGAAGTTTTTCCGAACCATTCATATTTGCTGCCAACATCAACGTAACCCTTTGTTTGCTATTTTTTCCTCCATGGCATTGCTGGTTTTTAAAAGTCAATGTTTTGTCCGGTAAACATTTAAAAAACAGTCCTGTTTCATCAGCATTGAAAACATACCGTTCGCTGTACTTTTGTAATAAATTCGGCAAAACTTCTTTTTTCCATTTTTCACAGTCCTCTTCATTAACGTCATTGTTTTCTCCGCACGCTTTTTTATAACACACACCATGTCTAAAATTAAAAAAGTCCAAAAACACTTTGTATTGATTGAACGTGTTATCACATGTTTTGTTTATTACTTATCTTTGCTTCCATTTATCAAGCCAACCTGTGCTTACCATGAAATTATCATCCCCAAAACTTCTTGCAAACCCCGCTACCTTTTCCCTTAGTATTGCTCCAGATATAGGTATGTTTTGACTTCTGGCTGCTACAAACCAATCGAATGTTGTTTGAAATTTTGGTGTTTTCATTCTTTTTCTACACTGAGATCCCGATTCGAAAGACGCGATAATTGATTCCCTATTTTTAAGAATCGTTGAGACAGTACTAGCCGGTATAGCATATTTTTCTGCTGTTTCTTTTTTCTTTAATCCACCTTCTATTTCATTGATTAATTTATATTTTTCTTGAATCGACAAACACTTTAACACGCGTTTAGTAGCCATAGTGATCAACAAATACTATTTTGTTTACTTTTCCATCAATCGCGACCGACTTTACGCACTCAACTGACACTTTCTCAAACAAAAATAAGAAAATAATAAACAAATCGGTACTTCCCCGAATAAAAAATAAGAATTCGGAATGAAAAAGCAGAAAACTTCGAGTTATAGAATTTATGTGTATACATTTTAGTTCGAGTTATGGAGAACTTCGAGTTATGGAAGTTCGAGTTACGGAATAAGAAATGTATGCAATTTACTCTCTTGACGCTATTGCCAACCTAATTTGTTCGAGTTAGAGAAAATTCGAGTTAGGGAAGTGCGACTTACTGAACTTCGACTGTATTAAAAATATCTAAAACTATTATTAAACTTGGGATAACATATTTTCGTTTAATGAGTTAAAATACTATATGTCAAAATACTTAAGCCACCCCCTAAATTTTTAAATTAATTGCATAGAATGCAAACTTAATTTAAGAAGTTATGATTTTATGGTTTTTAGTTATTAAATACATGCTAATTCCATTAAAAAAAAAAATTTGAATTTTTAATTTTTTGGAAATCTGAAAAAATTCAAAATGGTAAAATTTCTCAGGTGCCAAAATAAATATGCCGTCCACGTACATTAGAGAAAACTTAACAACATAACAATTGTTTGCTTTCATAAATGTAGCGTCAGATCTTGTTGGGAAATAAATAACACCTGCTGAAGAAAATAATCTTCCTACAGATCGTGATGAGCACAAACTATGTAGCATTAAATTCCATGAATCCTCTCTTTTTATTTGGTTAGCCAAGGTATATCAATATAAGGTAGACTCGCAGCGAAGACGAATTAAAATTTTCTTCTCTTATTGTGAAACAGCCTTGTATGTGAAACTAGTATTTTGACATTTGTGGATGAATTGATATACATAGAGCTGCTTATTGTAATGTGCGCAAAAATGGGATGACGCAAACTATGTGTTGGAGCCGGCGCTTAAAAACGCCACTGGCTTGACTTAATATTTAGGCAGTTATTATGCCTTTTTGTTCTTAGCAGTTGAATGCTAATGTAATTGAAAGAGCCGATTTTAAGGCTGATAAGTAAGTAATGTTTTTATTTTGAAAAGTTTGTTTCTTATATACTAACTTAACGGTATACAAATTTTGTATATTTCCAACGACCCTTCCAATATTAACAGGTAGTTTTATTTGTTCTTACTTATAATATTGAATTGTTGTATTATAAAAAATAGGTAAAGTGAAGTAATATATTAGGGTAGTGTATATAATTACAAATAATATATATAAGTGTATTACATTATAAAATAATTAAAAATAAGTGTATTAAACATGAAATACACTACACCCTGCTCCTCAAGAAAAATTTTATAATTTTTGAAAATTCTAAAATTTTTTTTTTTTTTTTTTTTTTTTTTAGTGTTTAGATTTTAATATTATAAAATTTATTTGCTTTTATTTATTTTAATATTTTTTTATATTATTATTATGGTACTCTTTCAAGTTATTTTCTATGTCTAGAACAGTGTTTACTCCTTTTGTTTCTACAACTTTATAGGGACCGTTATATGGTGGTTGGTTTTTTTTTCGATTAAAGTTTCGAACAAGAACGAAGTCGCCTTTTTTCAAATTTAGGGGATTATTGTAAATACATTGTTCTACTCTTTTCTTTTTCGAGTTCTCAAGATGTTCTTTTGCTTTAACTAAAGAATATTTTAAACGCATTTTTAGTTCGTTTGCATAATTTTCTAGGTTGTAAATAGGTTTTGTATCCATAATATTATTATCTAACAGATTTGGCAATTTTCCATATATCAGTTCATATGGCGTATAGGTCGTATCTACGTGTGGCGTCGTATTATACGCAAAGCAAAAGTATGGGATCCAATATTCCCATTCATCATTGTTACAAAAATTTAATAAAAACTCGTTGAGCACTCTGTGATTCCTCTCTACAGAGCCAAGTGTCTCGTGGTGATAGGGTGTGCTAAAGACCTGTTTTATTTTTAGCAGATTGCATATTTCAGACATTAGTGTATTAAGAAATTCGGTACCTCTGTCCGATTTTAGTATTTTGAAGTGTCCATATATTAGGATGAAATTATTGACTATTGCCTTTGCGACTGTTCTCGCGTCTTTAGATTCGATAGGACACGCTACGATATATTTGGTTAGTTCGTCCTGCATTGTTAGTATGTACCTGAATTGATTTGAGTACCTAAGGGGACCTACTGTGTCTATTGAAATGGTTTCAAAGCTACTTCCTGGTGTGTCCGTAACGGTTAATTTTTCTTTTGTATTTCTTGTTTGCTTATTTATTTTACATTTTTCGCAATTGGAAACGTGTGCTTTCACCATTCTACTCATGTTCTTCCATATATACCTCTGTTTTAATTTCAGAGTTGTTTTTCTTATGCCTAAGTGACCACCTATAGTTGAATCGTGATACTTCGTAATTAAATCTTTTTGCTTTTCTTTGTCTGTTACGGTCGTTGGCGACCTGTATATTAGGATTTTTAAACTTTCATTCTTCTTTCTTTTAATATTATTAAAAATGTTTTTGAATTGCTCTATATCTATTGTTCTAAATATCATGTCATTGGCTTCTAAAGCAAGTTCCTGTACGTTTTGTGATAGCATAGTTGGTAGCAGTTTCTCCAAGGACAACTGTGTGTTCGGTGGATTATCGCCGCACCTAATTACTACCTCTAAACTAGAAACTATTATTCGAGGTTTTTTATATATATTGTTTACTTCAAATCTTAACTTTTTTACGTTTTTGACATCTGATGTCGACGTGCACTCCCAAATGAAATGTTCATTACACTTATCATTAGCACTACGGTTTCCATTGTTTGTGTGAGATTGTTTTTCAAGTACTTTCTTCATATTGCGTGTTATGGCCAATATGTTATGTTGGTCAGTTTCGGTATTATGGGGGATTAGAGTTTTCAATGTATCTGTATCTATTTTTATTCTTGATAATGCATCAGCATTTGAATTCATTTTGCCCTTTTTGTACGATATTTCGAAATCATATTCGCTTAAGTCGAGTCTTATTCTAGTCATCTTGGACGATGGATTTTTGTGTGTAAACAGTGACACCAATGGTCTGTGGTCTGTAACGACATAAAATTTTCTACCATATAGGTACGGACGGAAAAAGTTGATTGCCCAGTGAATGGCTAACAGTTCTTTTTCTATTACGGATTTGTTCACGTCATGCTTTGACAATGTCTTACTTGCGTAGGATATGGGTAAGTCTGATCCAATCTCTCCTTGTGAGAGGATTGCACCCAGAGCAAAATTGGATGCATCTGTTGTGACGATAAAAGGTTTTTGAAAATCAGGGTATTGTAGTATAGGGGGATTTAGTAATTTTGATTTTAGGGTTTCGAAAGATTGTTGACAATTTTCAGTCCACACGAATGGTTTGTCCTTTTTTAGTAACTGGTTTAAATCTCTTGCTATATCAGCGAAGTCTTTAACAAAGCGCCTATAATAATTGCAGAATGCGATGAATCTTCTGACTTCATCAGCATTTTGTGGTACAGGGTAATTTTTTATCACGCTATTTTTGTTTGGGTCAGTGCGTATACCTTTATTGGTTACGAGGTGACCTAAATAGACTACCTCAGTTTTTAAAAAACAACACTTACTTGTATTGAGTTTTAAATTGTATTGTTTTAAACGTTCAAAAACTTTTATTAAATTGCTGTGGTGATGCTTTATGCTGCATCCAAACACGATTATATCATCTACGTACAGAAAGGCTTCTGCGCTTAAGCCGCTTAATGCTATCGTCAGCATGCGCTGGAAACTGTTGGATGATATTTTGAGACCGAATGGTAACCTTGTAAACTGAAAATGGCCATTTCTTGTTGAAAACGAAGTTAAAGGTCTCGAATCTTTGTCTAAACTAATCTGATGGAACGAACTGCTCATATCTAGAGTTGAAAAATATTTTGCTCTACCTAATTTGTCTAATACGTCTTCCAATCTTGTCAATGGGAACTTATCATTTACGATTTTTTTATTCAATTTTCTGAAATCTACGACTAGACGCCACTTCCGTTTGTCATCTGCTGACTTTTTGGGCACTACTAACAGTGGTGAGTTATAGGGGCTCACTGAGTGTTCAATTATTCCATCTTCCAATAGCTTGTTTACTTGTTCATTAATTTCTTCCATTTGCATTTCTGGCAATCTGTATGGTTTGATATATACTGGGGTATTATCTACTGTTTGTAGGTGTTGAGTATAAAAATTGTTTACCGTGAGCTGCTCACTTTCAATATGAAAAATTTCACTATATTTGGCTACAATGTCCATTAACGACTGTTTTGCTGTCGGGTCAATTGATTCAATATTAAGATTTTTTAAGACTTTTGAAACACGATTTTTGGTGTGCCTATTTTTAATTGTTTTGTAGTTATATACTTCGTAATTATCTAGATCCCTTTTTTCTAGGTCCAAATTTTTTATTTTAATGTCGTCGTTGGTGGTGTTTAAGACTTTTATATGTTGTCTGCCTACTGCAGGTATTATACTATTAGCAACAAAAACTCCTGGTGCTATCTCTTTATTTAAAACAATGCTTTCTTGTTCTGTGTATATGTTTATTGGGACGATTGATTCTGAACGAGCAGGTATACTAATATCTGTGTTATATACGCATTTGGGTGTGATTGGTAGTATAAATTCTTTTTCTGTTACATTAAAGGTTATTGTATAGGTTTCAAATTCTATTTTGCATTTATATTTCTCTAGTATATCTCTTCCAATGATACCATCAGTGGGTATTGGAAAATCAGATGGTACAACATGAAATTCATGTGTTATATTATCATCATCAAAATGTAGATTTAAATTTGCTGTACCGATACTTTTGATTGTGTCTGAAGTGATACCACTTAGTGTTGAAACATTTCTAGTATCTATATTTTCAGTTTTGTGTTTTTTGCATATTGATACTTCGGCTCCTGTGTCGATCAAAAAATTTAAGTTTCCTTTTTTATTTCTAAAGCTCGTTGTTATTGGATTATTTATATTTGTTGAAAATGTAAAAATTTTTGGCTCTGGATAACATTGTGCGTTATCCTGCCTACTTAGTTTCCCTGTCTATTCACTCTTGTGGTTGAGTTTCTGTTGTTACTATTGTTATTGTTACTATTGTTATTATCCCTACTATAACTGTTTCTGAAGTTGCCGTTATTACTTCGGTTATTTCTTTCATAAGTTCTTTGCCCATGATAAGAACTATCAACGCGACCTCTATTACCTTGGTAATTGTTTCTATTGAAATTTCTATGATAGTGTTGGTTAACGCTACTATTATATCTGTACTGGTTATTAAATTGGCTGTCGCCATATATTCTATTATTTCTATTAAATTGGGGATCATTCCTATTTGAGTTATGCTCATTTGTTCGACGGTCAATCCTGAAAATGTTTGCATCATTGCTATGTAAATTTTGCTCTAAAGTTACGCACTTCTGTACCGCTTCATTCATGGTTTTTGGGCTGCTTGCTAGCAAAATATTTTTGAATTCATTATTTATTCCTTTTATAAAAACATTCAAAGCCATGCTGTCACTCATTTCGTAGATGGCGTCTTTCGCCTCTTGAGTTGGTGTCTCAATGGCTTTTATATGAAAATCGCTCAATTGCTCTGTGAGCACAGTGATCGACTCTCTAAACGCTGAAACAGTCAGGCCTCCTTGCTTTACTGTTCCTAACTCTGTTAGTACCTGTTGCAATGTCTTAGGATTCGGGTACGCTTCAATCAATAGTTTTTTTAATTCTGCTAAGGATGTTGGTCTATTCGCACGCCCTAACACACTGCGAACATGCGCCGTTAGCTTAAAATTGTATATATATTTTATGTATATTTCCCTATCTTCGGTTCTTATTAGATCGTGCAACAATTCGGTTTGAACTATGAAGTCCTCCAAATATTCGTACGAACCCTTGAATGTTTGTATATTTTTGCCAACTACCGATATATCGAATAGTGCCATATCTTCTGTTTTATTATTTGTGCCTGTGGTTTTTAATGCTTTAATGCATAAATTTTCTATTAAACTGAATAATTTTTTATACAAATCGTTAAACGTGATAATGAATGTTTTACTTTTTGTATCCTCTAAATTTCTAAAAATTTCATCGACCTCTGTTCTTATTTTTAACAATCGCGTTAATTTTTCTTCTTTATATTCTGTAGAGTAAACTCTGTCCTTACTTTTCTTTAAATTCTTTTCTAATTTTTCTAATTCTATAAAATATTCCTCTATTTTATCCATAAAATCAAAATATAGAATATGTTATGACATAAAAAATTCATAAAATTATAACTTTGTGGCAACACTCAATTCAACGAGAGTAGGGTGCCCTCTATAGTAAATATTGTGGCTAAAATCAGTTTTGTTTTATTAATACAGGGTTGTTGTGCTGTCAGTCATTCACAGCTGACACTAATTTGCTTTTTCGCGTTTTGTTCTTTTTAGTTATTTTTTGTTTGTTTAAAGAATGTGTTTTATTTAAATTTATTAATTTGTTTATAATATAATTATTTTAATTAAATTATTTGATAATTTTTCCCATTATTGTGTAAAAATGTGTGTTTATTCTTTTTGTTTTATAATAATTTTGAAATAAAGGTAATGGTATTCATATTGTGTGAAAAAAAATTTGTGTGTGTTTTTATTTTATTTATTTCGTCGGGCATTGAGCAAGGCCTCATATGCTTCGATTTGTATCCAAAGCTCAGATGCTATCTCCCATGCTGGCGGAGGATCTGCATTAACCGACGCTCTCAAGGCTGCTAGCTTACGGCGTATTTTCACAATTTTTCCACCTCTCTTGTGTTTTGGTTTTTGGGTTGGTGGAATGGACGTCAATTTTTTCTCTGTCCTCTGCTGCTGTCTTCTTTTGTACTCCTCAATTGTGGGGGGGCTGGGGCCGGACACTATTGCTGCGGCTGTATATTTTGGTGCTTCTTCCGATGCACCAACCGGTTGATATTCCTCAAATGGGATATTTTTCTGTTCGGTGGGCAGGATCGCCATGTAATGTGCGCAAAAATGGGATGACGCAAACTATGTGTTGGAGCCGGCGCTTAAAAACGCCACTGGCTTGACTTAATATTTAGGCAGTTATTATGCCTTTTTGTTCTTAGCAGTTGAATGCTAATGTAATTGAAAGAGCCGATTTTAAGGCTGATAAGTAAGTAATGTTTTTATTTTGAAAAGTTTGTTTCTTATATACTAACTTAACGGTATACAAATTTGGTATATTTCCAACGACCCTTCCAATATTAACAGGTAGTTTTATTTGTTCTTACTTATAATATTGAATTGTTGTATTATAAAAAATAGGTAAAGTGAAGTAATATATTAGGGTAGTGTATATAATTACAAATAATATATATAAGTGTATTACATTATAAAATAATTAAAAATAAGTGTATTAAACATGAAATACACTACATTATATTTTATCACATCAGCACGTGCTAAGCAGTTCTTAATATTTGTTTAAAATAATGTTCATTAATTAAAAATGGATCATGACTTGTTTAGGCAGCTGATAAGATGCGTAAAGTTTATTAACTGATCTAAGCCACCAAAAAAGGTAGGAGTTGTTAACATTAATAGTGAATTAATTAGAAAATGTTCAGTTTTTCCTCCAGCATGCACTGAGGAAGCTGTTAAATCCGAGGAATACGACACTATGCAAGATATGGGATACGATGATCCTGATTATATCAGGAGTTACAAACTCCACCAAAAAGAAATCTATGCCTGTATCACACGAACAGCGGGAAAACCTCTTGAAAGATGAAATGACAAGAACAATCCGTAAAGAAAATCCAAACAAGAAGACCGCATTATTTAGTGCAACATACACAGTGCCTGTGTCACAGTGGGCATTGAAAAATCTAAAGAATTTAGTTCGTGTTAATGTTGGTGCTCAAAATGCTGCCACCGAATTTGTTGAACAAGAACTTTTTTGTAGGGTCAGAAGGTGGCAAACTTTTAGCTGTACGTGATATGGTTAGGAATGGTTTGAAACCTCCATTTTAATATTTGTACAAAGTAAAGGAAGTATCACGTGTAAAATTTTCATGATAAAATATATTTTTACATATGTACATACATGTGCATATGTATTTAATAGGATCGCGCTAAACAACTTTTTGATGAGCTTCTATACGATGGCATAAATGTTGATATAATACATGCCGATCGCACTCAGCAACAACGTGACAACTGTGTTCGAGCTCTCCGGGAAGGTCATATATGGATTTTAATTTGCACTGAACTTAATGGACGTGGTATTGATTTCAAGGGAGTTAACTTGATCATAAACTAAGTCTTTCCACCTTCTACTATATCGTACATACATCGCATTGGCCGTACAGGTAGAGCAGGAAGACCGGGAAAATCGATTACATATTTTACGCAAGACGATACACCACATTCGAGAAGGTTGGTTATATTAAAAATTATTTCTTTTCAAAATATACTTCAACAAATTTTTTTAGTATTGCTGATATGTATAATAAAAAATTCTGGTGGGAAAGTACCAGAGCTTATGTTAAATATGAAAAAAGCTAAGAAGTCTGAAAAGAAAAAGCTAGCCAGCTTTGCTCCAAAACGTGATGACATTTCTACAAAAATTAATCCCGAACAAAAAAGACAAGACAAATTGGATAAAGTTGAAAAGGTATTGAAAAAGAAACAAAATTTAAACCAAAATAAATCTGAAGACAACAATAAATATAAAAAGTTAAAAAAATTACAAAAGCTGAAGAAAAGAAACGAAAAACAGCAAACGCAAGCAATAAATAAATTCAAATATGTGACAAAGCGAATAAAGTTAAAAGTATAGTAATCATTAACTTTTACATTACATTTTACATTAACATAAAAATGACTACTTAGACCAATTTTTTTAATAAATGCCAAACATGATTAAATTATTTTACTTCATTTTATTATATACATACATATCGATGGTGTATATTACGAGGAGAAAGTGAAAATATAGCAGTTACGAATACATTAAATTTTTGTGACTAGGTGTATTTGTGCTATATGTACATACATATTTCAAAATCGGACCGCCGCTTAGGGATGGCTTCTACCGATGCAACGTGTCGTCTCGAAATTATGTGTTATAGAATACAGAGAAAGGAGCTTGCTTTTTAAGTACTTGAGCTAATAGTTGTAACAATTTCAGCCTTTCAATATGATACCAACGATTTGCATGTAAATTAAATTTATATATGGCATACGTAGTGGTTAGCTTATTTAATTAAATAATCGTTCTACATTAACGTATATAACCCTGTGCTTGCACCTGAAAATGTTGACAGAAAATTAAAAGCAGCGTTAAGAACATTCATACCTTCACGTTTTTCTTTTATTTCTTTTGAACTTCAATATGTATACATACGTACATGTACATAGTTTTAAACCTAAAAAACTATTATTACTCACACAGCCAATCACAAGTTAGTTTTGGCATTTTACTTGCCGGCTATGGCAAATAGCCGGCTGTTTTAAATACCCAATAGTCATAAGATACTTTGGTTATCAACGCAATTAATAAAATAACTTCTGTAGCTCTTAAATAATAAACATAATCGGTCCAATCGTGCGGTGATTGGCAAACCTTAATCTCTTGTAATTCCATTATACGTTGAGGTATATTGCGGTATTTAATTTCTACATAATCTGGTATGTCTTTACTTCGATGCAGTAACCAAAGCTGTAAAAAAACTTATTTAATTATTAATAAATCGAATGTAAAAATTAGATGTTCACATACGACGCAATGCGTTTGGGGATCACAATTTATTTTCAAAATTCTTTATGCTTAAAGCCACAAAATTGATGATACATACTATGTGAACATTTAATAATATACAACTTACCTTTAATAATTTGGCCGAATTACAATCACACATTAATTTACTACTACCCCAAAAAAATTGTCGTCCAACAATACTGTCTAAAACGTTTGTTAAAAGATATTCGGGAAGCTATAAATAAAAAATAAAATAAATAATTTCAAACGTCACTTTTGTCACCGCGGAACTAGTTTTACAAAAAATATTTAATTCACATACTCAAAACTTTGGATTTATTAAATAAACATTCAATTTGAAAAATTTGAAAACGATTTTGAGCTTTTTTATTTATAAACCTTCAATAAATTTTTGACAAATTATTACGAAAAAAGCATTAAAACTATATAATATTAATTTGTATTTTTAATGTTCTGTTCATAATAATTTATCAAAAACTTATTGAAGGTTTATATGAAAAAAAGCATCACTTTTATGAACCAGGAGATATGTACTTCCTCATGTGTAAGGCACTAGCAGAATGGAATACGTCTTTAGCAAAATCCATTGCACGTATTTTCTGTGCCGCTACGCACTTCATCAGCATTCTTTGTGCCTTGCTGTTAACTAAATTCTGGAAATATGCAAAAATAAAGGTCTTTGTTTGATTAAATATTTGTTTTATACAAATTTTCTAGTAGATTTAATAATACATACATACATATGAATGTATACATATATATGTAATAATACTTACGATTTTTATTTTAAGCATCTTACTAAATCCCACTAATCTTTGTTTGTTCGATTTAAATGACGAACCCGAAAATATATTCTGCATTTAAAAAAAGTCTTTAATGGCTTCTGGCAGTTCGATGGATTGACTGTTCTCCAACAAGTTTTTCTTTAGACTTCTGCAGTGTGATATTTTTCCCCATTTATTTTCCCAAACAGCGACTCCAGCTTCTTGATATCAGAAAGAAATCCTTCTTTCGGTTTTTTTAGGGAAACTCGAGACACTACCCATGAAAACGAACTTTCATGGCTTTCGTATTCTTCAAGATTCAGCTTCTTAATAATATATCCAGATATATATTGCAAAGCGTCCTCGTGAAGAATACCAATGTCGTTTAAATTCGTTTCATCAAAGTCGGAAAGCGTCTCATCCTAAATAGAAGCCTCAACAAAGGTATCCTGCTCAAAGCTTTGGTTTAGGGAAATATCCGCTCTGACGGAGGAGTTCAGCCATTCGGTATTGTCCGCTTCAACATTTCCGGTTCCATTTAAATATTCGGTGTTCCTAGCTGAAAGTATAAGTACATAAATATATCAATACATATGGAACAGTACAACGAAATCTTACCCAATATGTATTTCCGGTGTCTGTACTTGAAATCATTTGGTGGTCATTTAGTCCGCCCTTGCTTCTGATGGCACCAAAGAAAAGTTCCAGTACATCTTGGTTGAGCCGATTAGTTACCAAGTAGGACATGTCATATTTCTTTACATACTCGTGCAGCAACTGAAGAGGTCTATTTGACATTAATATGCTTTTTGGAAGCACTCTAGAGTGTGTTTTCCTGGTATGAGGATATTATTTTGGGATTCCAAGTCCAGTTCGAATGGTTGCTGCGAAAATGTTTATATAAAAAGCTTTAAAAATATTAAAAAAAAATTACCTTGCATGGGTAGCTGAAATTACTTAGCCTCGAGTTATGAATATCAATCCAATCATTTACCAGCTAAAAGAAATCGGCTGTCTCTGATGGTGTGTATATTTGTTCGCCCAAGGAACTGCACTGGCAGTTGTGTTGGAAAAAAGCTGTGCAGCTAATTTCACTTTTTGTCTTCCTGAAAATCTTTGCCAAAAAGTAGTATTTATTATTTTTTTATATATATTAATGTTATGAGCTAGTGAGGCTACGTTCTTATATAAATAAAACAATTTATTTTATTTCATTTTCCCGACGTTTCGTCAATTACTTGTTGACTTTTTCTAGGGTTTTGGAAAATCTATTTAATAATTAAAAACATAAGATAATTATATTGCACATTTTCGCTTATTATAATGGTAACTTACAATAATTTGCTTATTATAATTTACATATTAATTTTTTTAAATTTAATTAACAATGCTATGGTTTTCCATTTTATATAAACACAAATTACAGCTTAAAGCTTTTTCACAGCTTTACTCAATAGCTAACTTATAATTAGTGCTTATGTTGTCCGTATCTTCTTTTAAATTCATCGTCCTTTTCCTTTTTTGTTGAATTCTTAAACTTTCTATAGTGTATCTTTTCTTTTCAATGTTTTCTTTGTCTAGTATCTTTACATTTTTAAAATCAGCAGTGTGATTGTTTTCCAGTATGTGTTGTGATAATGCTGTTGAGTGTTTCTTCTTTTCTATGTCTGTCCTATGCTCTCTTAGTCTCATTTCTAAGTTTCGTTTCGTCGTACCTATGTATAACATATCACAGCTGTTATTGCCATTGCATTTTATTTCGTAGACTACATTATTTTGTTGTTCCTTATTTATTGGCGCTTTAATTTTTGAAAATATTGTGTTTATTGTTTTATTTGGTTTATATGCGAACTTTGTGTTTATTTGCTTTATTGTGTTTCTGATGTTTGTGTTATCAGTTAGGCCAGGTATGTAACTTACACTATAATACTTATTTTCTTCCTTGTTGTTAGTATTTTCAGGTGTTGTGTTGTTAAATAATTTTGTGTAAGTTTCATTAATTAATTGCGTTATTACTTTTTTAGGGAAACTATTTTCAGTTAGTGTTTGTGTTATGTGCTTGATGTTCTTTTTGTGAAATTGGGTGTCGCTGAGGTGAAGGATTCCGTATATAATGTTCTTGGCAGTGTTGATTATTTGATTTCTTGGTTGTGTGGAATTGAAATTTATAATTCTTCCGGATGCTGTTTCTTTTTTGTACCAATCTAGTATTAATTTATTGTTTTCTTTGTGTACTTTTGTGTCCAAATAAGTGATCGATTGTTCTCTTTCTATTTCCATGGTAAATTTGATTCTGGGGTGAGAATTGTTGAACATATTTAATATTTTATCTTTATCTTGAATTTTGATTATGGCAAAGAGATCGTCTACATACTTTACTATGTATTTTAATTTTATGTTAACTAAGTTAAGCTTTTTTAAGGTTTCGTCTAATAAATCATCTAACACAATGTCCGCAATGGTTGGTGATAGCGGGTTTCCCATTGGCATACCAAAAGTCTGTTTAAATATTTCTTTTCCGTATACAAAATAATTATTCTCGCAGAGACAAAATCGAAGTATTTTTGAGAATAATGATTTAGACATATTTGTGTATTTTTGAAGGAGTGTCCATTTTTCCAGTATAATATTAGTGGCCTTCCCTACTGGAATGTTGGTGAAAAGAGATATCACGTCAAGAGAAATTAATATTTCCCCATCCTCTAATGTGATGTTTTTTAGATCTCTTTTTAAACTTGCGGAGTTTAATACATTGTATTTGTCCGAAATGATATTTTTCAGAATTTTTCCCATATATTTAGAGAGTTTGTAGCACGGAACTTGTATCGAGGAAATTATTGGTCTTAGAGGTACATTTGGCTTGTGTATTTTGGGGAGTCCATATATTCGGGGAGCATTTGCAGCAGGGCAAAGTAGTTGTTTCCTAAGCCAATTGTCAATTACATTATTTTTATATAGTTCTGATATTATGTTATTATTTTCTTTTTGTAGTTTTGTCGTTGGGTCAATTCTAAGTTTTATATATGTTGTTTTGTCATTCAATAATTGTTCCATTTTATTATTGTACTCTTCATTGTACATTGCTACCGTTTTATTTCCTTTATCTGCTTGTACGATGATGATGTTGCTATGTTTTTTGAGAAAAGATTTTGTGTTCTTGTATACAGTCAAAATGAATTTTTCTTTTGGAGTATTTTTTAATTTTCTTTTAAATCGTATTATGTTGTTCGCTAATTTGTTTCGTGTTGAATCTTTATCCTGGTCTTCTTTATCTTCCATTTTTAAAATACATTGTTCTATGTCTGCAATTGTATGAAGTGCCGAAAAACTATTTTTGTCTACGGGTAGTGCAAACTTTTTTCCTAATGATAATAGCCATCTAGATTCAACTGGGAACTCAATATTAGTTTTATTTTCGAACCAATTAGTATTGTGTTTAAATCCATATATATTGAACTGTTTTTCTTTCAACGTGTCCAATTTTTTATTCTGTTTATTTTGTATGTTAGTGGTAATATTGTTACTTCTGTTGTTTTGTTTGTTTATAAAGGATGTGTAGTCTACGAAGGTTAACAGGTTTTTAATAGCATTTCTTATGCGTTTTAATTTCTGTTTTGTCATTGCAATGTTTAAATAAGTCTGTGATATCTCTAAATTTAGTATTTTTTTATGAAAATTGTATTCTTTAGTTTTTCTTTTAATTTTATGCATGTAAACAGCTGTGTCACCTGTGTCGTTGTATTTTTAGTATGGTTGGGAGTGATACCATAGTTTCTGCATGTTAATATAAATTTTAATCTATTTTCTTGATGTGCTAATTTTTTCACTTCATTACAGTACTCTTTTAGGGTTCTGCATGTCTCGCCATCACACTTCAAGCTAATGTGTAGAAAGTAACCTTTCATTTTGTTGTTGTTATATAAAAATTCTTTGTTAATAGGTATTAATAGATATATGTTTCGGCAAGCTCTCCGATAATCTTTGTTGATTTGTTATAGCCACTTCCAAATTTTTTTATATATATTAATGTTATGAGCTAGTGAGGCTACGTTCTTATATAAATAAAACAATTTATTTTATTTCATTTTCCCGACGTTTCGTCAATTACTTGTTGACTTTTTCTAGGGTTTTGGAAAATCTATTTAATAATTAAAAACATAAGATAATTATATTGCACATTTTCGCTTATTATAATGGTAACTTACAATAATTTACATATTAATTTTTTAAATTTAATTAACAATGCTATGGTTTTCCATTTTATATAAACACAAATTACAGCTTAAAGCATTTTCACAGCTTTACTCAAAGCTAACTTATAATTAGTGCTTATGTTGTCCGTATCTTCTTTTAAATTCATCGTCCTTTTCCTTTTTTGTTGAATTCTTAAACTTTCTATAGTGTATCTTTTCTTTTCAATGTTTTCTTTGTCTAGTATCTTTACATTTTTAAAATCAGCAGTGTGATTGTTGTCCAGTATGTGTTGTGATAATGCTGTTGAGTGTTTCTTCTTTTCTATGTCTGTCCTATGATCTCTTAGTCTCATTTCTAAGTTTCGTTTCGTCGTACCTATGTATAACATATCACAGCTGTTATTGTTATTGCCATTGCATTTTATTTCGTAGACTACATTATTTTGTTGTTCCTTATTTATTGGCGCTTTAATTTTTGAAAATATTGTGTTTATTGTTTTATTTGGTTTATATGCGAACTTTGTGTTTATTTGCTTTATTGTGTTTCTGATGTTTGTGTTATCAGTTAAGCCAGGTATGTAACTTACACTATAATACTTATTTTCTTCCTTGTTGTTAGTATTTTCAGGTGTTGTGTTGTTAAATAATTTTGTGTAAGTTTCATTAATTAATTGCGTTATTACTTTTTTAGGGAAACTATTTTCAGTTAGTGTTTGTGTTATGTGCTTGATGTTAGAGCTGTGTCGTTCGTGAACGAACGGGTCAATTTGAACGAATCAGTACACTGAACGAAGTGAGCCGGTTACTTTACTGAGCCGTTTTGGCTCAGCAGTACTGATAACAAGTTCAATTCACTTGGGTTCGCTCATTTCACTTTTTTTATTTATTGGCCACGGATTTCTTTAAATATGTATGTCCCGAACTGCACACCATCGAAATAAGAAATCTTAAAAACTTTTTAAACTTTCTCACATTCTATTTTTGTTTACATGCAATTAAATACTTTTATTTTATAAAAATTATCACTTATTAATTTTTTCTTTTTTGCATTTGGTGTTGTTTGTTTTGATTATTTTCCTTTTTATTGACCGAATCATATGTTTCTTTGTTTTCATTTCGTATTTCATAAAAAGAGCGAACGAACGAAATGAACGAACGAGTTCTTTCTTAAAGAATGAACGAAAATGACCGGTCACTTGAACGAACGATTTGGCACAGCTCTACTTGATGTTCTTTTTGTGAAATTGGGTGTCGCTGAGGTGAAGGATTCTGTATATAATGTTCTTGGCAGTGTTGATTATTTGATTTCTTGGTTGTGTGGAATTGAAATTTATAATTCTTCCGGATGCTGTTTCTTTTTTTTGTACCAATCTAGTATTAATTTATTGTTTTCTTTGTGTACTTTTGTGTCCAAATAAGTGATCGATTGTTCTCTTTCTATTTCCATGGTAAATTTGATTCTGGGGTGATAATTGTTGAACATATTTAATATTTTATCTTTATCTTGAATTTTGATTATGGATTATGGCAAAGAGATCGTCTACATACTTTACTATGTATTTTAATTTTATGTTAACTAAGTTAAGCTTTTTTAAGGTTTCGTCTAATAAATCATCTAACACAATGTCCGCAATGGTTGGTGATAGCGGGTTTCCCATTGGCATACCAAAAGTCTGTTTATTATTTTATTTGGTAACATATATTTACCTACTCCCTTTACGGATAAGTGCTCATCATTTAATTTGTATGTTATGGACAAATCAGATTTCGACGTCATTCGCAATACATCAGCAATTGTTCAAGAAATCAATAGCTGATTATTGACAATTAGTCCGCTGTCCAGGAAGTGATTCCGTAACAATTTTAACAAATGCGGTACATCAGCGAAGCAAAAGATCTTCTCTTCTGCATGTGCTGGACTTTCAAACCATGGTTTATCTAACAAGATTACGTTTTAAAATTATTATATAAGAATATAAAAAAAATTTTAAATATTTTTAAATAATTTTGATATATTTTCCAACTAAGGACATGCATAAGGTATCAGTAAAATATTTCATGTATTATCACACCCAGCTTTCTTAATATATCTAGAAACGTTATGCTGAAACTTAACGAATTGTAAAATAAATCCCATAACCTTTTTAAATAACTTTCCAATTGATATATTAAGTATCTTAAAGATAAAATTATATTAATAATTAAAAAATCCATCGAATATGTTCGAGTTAAATTATTTTTACTCTTTCTCATTAAATTAAATTCTAAATCGTCAAAATTATAAAACCCCTTATAAAATACTACTCTAAAAATTCTAACTATAAGTCTTAATACTGTAAAAAATAGAAAAATTGCTTTTAGTTACCCTTTTTATAGATGACATAATCGATGTCAACTCAATGATGTGTAGCGTTAGCAGTTGTGTATTGTTAGATGTTGTGTGCTGTTAGAAGAGGATTGGCGTTACAATTTAAATTTACTTACCTGTGTTAACACCTAAATCTCTCCAAAACTTACGATTACTTGACCCCATGTCGCAGCATATTGCCACAAAAGGAAAGCCAGCATTGTCTAGTTTTTTATTATTTCCGATAAAAGTTGATTAGTAATTACGGTCATATCCGTAGAAAATCGGCTGCTTCTATTAGCATCTAATTTCACGAGCCATAACAACCTGCACATAGTTTTCTGGTATCCGAACAACATCACCTGTTGGGTCGTACTCGAAGGTTTCTGCTACCTTCATTTCATCGAAGGCTAGTAAGCAAATTTTCTCTTCTAGCTTCAAATTTGTTGTTTGCCACATGAAGTTGATGCAATTGTTAAGCACTCCTTCACTCATCGAGACTTTTACGCACCAACGTTGGAGCGTCGATTTATGAGGCAGCGGAAAACCTTGTTTGTATAGGTGGTTGTATGCCCTCGGACCTGCTGCTTGTAGCCAAGTGGCATTGGAAATATATTTCCATTCCCACGATGCTACTTTTGGAGAAATCAATTTTTTTAATTGTCCGTCTGTATAAATCTTCTTAACGGCTGATATGACGACACTTGCCTTTTCAAGTTGAAACTTCAAGTCTTTGTTCTCAGACTCCAGCAGCCAAACAAAATAGTGACGGCCTAAAAATGAATTTCAGTAATAATTGTATGTAATGATCCACGAAATTATTCTGCCGAACTTCACATTCTTCAACAGGTTTGGCCGTTGAAGTAAGCTCCTTCCAGGTAAACAACGATGTTATCTTATCTAAGGCAATCGATCTAAGAATTATAATATATAAATGGTAATATCATACATACATACATATGTACACAACACTTACTAAATATATATATTAAAGTACATATGCATGCATTTTTATTACCTTTTACGCAGAGTCAAATAACTACCAGTTGTATCTCCTACTCTAACTACCTGTAATTAAACAAGGAAAAGTGTTATATTCGGCTGTGCCGAATCTTAAATACCCTTCACAGATGTAATTCTTCTTTCTTTCTTACTTGCCAAAACAGAAAGTAGGTTTAATTAAAAAATCAAACTGATGTTATCGGTTAGTTTTATATTTAAGAAAACGTTTAAATTTTTCGGCTAGGAAGCTTAATGTTTGGCTTTTCTTATATCTAATACCTATGAACGTTTTTCAAAAATATTATATATATTTAATTTACAAACAAAACACAAAAATCCGTTTCATGTACCCCAAAAAGTTCTAATTGTCCAACCGTAGAATCGTCTCAGATTTTGTTGGTTTTTAATATCAGTTTACTTCTTTCTGATATATAAAGTAGGTATAATTCATCATAAAAATCGAAACTAACAAATAAAATGGCTGCTTTTATGAATCAGAAAATTTCGATTTTCGAACCCTGGAACCGAATTTTAAATTTTTTTAATACTAATTTAATTTTTTCTGATATATAAAATAGGTTTAATTCACTAAAACACAAAATTTGGAATTTATGTATGTACTTTTATGTACCAAAAATATTTCGATTATCCAACCCTGGAACCGAATTTTTAGTTTTTAAAATTTTTAATTCCAATTTAATTCTTAGCGAAGTATAAAATAGGTTTAAGTCACTGAAAAAAACCAAAATTGGGAACTTATATGGTTACTTTTATGTACCAAAAAATTTCGATTTTCCAACCCTGGAACCGAATTTATAATTTTTGATACTAGTTTAATTTTTTCTGAAATATCTAATAGGTTGCATTCACTAAAAGCAAAAAATTTGGAATTTATGTATGTATATACTATTATGTACGAAAAATATTTCGATTTTCCAACTCTGGAAGCGAATTTTTATTTTTTTACCGATGCAATTCTTAGTGAGGTGTAACATAGTTTTACTTGACAAAAAAATAAAATTTTTAAACTTTTTGGTCACTTTCATGTACCATAAAATATTTCATTTGTCCAGCCCTGGTGTCGAAATTTTGAATTTTTAAGATTTTAATACCAATTTTGTTCTTCCTGAATTATAAAACAGCTTTAATTAGCAAAAAGAAACAACGTCAATTGCCTTTTTGGTTACTTTGATGCAGAATAAATATTTCAATTTCCCAACCCTGAAAACGAAATTTAAATTTTTTTACCAATGCAACTCTTAATGAGGCATTAAATAGTTTTATTTAAGAAAAACTTAATATTTGTAACCATTAAGGTCATTTTTATGTACGACAAAATATTGCAGTTATCCAACTCTGCAATCAAAATTTTTATTTTTTTTTCAATTTTTTATACCAATTTTGTTTTTCCTGAACTAAAAAACAGTTTTAATTAATAAAAAAACAACGTCCCTAGAAATTTTTTTTTTATTTTTTAGTTTTTAACAGAGCATTGGGGCTTCCCAAAGCTCGAAATAGGTTTAATTTACAAACATTAAAAAAAATAATTGATTTTTGGTATAAAAACAACATCAGTTGCCTGTTTGATTACTTTCATGTATAAAAAAATGCAATTTCCCACCCCTGGAAGCAAAATTTTAATTAAAAAATTTTTTTGGCCAATGCAAATCTTCATGACGTATAAAGAGGTTTTGTAAAAGAAAAACTTTAAATATTTCACAATTTTAGTTACTACATGTACTACAAAATACGGAATGGGCCGAAAACAAATTTTTAATTTCCCATCCCTGGAAAAAAATTTTTATTTATATTTTTAATTTTTAATAGACCATTGAGGCTTTCCAAAGCAAGAAATAGGTTTAATTTACAAACATAAAATAATAATTAATTTTTGGTATAAATTTTGCGTCGAGAAATAGGTGTAAGCTTCCCAGCTCTGGAACTATACTTCGGATCTTTCTGAATTTCAATAGCACTCTATTTAAGTTCATTTTCAATCCAACGGTTCAAGAACGAAGTCTCTAGCTCTTCTGGGGGCTTGGGAAAAATCGAAATCACGTACAGACGGACGGACAGACGAACATCGATCAATCGTCATCGCTATTGATAAGGATCCAGAATATATATATATATATATATATATATATATATATATATATATATATTTTAAGGGGTCCCATGTGCATATCGAAGAAATTACACACGGAATGACAAACCTATATATACTCTTTCACTTTTTTGTGTAGGGTATAAAAATTAGAGTACTTACTCTGTGCTAGTTACGTCCATTGCATCACCATGGACCACATCCCATTGCATTGTAAATGGTTCTGCGCAAGGCAGAAGTAATCTTTTACCTCCAGTGATTACAATGCTGCTGGAAAGGAAGTGGTCTGAACAGAGTAAAGATGTGGAAGCGAAATTTCGTCCACAAATTTCACTCCACTTAGCTCTCTTACCAGCATATTTCGGCATTTTAAAAAGAGCTACCTCTCCTTTCACAAATTTATTTTTGCATAAACAACAAGAACGCATGTTTATTATCACAAATTAGAATTAATTATTTTTAAATAGAATTAATTATTTTGCACAACCACTTTTATTCTTATAGCCACAAACACAAAATAAAAATTTTCTTCAAGAAAAGAAGAAGGCTAATAAATATATTTTGACAATAAAAGAATATCAGAGCAAAGTAGCAAAAAATTCTTAAAACAGCTGTCGAGGCTACCTGTTATGAATTTGCCTTGGTTAGCTTTCAAGAATGCTTTTGTCACTGAGAAATTAAGAAAACAACGAATCCGTTATTAAAATTTTAATTCTTTTTGTAATTTTACCAGGGTAGGAAAGATAATAAACACCTAAGTTAACCTCAGAAAAACATTTATTTTTAAAGTTCTTCTGCTAGAGCAAAGACGTTGAATAAAACCCACAATGAACTTCTTTCATATGTACGTAAATACGTTAGAGTTGACTTACGTACATATGGCTGCACGAAATTATGTGAGCTACCTTACCCAACGATGCATTTTTTTTATTTTTGCTGTGTTAATGCATTCTTCGTTATTTGTAATTTTACATTTAATTCAAATTGTAATAACAACCTTGAACTTTTGCTTGAATTAAAATTTTTACGTAGTAAGTATTTTCATACATTGAATTGAATTAAGATTCATAGGCTAATTGTTCGAACTTTGTTTTTAAATCTCAGAAAGACATGATAAATATTCGAAGGCCCAAAGGAAAGTCAACATCAGTTTTATTCAACTTACACAGAAGAGCAGAACAGCTGTTTTTACAGTATTTTTTTGTCCAGTACGAGTTACTTTATTTTTATTACTTATTTTAATTTTTAACAACAACCTTGAAATACTGCTTATGTTTGTTTTATTTTTTGCATTGTCTGAGGTTTCATGTTTTCGCTGTAATTTCATGAACGCGTCGGAAATGCATTGACCCAAAGCAGAAATAAAATTAAAATATAAACAAATAAATCAAGATTACAAATCAGCAATAAAATAATATTTAAGATTTCTGTATTAATAAACTGAGAAAAAATAATGAAATAAATCAGAAAGGTTGTTGTTCTGTTTGTTTTTTTTTTCTCCCGACTTCAAATGGCAAAGTTACAAGTGATTGCGTTATACCCACAATTGTCAAAGGTGATAATGCCTTGGCACAAACTGAAAATCCATTGTTTTCATTCATATATTGTAACCAAGTTTCAAGTAGACTTGTATTGAACTCGTTCACCCAATATAGTCCTGGTTAGTTCCGCTCGTTTTTGACAATAACCTATTATTAAACCAATGTTATTTAGCCTTTTTCCTTGTGTATTTACAATTTTGTACTTAGAGCATCCATTTTCACTAATAAGTGGTAAATCAGACATGAAATCGGGATATAATAGTTGCTCATATGCAATCCTTGCATTTAAATCGACAACAATACAAAAATTAGTAGGACTGAGATCTTGCAAAAATTCATAAATTTTTCTAAATCCAAATTCCAGCTAGTACAGTTTAGATATCTTGGAATGAAACAGAACTGACATTCATCAAATTTAGCTGTCACAATTACATTATCGTTAATATTATGAAATTTAAAGTAGTGTTGTCTTCGCAACTCTTTTCTAAATCCGAAGAGAATACCACCACTTGCACGACCAGCTCTATGAGTTTTCTTAGCAGGAATTCAGGTTAAACAAGTGCTATATTCGGCTGTGCCGAATATTAAATACACTTTACAGATGTAATTCTTTTTTCTTTCTTTCTTGCTAAAACAAAAAGTAGGTTTAATGAAAAAATTAAGATGATCTTATAGATGATTTTATATTTTCGAAAACGTTTAAATTTTTCGGCTAGGAAGCTAAATGTTTGCTACTTCTTATTTCTAATACCTCTGAACGTCGTTCAAAAATATTATATATGTTTAATTCACGAACAAAAAGAAAATAGCCGTTTCAAGTACCCCAAAAAGTTCTAATTGTCCAACCGCAGAAGAGTCTTTTAGATTTTTGGATTTTAATACCAATTTATCTTCCTGATAAATGTTTGGAAAGTAGTTATATTCATCATAAAAATTAGGAACTTATATGGCTACTTTTATGTACTAAAAAATTTCGGTTCTCTAACCCAAGAACCGAATTTTTAATACCAATTTAATTCTTCCTGAAGTATAAAAGAGGTTTAAGTCACTAAAAACGCAAAATTTGGAATTTATATGGGTACTTTTATGTACCAAAAATATTTAGATTTTCCAAATCTGGAAGCGAACTTTTATTTTTTACCAATGCAATCCTTAGTGAGATATAACATAGTTTTACTTGACAAAAAAATTAAAATTTTTAAACATTTTGGTCACTTTTATGTTCCATAAAATGTTTCATTTGTCCAATCCTGGAATAGAAATTTTTATTTTTTAAGAATTTAATACCAATTTTGTTCTTCCAGAATTATAAAATAGTTGTAATTAGCAAAAACAACAACGTCAATTGCCTTTTTGATTACTTTTATGCATAAAAAATATTTGAATTTTCCAACCCAGGAAACGAAATTTGAATTTTTTTTACCAATGCAAATCTTAATGAGGCATTAAATAGTTTTATATAAGAAAAACTTGAAATTTTTAACCATTTTGGTCACTTTCATAAACTACAAAATATTGCAGTTATCCATCCCTGGAATCGAAATTTTATTTTATTTTTAATTTTTGATACCAATTTTGTGCTTCCCAAATCAAAAAATAGTTTTAATTGGTAAAAACCCGACATTAGTTGCCTTTTTGGTTACTTTTATGTATAAAAAATTTTAATTTCCCATCCCTGGAAGCGAAATTTTAATTTTGTTTTTCCTTTTTTACCCTAGCATCTTCATTAGGTATAAAGTTATTTTAATAATTAGGTATAAAGTTACTTTAATAATAATAGACATTTTGGTTATTACATGTACTACAAAGTATTGCATCTACCAAAAACAACTTTCATTTTCACAACCCTGGAACCGGAGTTTTAATTGTTTTTGTTTTTTTTTTTATTAATGTAACTCTTTATGAGGTATAAAGTAGTTTTTAACCATTTTGGTCACTTTCATGTACCATAAAATATTGCACTTGTCCTGGATTCGAAATTTTATTTTTAATTTTTTTAAATCGTTTATTCGACTTGTTGTCTCAATTAAATTAGTGCTTTTTGTTTGTTATGTGGTCAAGTATGTCTATATGCCTGCATTTCATTGGTTCATACACTAAATCATCAGTAGACTTTAACCTATTTCCAAAATAACAAAACCTATTAGCTTATACATAAACTCCCAAAAATGAATTGAAAATTACACAAGCAAAACCATAGGATTTGAAATTCAAGAAAACACAACAAACAAATTTTATTCGATATAAATCTATTTTGTTTTTCAACCTTCATACAAGTAGTCTGCCATTGCCAGCCAATAAAAGTATATAAAAAGGCACAATGAAAAACAAAATCTACACAAAACGTTCTTAAAATCGTTTATTCGACATATTGTCTCAATTAAATTAGAACAAAAAGCACTAATTTAATTGTGTAAGAACCAATGAAATGCAGGCATATAGACATACTTGACCACATAACAAACAAAAAGCACTAATTTTTTTTTTTATTTTTGATACCAATTTTATAATTAAATAGTTTTAATTAACAAAAGAAAAATAATCAACGTCAGTTGCTTTTTTGGTTACTCTTATGTAAAAAGTAATATTTCAATTTCCCACCTCTGGAAGGGAAATTTTATTTTTAAAAATTGAAAATCTTCATGATGTGTGAAGAGGTTTTATTTAAGAAAAATTTAATATTTTTAACCATTTTACTACAAAATACTGAATGTGGCAAAACAAAACTTTTAATTTTCCATCCGTAGTTTTTAATTGACAACTGACACTCTATTTAAGTTTATTTCCAATCCAACGGTCCAAGAACGATGTCTCTTGCTCTTCTGGGTCCAGAATATATATACTTTATGGGGTCCCACATTGATATCGAAGAAATTACGCACGGAATTACAAACCCATATATACCGTTTTACTTTTTTGTGGGTATAAAAATAGTTTTGAAAATATGAATTGAAGAGATGTTGGTTATCGGCAATGACGTGCGTCTCAAATAGAAACACGTAAAAACATTATATTCGACCGGGTCGAATCTTAAATACCCTCCAAATATTTAGTATGTAAATTTAAAATGTTCAACTTGGTGGGACAGAGTTCCATTAAGACATCTCTGTACCCAATTTTAAATCTCTATTTTGACAGTCATTCCGGGAACGCCCGTGGAAGAATACAAATTGTTTAATATATGCAATATTTTTGCATATTATATCGTACGTCAGCGCCTACTAAAAGGGCAGGGTCCAAAAATAGACTATATCATGCTTTCCACAGACGAACGTATGAACATTTCTAGATCGTCTCAGAATTCATCAGGATCAAAAATATATAAACTTTACGCTGTCCAATTCTTTTTGGGAGTGTATTAAAACTGTATTTTGTCGGCGTCTCTCTGGCAAGGACCGTTGGGGAGACAATTTCAACTTTGTCATAAAACTTTAAAAATAATGTTCGGAACAATTAAATGCAAAATTTATTAATTTTTTTTATAGGGTCATTTAGATGGCAAAGAGGGAAGAGGGGGTAGGGCAGAAGAGTTCAGCTTCGTAATTAAAGCTTACGAATGTTATTTTTAAAGAATGCAGGCAAAAGAAAAACTATTTCTTAAATTTTTACCCTATATTTGTATATAATAACGCCCATTTATTTATTTTATGGCTTCTAGTTTAACGCGTTAGATCTTCTTTGCCTTAAAAATATATCATTTGCTTAACAAAATTCCAAAAAAACTTTAAAAATTTTGTTGTATTTTAGAGGATAGTTTAGTTCTTCTTAGGGAACTTTTTTCCATCTTGCCCGTTTGTACTGAATCGTGATTTCCACAGACAATTGACGGACATGCTCAGATCGTCTTAGATTTCATTACTCAGATGGATATTTCGCTGCGTTACAAACGGAATGACAAAGTGAATATACCCTCCAATTCTTTTTTGGAAGGTATAAAAGGGTTCGGGTCCGCCAAATAACTTTTATTTTTGAAAATGTGGGTGCTGTTGGCTGAAGTAGTAGAACACGAGACTATGAAGCGGAGGGTCGTGAGTTCGCGCCCGCGCTGAGTCATGCGTGGTTGTGTTAGTTGTTGCCATCCTGTTTTAATGATGAAGGCATAGTCACTGATCACTGAACATAATTGGCAGCGACCGACATTATCATGTGCTAAAAGCAGAGTAACAGCACCCACCTTCGTCGGCCCTGTAGCAAAAATTAGCCGGCGAAGTAAAAAGGTTGAAATAGCTACAAAAAAAAACAACTATCTATCTTCTCATCTTTCCTAATCTGTCCCCTCAATACTATCCCCTCGTTTTCAGTTCCGGCGCAATGCATTGCATATATAGGGGTCATCCCCTGAGTGCTGGCCCTACTCCTAAAAAAAAAAATGCTATAAAAAAACTACTGAATATTTTCTCAAATTTCTTCTTTTATTTGAAAGTACAATCCTTCCGGTTAATAATGGAAAATAATTTCAATCAAATGGCTGCATGGCCCGATAACGATCGCCATTGACTGTAACGGCCACTCCTTGCTAATATTCATAGAAAAATGGCCCAATTATGCCTCTGGACCAAGATCCGCACCAAAGAGTGACTTGTTTTGGGTGCGTCGGTTTTTCAATGTATGCGTGCGGGTTTTCTGTGCCCCAAATGTGACAATTTTGCTTGTTTACATATCCGCCAAGGTCAAAATGAGCTTCATCTGAAAAGATGATTTGTTTGGCAAAATCGGCATCTTCTGTAAGTCGATCGCAGGCCCACTTAGCGAAGCGAAAACGCGTTCGATAATGTGAAGCATTATCGAACAACCCTCCTACATATACATTGCACTAATTTGTTAGCGCAGCAGTAATGTATAGTACATTCAACTTAAAAACTGTTTGCGTTAACGAATGGTGCAATACTGTTGTATTATTTAGGTCAATAGAAAATAGCTTAATCGCAATATATTATTTATAGTTAATTTTAAGAAAGTATAAATAGATAGTTCTAAGTTAGTTAAGACACGTTGTAGTAAACCAAGTTCCAATAAAGAACCTGCGAATCCCACGGGACCCTCCATGTAAAAAAAGTGATTATTGCCTTTTAAAGACTACACTACAACATTTGGCGCAGCCGGTATTCGCAGAGTATTATTTGTTTTGATATCTTTCAACAGAGAATAAGTACATATTCTGATAGTGGAAAGCTATTTTAGCTCAATTCAAGTCAATAGGTGCTTGGTATTTGTTGAAGGAATTCGTTGTTTCGTGTGTCAGTATTATTAACTCCTCAAGGTTTTAATTAGCTATTTTAGCTGCCTTCAGTTGTATAAATTTTATGGGCAAACTTTACAACGAACAAATTGCTCTTGGGATAAAAATGGAACCAGTATACATGGTAAGTATTGGTGTAAAAATGTGACCGTCCTTGCTAGAGTCATTATACAGCAAAATGAAATTTTTTTTAGTATGGGTATTTAAATTAGAGTAATAGGAATATATATATATATATATATATATATATATATATATATATATATATATATATATATATAAATGGCATAGTTTTTTTTATTAGTTAGGTAGGAAGAAATGTATATATGGAGGATTTAAAATTAGAATTGAAAAAAAACGCAGATAGAAACTAGAAAAATTTCGGAGCGAGTGTGGAATTTAATTAAGTATATCAATAATACAAAGGAGTATATAGAGTTAGTAAAACATAAGGTGCGAAGCCATTGAAATATAAGTGAGTTAAGAACCAGAAAGAAATAGCTTCCTTACCACTAGTTTCGGAAAATCCTCAGTTATATATAGCAGATAATGTTTTTGTGAAAGGACTATCTCAGGCAGCAGCAGTTAAAAATGCTAGCGGAGACATAATAGTAAACAAAGTAGAAATTTCACCAGGCGTATTTGTGGGTGAAACTCTAACGTCGATCAGAAAGGGAACAGCATTCGTTCCAATTCTGAACACCAATGACTTTGCAGTGAATATAAAGGAAAAAGTAATTTTGAGTTGGGACAACCCTTTAAACTTCCGGATAGCGCCGACAGCAGCGATAAATACAGTAGATTCCGCGCACAACAGAGATAGAACCCGATTGCTATTAGACACGGTTCGTCTGAAGCCAGAGTGTCAATCGAAACTATTTTAAGATCATACGACGATGTATTTCACCTACCCGGGGACAATCTTACATTCACGAATGTACTTATGCATAAAATACCAACTGACCCTACTCAGCCCCCAATACTAAACAGTATAGGTTACCTGAGGCCCACCGAAATGAAATTAATGGACAAGTAGACCAAATGATCGAAGACGGAATTATCTCCCCTAGTATTTCCCCTTGGAACTCTCCAATACTCCTAGTACTCAAAAAGGCAGGTAAGGACGGAGAGAAAAAAATGGCGTTTGGTAGTGGATTTCAGGAAATTGAATGAGGCTACAATAAAACAGGTTTTCCCCATACCAAGAATTGATGAGATCCTAGACCAACTTGGCTACAGCCGATACTTCTCTACCCTAGATGAGCCCTAATGATAAGCAAAAAACCGCGTTCAACATCAACATGGGATATTTCGAGCTCAATCGTATGCCTTTCGGATTGACAGGGGCACCAGCCACGTTTCAGAGGATAATAAATTCAGTATTAACGGGTCTACAGGGAATCGACTGTTTCTTATATCTGGACTGTTTCTTATATCTACGGGAGAAATCTAGAGGATCGTCAGTTAAGACTTAAAAGAGTACTGGACGTTTTAAGGAAACACAACCTTAAGCTGCACCCTGAAAAATGTAATTTCCTGCAAAGAGAGGTAGTTTATCTAGGACATCACTGTTCGGAAAACGGAGTATTACCGGACCCCCATAAGACAAAAGCAGTAAAAGATATACCGCCTCCCAGAAATGTCAAGGAGCTACAATCATTTTTGGGGCTTATCAACTATTATAGAAAGTTTATACCAAGGTCATTTGAAATTGCATTGCCATTGAACCAAATATTAAGGAAGAACACAAAATCTGAATTGACAAAGGAGTGTCAACAAGCAATGGAGAAATTAAAAGCTGCAGTAACAAGTCCTGCACTGTTGCGGTACCCTGATTTCACAAAACCATTTATTCTGACTACGGATGCTAGCAATGAGGCATTAGGAGCCATACTTTCTTAAGGGGACCCAGGTTGTGATTTATCCATATACTTCGCAAGCAGAGTGCTAAGTGATACGGAGAAACGATACTCTACCATAGAGAAGGAGTTCCTCTCCATAGTGTGGGCATCTAAGATTTTTAGGCCCTATTTGCTTGGTAGACATTTTACCATTTTTACAGATCATAAGCCTCTGAAAAGAATAGCCAATTTGAAGGATCAAGAAGGCAGATTGGGTCGACTGAGACTCAATCTTTTAGAATATGACTTCGAGATACAGTATAAGCTGGGGAAAATCAACCAAAACGCTGACGAACTTAGTCGTCTCCCAGTGGAAAAAATTAGTGTAGGAGCAATTACCAGGGCAAAGGCACGAGAGGCAAACGCATATAAAAAGGGAAATAATGAAGAGATTGTGGATGAAGTGAATAGGAGTGAAGACGTGGAACAAGAGGATACGGCAGTCTATTTGACAAATGTGGAAGATATTAACAAGGTTATAAAAACGTTTCATGATACACCTTTGGGTGGACACCAAGGGACATACAAAACTTACTCCCGCATCAGGAATCAATACAAGTGGGCCAGTATGTACCAGCAAATCAAAATCTATGTAGCAACGTGCACTCTATGCCAGAAGAACAAATGCTCAAAAGTCGAAAATATGCCATTGGTTATAACAAGCACGTCAAATAGACCCTTTGAAAAGTTTTTTTGGACCTTGTAGGACCGTTGCCAGAATCCACCAGAGGAAACAAGTATATTGTCACCTTTCAGGATGATTTTTCAAAATTTTTCGCGTGCGCCGCAGTAGTTGATGCAGAGGCCTCAACAATAGCTCGAGTTTTTTTTAATGAAATAATTTCGAGATACTTTATTCCCAAGGTGTTAGTAACGGATAATGGGTCTAACTTCACATCGAAATTGTTCAAAGAAACATGTAAGCTCCTGGGAATAAAGAAACTGCTAACCACTCCTTACCACCCACAAGCAAATGGTGCCTTGGAAAGAGCTCACCGACCTTTAGCCGAATTTTTGAGACATTTTGTCAATCTAGATGGTACCAACTGGAACGAATGGCTCAATCACGCAATGCATGTATACAACAACAGAAAACATACAACGACAAAGCAAACGCCGACAAGAGTTCTATTTGGCTTTAAATTTGAGATACCGATGAGTTTGAAAACGCCCCCTGTAGCCCTATACAACACGGAGGATTATAACAAGATTCTAAAATACCAGATCCAACGTTCACACGAAATTGTGAAAATAAATCAAGAGAAGGCAAAGTTAAGGGCAAAACAATATTATGACAAGAGTGCAAAATACAGAGAGTATGAAATAGAACAAAGGGTTTGGTTAAAGAACCAAGCCGGTAAAAATAAATTTTCACCTCTATGGTTAGGACCATGTGAGATTATAGATGTACCAACACCAGTAAACATAAAACTAAAAATAAGAAATAAAGCAAAGACATATCATACAAATTTAGTAAGGCCACACAGAGACCGAGAAATAGGGAACAGTCAGTTTAATAAGACGTTTTGTAGAAGATAAACCAAAAATATAATAAATACGTTTACTCCATATATCAGAGTGCAATAACCTTTAATGTTTACCTAATTTTCCATAAAGTGTTAGAATATGGGACACTATTTTGCAACTACAGCGTATTTATTTAGGAATACTCCAATGAATATAGCTACTGAAAAAATAATGTTTACAGGCAGAGTAAACAAGAAAAAAAAAATATAATAACAATTAATACATATACACATAATATTTTTCCGTAATATGATTCCGTCAATGTCTTTCTTGTGATAGGTCAGTTAATAAAAAGCAAATGAAGCAACAAATGCAATTAAGCGGTTGTAAGTTATTCACAAGAGACAAAAACCATGTCAAGTATATTTTTATATTAAAGTTGCAATAAAAAACAACATTTAAAATAAAAATTTGCTTACATTTTATGCGTAAATTCAAAATATAAAAAAAACATCTATTAATATATATCTTAAGACAAAACATTACTATTTCATTATTACTATGCAAAACCACACTATATACTTAAATGTATTTTTAGAAATTAAATAAAAAAATCGATTGAATAACATAAAAAATATCTTCAAACAAAACATGAATATTTTTAAAATTTGAATTACGTTAAAAAAGAAACAAAAAATAAATATATTGCTTAAATGTTAAATAAAAACCTACACAGCATAAACTTTAGAAAACCAATATTTAAATAAAAAATATACAAAATAGAAAAAAGCAAATATGAAAAAAAAAACTAAAATTAATTAAAACAAAGAAAATGTACAAGGAGTAGAGCTCCGTCTTTATAAATAGAAACGAAACTCAAAGATTTGATGCACTTTAATGATACAAAAAAATATTATCTCAACAAAACAAAAACCCCAAAATTAAAAGTAAAAAAAAATTTTTTTTGATAAATTGAAAAACAAGTATTAGCAAAGGAGGTTACAGACGAAGGATAAGACGGAGTAAGAATAGGCATCACTAACGAGGAGATGGGGATGGAAAAACTGGAATCCCCGATGGAGATACATATGGGATGGGACGAAATGGCGTCAAAGTTCCAGTATATTCTGCACGAGATCAACATCCATCAAATAGCGGACTCTGTAAACGAGGTTCATCGTAACTTGCCGACAGTTCTGCCCACTCTCTATCGGGAACTAATTTTGAAGGAAATAAGAGAGATTGAAGACGGTCTACACACACTTTTGCCGGGCCGCGTAAAACGGGGATTGCTGAATATTGGAGGGAAGGTGATGAAGTGGCTGTATGGAACATTGGATGATGAGGACCGAGAGCAGATAAATCAGCATTTCAAGGTAGTTGATGCAAACGGTCACCAAATCATCGAACAGTCGAACCATCAGATATTTATAAACGACAGATTCAATTCCTCCATCAACAGAATGGTTGAGGCAATAAATGACAACAGAAGGACGCTGAACGACTTGACACAGATCAAGTTGCACTCAGAAAGTCAACATTACCGAGACGTCGCGATTTTCCAACTTTTCAAATTAGTTGATATGAAAAGTCAAGTGAAGAGCATACAAGAATCCGTGGCTTGGGCAAGAATGAAAATATTCAACCGCCCTACTGACAATTGAGGAAATTGAAGAGAATAAAATAAATATTGAGACCATACAACAAATGCATATGGGAGTGGCATTACGCAGGCACAACACGCTAATGTTCGTAATCAAGTTGCCCATCGAAACAGTCAGCTTAAAGAGGTCATTGATAATACCCGTTCCAAACGACAGTCACCATCAAATTGATTCTTTCAGAGAGTACGTTGTAAAACTAGATAAAACAGTCTTCAACTACACCGGAGAGAAAGATTTCAAGAGCCTAAAACCACCACAAAGGTGCATTTTCCGTGGTAAGTGTAGTTTGGTTTCGCACGAAGAGGAAACCGTGGAATTGGTAGAAGAGGTAACAATCGTGGTAATAAATGCCAACAGAACCTCAATGTCTACCAACTGTGACGACAGACGGGAGAATTTCACGGGCAACCACCTTTTCTCATTCTGCAACTGCAGTATAGCAATAGGTGGGCAGGTTTACGTCAGCAAAATAGTGGATGTAACCCAGAAATTCCTCTTAGTGGGGAACAACAGGAATATCACAACAAAAATTAAACCCACTCTGGAGAAAATACAAGTAGCCCAGATAAAACCATTAAGGAGATTCAATTCCATCAAAACGTTACAAGTAGCATCGGATACTACTTGACAGCAATTGCTGCGGTAGTGACAATAGTAGCGATATTAGTGTTATGCAGAGACCGGCGTCAACTAAAGGTCAAGATTAATAACGAGTTCCCAAATCGCAGCGAGAACTTGAACCATATTATGGAAAGCCACCTCCAAGAACAGAGAACTCCACCCCCACCACCACCACCGAGCAATCCAACACAACGAATTTAAGAGTTAATCAATAGGGAAGTGAAAAAATATATAATAATATATATATATATATATATATATATATATATATAAATTCATATATCATAAGAAATATCTATAAGAATTGTACATAGAATAAGAAATTTCCATTAGGAAAAACATCATTGTATAGATGTTTTCTATCATTAAGGGGAGAGGGATGTTGCGAAGCATTATCGAACATCCCTCCTACATATACAAATCACTAATTTGTTAGCGCAGCAGTAATGTACATTGAAATTAAATACTGTTGCCGTTAACGAATGGTGCAATACTGTTGTATTATTTAGGTCACTAGAAAATAGCTTAATAGCAATATATTATTTTATAGTTAATTTTAAGAAAGTCTAAATAGCTAGTTCTAAGTTAGTTAAGACAGTTGTAGTAAACCAAGTTCCAATAAAGAACCTGCGAAACCCACGGGACCCTCCAGGTAAAAAGAAGTAACTATTGCCTTTTAAAAACTACACTACAAGAGTTTCAACTAACAGACATGAGCTAAGTGCTACCATTCACGAAATAAGCACTAGTTGAAAAAAAATTAGATTGCGGACCCTATATCAAGGGCGGATGGAGCCTTCCCCCCGCGGGAAGGGGTCATGTAGTTGAAATTTAGTCGATACACATAGAAAAAAAGGGAATCACAAAATGTTAATTTAAAATCATGGTAAAATTTTACAAACCTGATACCTAATATAAAATTATTAATACGAATAGATTTTAAACGTTGTAGTGTTAATATAACCTTAAAACACATTACAGTGCTATCCCGATAATCCGGACACGCGATTTTACGGACACATATACAATCCGGACACTGCTACAAACCGGACAGTACCACTTTTTTTACGCTATAATGCGGACAGTTATTTATTTTTAATTTTTTTGTTTCATTCATGTTATACTCTTTGTATAATAACGGAACCTTTTACTGTAGTATTCGTCTACGCGTGGAATTTTTGCAATTTTGCTTTAGTTAGTTATTAAAGTTTATGCTATACATATTTTTAACAATTTCTTTATATAACTGGACATTGTAAAACAATCGCCGCTATTCTGTTTGGTGTTTAACGCCTGAAAATTCGACAAATTGTAATAGCTTAAAGACAAAAAGCTAAATTTTCTTTAATCTATTACAAAATGTCGAATCTGAAGGCGACACCAGGCGACTTCTAACAGCTACATCAGGCGACTTCTATAACGTACATCAGGCGGCGTCTATCACCCACAGCAGGTGACGTCTATCATCCGCACTAGGCGACTTCTATCAGATCCATCAGGCGGCTTCTACCGTCTTCAGTACAAGTGCCCAGCCAGCAGGTCGAGCCAGCACGGATCACCCAACGAGCAACGTGCGGCCGTCACCAACTACGTTTGGCCACAATAGCCGGCGTTACTTCGAGCCGTCACCCTCTCTAAAATACTAAGCAATAAAGATTATAACGTGAGGGAAAAAGAGTTTGTCTTATTTCTCACTAAGCAAACCCACGACCCTGGAACCCGCTAAGACTATCCCAGCAACCAGCGGGAAACTTGCCGTTATAAATTATACACGGAATGACAAACCTGGATGTACCCTTTCACTTTCTTGTAAAGGGTATAATAATTTGCAGTTTCGCAGATTTGAACTTGAGCCCGTTGAAAAAATTAACATCCTGTAATATAATTTGCATCAGAAAGTTCGTCTAATAAAATCAAAATTCATACATAATTTCATGTACCATAAAATATTTCATTTGTCCAACCCTGGAATCGAAATTTTGATTTTTTAAGATTTTAGTACCAAATTTGTTCTTCCTGAATTATAAAAGTTTTAATTAGCAAAAACAACAACGTCAATTTTATTTTCTTTTTAAGTTTTGATAATAATTTAGTTTCTCCTGAACTCAAAAATAGTTTTAATTAGTAAAAAACCGACGTTAGTTGCCTTTTTGGTTACTTTTACGTATAAAAAAATTTCCCATCCCTGGAAGCGAAACTAAAATTTGTTTCTTTCTGTTTACCAATGCAAATCTTCATGAGGTATAAAGTAGTTTTATTCAAGAAAAATTTACAATTTTTAACCATTTTGGTCACTTTCATGTACTATAAAATGTTGCATTTCTCCAACCCTGGTTTCGAAATGTTGATTTTTTTTTAATTTTTGTTAGCAAAAAAAAAAAACGTCAGTGGCGTTTTTGGTTACTTTTACGTATAAAAAAATAATTCAATTTTGCACTCCTGGAAGCGAAAGTTAATTTTTTTTACCAATGCAAATCTTCATGATGTATAAAGAGGTTCTATTTAAGAAAAACTTAAAATGTTTAACCGTTTTAGTAATTACATGCACAGTTGCCACAGTTCGTAACATTCTACCAAAATTCGTAATTTTTTTTTAGGGTTGGTAACTTGGTAACTTTATTTTTAAGGCTTGACAAACTATCAAATTATTGCTTTTCTTTTATCATTTTTCCGCATTACTCAACACTGAGAAATAAAATCATTAAAAACAACTGTGTGAATGTGCGCCAAATTGTTCAACGGCGTAATATGCAAATGTCATTATGTTTGGTCAGCAAAAAATTATTTTAAATGACTGCAATATTAAATAATTTATTTAAATTAAATACGGAATTCGTAGGTATAATTTATGTTCTAAAATGAATTAAAACGTTTTATGTTATGTTTTTTATTAATAAAAGTTGTTGTTTTTATTATAATAAAAATAAAGATTTTTGTTTTTATAAAAAAATTTTGGTAACTTTTTAGTAACATTTTCGGAAAATTTTGGTAAAATTTTTTTTACTCAGTGGCAACCTTGATTACATGTACTACAAAATACTGAATGTGCCAAAAAAAAACTTTTAATTTCACATCCCTGGAAAAAAAATTATGTTTTCAATTTTTAATAGACAATTGAGGCTTCCGAAAGCATGAAATAGGTTTAATTTACAAACCAAAAAAAAAAAAAAGATTGGTTTTTGGTATTAATTTTGCGTCGAGAAATAGGTGTAAGCTTCCCAGCTCTGGAACCCTATTTCGGTTTTTTCGGAATTTCATTTTATTTAAGTTCACTTTTTTGTGAAGGGTATAAAAAAAACACTTTCTGTATGCGATAATTTCTTTAGTTGTGCTTTTCTTTCAGTCTACTGATGATTTGGTAAAGCACCAATGAAATGCATATAGAGATTGTTTGACCACCAACAAATAAATTTCATTTAAAATTATATTTTTATTTCATTTTTACTGTATGGTAACATTCGAGCCAGAATTTTATGAAATTATGGAGTCTATCAAAGTATATCTATATCAAGTATATGCAAGAGCCCAGCTGACTAAAATTTTTTTCAGTTTTTACATGAACGTATGTCAAAATTTGTTTACTTTTGTAGCGAGCCATATTTGTTTATTCCATTGAAAAAATTATTTTGTAAAATTGTGAAAAACAAAAGTAGCAAAAAAGAATTGTTGTGGAAAAGATTTTTGTGAAAAAGTGTATTGTTTAAGAAAAGTAACAAAAAGAAATTGTTTTAAAAAAGTTCTATGCGAAAAGTATTAAAATTTTTGGAAATAATTGTGAACAAAACAAAATATAATAAAAGAAAATTTCTGACATAAGATATTAATTTTACACAAACAAAATGTACGGTGGTGTTTGTAATTTTATGTTGTTGTACTCTTGCGACTACTTGCCTATGTATTCTTTAACTGTATGAGTTTGTGATTGCAATAAATATTTTTTAGTTATTTTTAAAGTAACAGAAATTGTATATTTAAATGTTGTTTAAATAAAATTTATATGTAGTAAGAATTTTTAACGAACATTTATATTGCTATATTAAATTGAATTAAGATTCATAGGCTAATTGTTCGAAATTTGTTATTTTATAAATCTCAGAAAGACATGATAGATATTCCAAGGCACAAAGGAAAGTCAACATCAGTTTTATTCAACTTACACAGCAGAGCAGAACAGCTGTTTTCGAAAGACGCAACCCTTTCATCATCAGTGCTCATGTGTATTGTGTTTGTCACCAGTTCCTATTTACACAAATTTTATTGTGAAAAAGAATACGAGAACTGTATCAAGCTGATGTTAACATGTTATTGTTATAATACCCGTGTTACCGTTTGATTATTTTTCTTCATGTCCCATTTTTCTGAATTTTTTGTTCCATCATACTTAAGTCAAACTTTTTTGGTTTGAATTTTATACTTAAGTACATGTGAACGTTTTTCCAATATTTTATTATTGGTAGCTCAAGCCATAGCTTAAATTTGTATGTAGTAAGAATTTTTAACGAACATTTATATTGCTATATTAAATTGAATTAAGATTCATAGGCTAATTGTTCGAAATTGATACAGTTGATACAGTTCTCGTATTCTTTTTCACAATAAAATTTGTGTAAATAGGAACTGTTATCAAATTCAACTAAGCCACCTAATAAGTGGTGACAAACACAATACACATGAGCACTGATGATGAAAGGGTTGCGTCTTTCGAAAACAGCTGTTCTGCTCTGCTGTGTAAGTTGAATAAAACTGATGTTGACTTTCCTTTGTGCCTTGGAATATTTATCATGTATTTCTGAGATTTATAAAGAAACAAATTTCGAACAATTAGCCTATGAATCTTAATTCAATTTAAAATTTATATATTTGTTAAAACGCTCTCAGGTTAAGCGATCGAGATTAGATGAGGTTGCAGCATCGAGGCCATCTGCTGATAAGCCCAAAATGTAACCAATTTGCTTATAAGGGAGATTCAAAAGATGAAATATGTATTTTGCAAAATATTGTTCAGCTAACTTAAAGAGTTGAAGTTGAAGAGTCCTACGACAACATCAATACGGAAATGTATTGACGTTGTCGTAGATCAAAAGCAGCCGATCAGAGAACATTAACTTGGCAGATACTACATAGATAACTATATACAACTAATTATAAGTGTCATTGAAGTGTACTTACTTTTTCTTATAGTATCAAATAAATCATATGAAAATAACATGAACGAGATTTTATTTCATTCTTAAGGCCCAATTAGCCGAACGTTGAAATCGTAAATGCTAGGTGAATGTGAATGTCGCTACACTTACAGAATGCTTAAAATCGTGTCATATGTTTTTGACATAAACAAACAACAAATAATTATTTATACAAACAAAATCAGAAAAAAATTCACGAAATATTTGGAGTATTCACACTGTAGTCATAAAGTCATAAGTCATAAAATAATAGCACGGAAAATATGACTAGTGTGAACAACCCGTCATAACTTAGTACACTATTTCAAACATCGATCAGCTGATAAGAAAACAACACATTTGTAATTAGATGTTATCAAAGCAAAGGATAATTGTAATAAAGTTGTTTGAAAATGCCAAAAAGTTTAAAAAAACATCATTTATATATAAAATTATTAAATTTGTCTTCTGGTTCGCAGCAATACCTAAATGCATTTGTATGTAGAAACTAAAACAGCTGCTGCCTTGATATGAGCTAAATAAATATTTTATTTAGTTTTTGCTATTTAGTTCTCTCTTAATATTTTTTATTTTATAAAAATGTGATTTAATGTACAGACATATAGGTAAGAATAATTTTTTAGGCGTTCTTTAGTCGTGAATCATATACAGTACAACTTCTCTAATCCGGACAGTTATAGTTTCAGCTACTATTCGGATTAGTGGATCCTCCGGACAACAGTTAAAACAAAATTTTAAACGCAATACATATATGTATACTCTTATGTATATGTGACAGCGCATAGGGAAAGGGACCTAAGGGTAACAAAAATAAATTTTCACTTTTTATTATAATGTGGACAACATCTGAGCATCGAATGGGACCGATCCCATGCCCCAAAAGTTTTCCCTTCCAGAGATATGCGCGTTTTATGATAGTGATGGTACACCAAAGATACACGTATTTAAATCTTTAAAATGGGTCTCCTGAACAAAACCGGTTTTTACCCTTAGGTCCCTTTCTATTTTGCGCGTCACATATATAATTTATTTTTATTACCGAAAAGAAAAATACGTACACATAAGAATTCATTTTTATTTAATTAATTTACAGAAAACAAAGAAACACTAAAGTAACCAAAAATATTCATTTTGAAATATATGAATTTATTTTTGTTTGAATACACATATCTTTATGTAATTTTTCAGCTCTATATTTAAATTCTTTTAAAAATAAACACACATAACAATTAAATAGACACATATTTTCTTATTTTTTCTTCTCTTGATTTTATATCAAATATTGTCGACTTTGAGATACTATATTGTTCATCCACTTGTCGGATTGATTTTCCACTATCAATTGCATCCAATATTTTGCACTTTTCTGCCAACGTTAACGTTTTATGTTGTCATTTATTTACAGGTGCCATATTTACGTCTTAACTTCACGCAAAGTTCAGTAAACTAAAATTTTTTACACATTCTTTAATTCTTGATCATATACATATCCATATTTTGTCTAGCGGTAAAATAACGAAAAAAATTTACTGAGTAAAGAGGCCGCGTGTCAGGAATATAGAGGAAAAATTTCTAAACTGTCCGAAAAATTTAAATGTCAGGATTACTAGATAGCCCAAATTTTCGAGTGTCCGGATTAGGGAGGTTGTACTGTATAAGTAACGGCGGCAAACATATACTATCGCCGTCTAGCCTAAAGATTTTCAGCCATTCGACTCAGATCTAGAGCTATTTCATGACAAAACAAAAACATACCTGAAAGAGTGCTACTATTTTATGAGTTTTTTGTATGCAGCACAACAACAACTTTTTTAAACTGGTCTAAAATATTATGACTTTATGAAAATATGACAAAATAGCACGAAGTGTGAATACCCCAAATATGTATAATGGATGTGGAAGATATGCTTATCACAAACAATCCGATGTGTATCACTTTCAAAAACGATGAGTCATTCCCTGCCATAAATTTAATAAACTGGGCACATTTTCTTCCATATTAAAATATATATTAAATGTTTTGTAATATTATATAAATATATGTATTTACGTACAAACGAGTGTTTGATACTTCAATAAGAAACAACCATATACAGACATTCGATATTTCATTAAGAAAAAAACATTTATTTAGAAAGTTTAACATATAAAATACGTATATCATGTTTTATAGATATTTATCAACTAAACATATCAAAAGAGAAATAAGTATCAAAAAAGGTCTATTGTGCCCCATTCCCATTCTGCAGGTTAGGACGTTATGGCAACATTTCATTTCAGTAAAATAAGCGTTTTCAAAACTTGCCATATAACAGTTTGGATCAGTTGACACATTTACATTACATTTACGATTACATTTACGAGGGTCATGACCCTCCCTCCCTGGGCTAGCTCAGTACTGCCATCTATTTATTCTAAACTCATTGATAAATAAAATAAATACATATTACATATGTATTTAAAAATATATTTCTTAAAATAAATTTTGTTTTGATGATGAATAAAAAAAAGTTTGTTCAGCAACAAGTATTTTTATCATGAATAAAATACAAAAAGCAAAAAATTAGCTCGTATAAACGAGTATTCATGTACAACAAAAGCAAAATTATGTACATATATACATACATACATAGATAAGTGTTTGCTTGCTGTGTATTAAAATAACTTGTGTATTAAACTAACTCCTCTTTCACACACATCAGGAATACTTGATCAGTTTTTCTTCAATTTTCTTTCGAACCTGCATTTACGTTCACCCACGAAACGTCATTCCAAGTTTTTCTTCATTGCTGCACATTCATTTAATATATTACGGATGAAACAAAAGAAAATAGAAAACTGACTAGTACCGTCAAGTCTGTACCCTTTTTCACGATCTTCACCGCTCTCTCCTAAAAGATCAAAACTTGACGAGTCAAACCTGATGTGTGTGAAAGGGGTCTAACTCCTCTGCTTTGATTTTATTCAACGTCAACCACGGATGGAAAACATGATACAATTGTACTTTTTTTGGTACAATTAGACTTTGTTGGTACCGTGGTACTACCACGATTATTTTGGTACAATTTAAATATCTGAATCAAAAGCTTATACCTAGTTCATAAAAACGATTTATGGTTAAAATTTTTTGTTAATTTCTCAGTGAATCAGTTAGTAAACATAAAATATTTCTGTGAATAAAACGGTTACATAATCAAAGATTTTGTGTCAACTTTTTATTACATACTGTATTCCAGTCAACACTTCATGAAATTTTCGGATTGTTTCTTATTCCTCTGCTTGTTCTATATATTTATTTTGTCGTTTCTTTTTGAAAATGACGGTTCTTAAGACCCGAATCTTTCAAAATAGTGTCTTATGTCTCATATTTCTGTTATATTATGGCTCATTTAAGTAACGGACTTACAACTATTTGCTATAATTTTTCGCAACAGAAACATTTTTCATCGTTAGGCTGCCTTATATTTGATTCAAAAACAATCACGTTAAAAAAGGGTATAATAATTGATTTCCAAATACCGAAAAAGTTTTCAATCAATGTCTCTTTGCCACAATTTTAAACTACCAGAAAATTTATTATCTTAAATTGTATGACTTTTTGAATAAAATTTAATCAACTGATTCCTAGATTTTTATGTATATAATATATATTAGTTGTATACCTGTTTTTGAATTTCTATTTATAGAAATATAAAAAAATGGTACCGTCATGGTATGAAAAGTAGATTTTATTTAGTTAATTGGTACAAAATCAAAATAGCCCTTTTCCATCCCTGAAGTCAACTCTTGTTTGCATAAACACTTGAATAAATCATGTTCGATTACCAGACGGACAATTAAGCAAACGATTCGTTCGCCGATTTTATACTGTTTTCATTCAACAATCTCTTTTGCTGCGTTGTCAAAAGAGAATAAAAACTTTCATGTATGATGTCAGTAAAATATGTATGTTCGATCTCGAGTCGTCTCACACATACTTGTATGAAGCGTTCATCACTACTTTGTATCGTTCTATTAGAAACGTAAAAAAATCATTTATGTACATGTATATGAAATGTACACAAGTCCACTTGTTTATTGCGCGGATCATTTAAATTTTAAAATACAGTCGAATCCGCTTTAGCGCAACACGCCTTACTGAAAAAAAACGGATTACTGAAAGCGATGCAAGTCCCCGCACTGATATTAAACGCAGCTAGTCTTATTCACTTCGCTCTAGCGATACATCGCTTTATTGAAAAAATCGTATTACTGAAAACCAAAAGCTAGTCCACAGCTACGTTTTGTATGAAACTTACTTGGTTTTAGTGAAAAAATAAACAATAACAAATATATTTATTAGAAATCGATTGCATAACTTAAGGCTGAAAAAATTGTGAATGTTTTGTACGTTAAAAAATTAAATGGAAAAATTTATTTGTCCTTTTCGCTCTTACGAACTTTATTGTATTTTTCTATTATATTGTCAATGCAAGGGGCTAGGCATTTTCGAGGAATTCGTGAAAAATTTCAACAACGAAACGAATAATTCTATGAATAATTTTTTTTTAAATGAAATTTTTACGTTAAATTGACGTAAAAAATATATACAGAATTGATATAAAATATATTGTTTTACTGATTTTATGCAATACGCTTAACTGTAACAAATTTCAGTAATCCGAACTACGTTTTAGAAAAAAATCTGATAACTGCGAAATAATTTGGTTTTGGTTATTTCCACTAAAGCGGAGTCGACTGTAAAGCTAAACATTTTTTAATCGAATATCCATGAGATTAGTAGCTTAGTCAAATATTTTAAATATAAAACCGTAAAAAGTACATTATTTTTGCATTAAGTACAGTACTATGTCGATAATCCGGACACCATAAATCCTGAGCATGTCCGTATTACTGGAGTGTTCGGATTACAGATGTTAATTTTTTTACCGGCATGCATACATAATGCAAAGAATATAAATTAAATCAATTTTATATTTATTTATAAAATTTTTTATTAAAAAGAGAATATAGTTCAATAAATGTTACATTTATATGTAGTATATGAAACGAAAATTCATATACATATATGTTAGACATCAATTCTCTTAAAGCAGCACTATCTATTTTAATATCGAACACGGTCGATTGTTTTTCGCCAAATTTGTCTGCAACACATCTTACAGATTTGCCTCTGACTAATTCATCCAATAGCTTCTTTTATATTCTTAAACTTCTATGTGATCTCTTGCTATTACTTTTCATTCGCCTTTATTGTGTTTGGCGGTTTTCGCCTTCAGGTTCGACATTTTGTAATATATTAAAGAAAATTTTGCTTTTTGTCTTTAAGCTATTATAGTTTGTCGAATTTTCAGGCGTTAAACGCCAAACACAATAGCGGTGATTGTTTTACAATGTCCAGTTATATAAAGAAATTGTTAAAAATATGTATAGCATAAACTTTAATAACTAACTAAAGCAAAATTGCAAAAATTCCACGCGTAGACGAATACTACAGTAAAAAGATCCATTTTTATACAAAGAGTATAACATGAATGAAACAAAAAAATATAAAATAAAAACTGTCCGTATTATATAGTAAAAAAAGTGGTACTGTCCGGTTTGTAGCAGTGTCCGGATTATATATGTGTCCGTAAAATCGCGTGTCCGGATTATCGGGATAGCACTGTAATGTGTTTTTAAGGTAATATTAACACTACAACGTTTAACATCTATTCGTATTAATGATAATTTTAAAAGAACAAATACATTTTTCCATTTAATTTTTTAACGGACAAAACATGCACAATAAATTTGTTATTGTTTATTTATAAGTGAATAAGACCAGCTGCGTTTAAAATCAGTGCGGGGACTTGCATCACTTTCAGTAATCCGATTCTTTTCAGTAAGGCGTGTTGCGCTAAAGCAGATTCGACTGTATTTTAAAATTTAATTGATCCGCACAATAAACAAGGGAACTTGTGTACATTTCATATACATGTACATAAATGATTTTTTTACGTTTCTAATAGAACGATACAAAGTAGTGATGAACGCTTCATACAAGTATGTGTGAGACGACTCGAGATCGAACATACATATTTTACTGACATCATACATGAAAGTTTTTATTCTCTTTTGACAACGCAGCAAAAGAGATTGTTGAATGAAAACAGTATAAAATCGGCGAACGAATCGTTTGCTTAATTGTCCGTCTGGTAATCGAACATGATTTATTCAAGTGTTTATGCAAACAAGAGTTGACTTCAGGGATGGAAAAGGGCTATTTTGATTTTGTACCAATTAACTAAATAAAATCTACTTTTCATACCATGACGGTACCATTTTTTTATATTTCTATAAATAGAAATTCAAAAACAGGTATACAACTAATATATATTATATACATAAAAATCTAGGAATCAGTTGATTAAATTTTATTCAAAAAGTCATACAATTTAAGATAATAAATTTTCTGGTAGTTTAAAATTGTGGCAAAGAGACATTGATTGAAAACTTTTTCGGTATTTGGAAATCAATTATTATACCCTTTTTTAACGTGATTGTTTTTGAATCAAATATAAGGCAGCCTAACGATGAAAAATGTTTCTGTTGCGAAAAATTATAGCAAATAGTTGTAAGTCCGTTACTTAAATGAGCCATAATATAACAGAAATATGAGACATAAGACACTATTTTGAAAGATTCGGGTCTTAAGAACCGTCATTTTCAAAAAGAAACGACAAAATAAATATATAGAACAAGCAGAGGAATAAGAAACAATCCGAAAATTTCATGAAGTGATGACTGGAATACAGTATGTAATAAAAAGTTGACACAAAATCTTTGATTATGTAACCGTTTTATTCACAGAAATATTTTATGTTTACTAACTGATTCACTGAGAAATTAACAAAAAATTTTAACCATAAATCGTTTTTATGAACTAGGTATAAGCTTTTGATTCAGATATTTAAATTGTACCAAAATAATCGTGGTAGTACCACGGTACCAACAAAGTGTAATTGTACCAAAAAAAGTACAATTGTATCATGTTTTCCATCCGTGGTTGACGTTGAATAAAATCAAAGCAGAGGAGTTAGACCCCTTTCACACACATCAGGTTTGACTCGTCAAGTTTTGATCTTTTAGGAGAGAGCGGTGAAGATCGTGAAAAAGGGTACAGACTTGACGGTACTAGTCAGTTTTCTATTTTCTTTTGTTTCATCCGTAATATATTAAATGAATGTGCAGCAATGAAGAAAAACTTGGAATGACGTTTCGTGGGTGAACGTAAATGCAGGTTCGAAAGAAAATTGAAGAAAAACTGATCAAGTATTCCTGATGTGTGTGAAAGAGGAGTTAGTTTAATACACAAGTTATTTTAATACACAGCAAGCAAACACTTATCTATGTATGTATGTATATATGTACATAATTTTGCTTTTGTTGTACATGAATACTCGTTTATACGAGCTAATTTTTTGCTTTTTGTATTTTATTCATGATAAAAATACTTGTTGCTGAACAAACTTTTTTTTATTCATCATCAAAACAAAATTTATTTTAAGAAATATATTTTTAAATACATATGTAATATGTATTTATTTTATTTATCAATGAGTTTAGAATAAATAGATGGCAGTACTGAGCTAGCCCAGGGAGGGAGGGTCATGACCCTCGTAAATGTAATCGTAAATGTAATGTAAATGTGTCAACTGATCCAAACTGTTATATGGCAAGTTTTGAAAACGCTTATTTTACTGAAATGAAATGTTGCCATAACGTCCTAACCTGCAGAATGGGAATGGGGCACAATAGACCTTTTTTGATACTTATTTCTCTTTTGATATGTTTAGTTGATAAATATCTATAAAACATGATATACGTATTTTATATGTTAAACTTTCTAAATAAATGTTTTTTTCTTAATGAAATATCGAATGTCTGTATATGGTTGTTTCTTATTGAAGTATCAAACACTCGTTTGTACGTAAATACATATATTTATATAATATTACAAAACATTTAATATATATTTTAATATGGAAGAAAATGTGCCCAGTTTATTAAATTTATGGCAGGGAATGACTCATCGTTTTTGAAAGTGATACACATCGGATTGTTTGTGATAAGCATATCTTCCACATCCATTATACATATTTGGGGTATTCACACTTCGTGCTATTTTGTCATATTTTCATAAAGTCATAATATTTTAGACCAGTTTAAAAAAGTTGTTGTTGTGCTGCATACAAAAAACTCATAAAATAGTAGCACTCTTTCAGGTATGTTTTTGTTTTGTCATGAAATAGCTCTAGATCTGAGTCGAATGGCTGAAAATCTTTAGGCGAGACGGCGATAGTATATGTTTGCCGCCGTTACTTATACAGTACAACCTCCCTAATCCGGACACTCGAAAATTTGGGCTATCTAGTAATCCTGACATTTAAATTTTTCGGACAGTTTAGAAATTTTTCCTCTATATTCCTGACACGCGGCCTCTTTACTCAGTAAATTTTTTTCGTTATTTTACCGCTAGACAAAATATGGATATGTATATGATCAAGAATTAAAGAATGTGTAAAAAATTTTAGTTTACTGAACTTTGCGTGAAGTTAAGACGTAAATATGGCACCTGTAAATAAATGACAACATAAAACGTTAACGTTGGCAGAAAAGTGCAAAATATTGGATGCAATTGATAGTGGAAAATCAATCCGACAAGTGGATGAACAATATAGTATCTCAAAGTCGACAATATTTGATATAAAATCAAGAGAAGAAAAAATAAGAAAATATGTGTCTATTTAATTGTTATGTGTGTTTATTTTTAAAAGAATTTAAATATAGAGCTGAAAAATTACATAAAGATATGTGTATTCAAACAAAAATAAATTCATATATTTCAAAATAAATATTTTTGGTTACTTTAGTGTTTCTTTGTTTTCTGTAAATTAATTAAATAAAAATGAATTCTTATGTGTACGTATTTTTCTTTTCGGTAATAAAAATAAATTATATATGTGACGCGCAAAATAGAAAGGGACCTAAGGGTAAAAACCGGTTTTGTTCAGGAGACCCATTTTAAAGATTTAAATACGTGTATCTTTGGTGTACCATCACTATCATAAAACGCGCATATCTCTGGAAGGGAAAACTTTTGGGGCATGGGATCGGTCCCATTCGATGCTCAGATGTTGTCCACATTATAATAAAAAGTGAAAATTTATTTTTGTTACCCTTAGGTCCCTTTCTCTATGCGCTGTCACATATACATAAGAGTATACATATATGTATTGCGTTTAAAATTTTGTTTTAACTGTTGTCCGGAGGATCCACTAATCCGAATAGTAGCTGAAACTATAACTGTCCGGATTAGAGAAGTTGTACTGTATATGATTCACGACTAAAGAACGCCTAAAAAATTATTCTTACCTATATGTCTGTACATTAAATCACATTTTTATAAAATAAAAAATATTAAAAGAGAACTAAATAGCAAAAACTAAATAAAATATTTATTTAGCTCATATCAAGGCAGCAGCTGTTTTAGTTTCTACATACAAATGCATTTAGGTATTGCTGCGAACCAGAAGACAAATTTAATAATTTTATATATAAATGATGTTTTTTTAAACTTTTTGGCATTTTCAAACAACTTTATTACAATTATCCTTTGCTTTGATAACATCTAATTACAAATGTGTTGTTTTCTTATCAGCTGATCGATGTTTGAAATAGTGTACTAAGTTATGACGGGTTGTTCACACTAGTCATATTTTCCGTGCTATTATTTTATGACTTATGACTTTATGACTACAGTGTGAATACTCCAAATATTTCGTGAATTTTTTTCTGATTTTGTTTGTATAAATAATTATTTGTTGTTTGTTTATGTCAAAAACATATGACACGATTTTAAGCATTCTGTAAGTGTAGCGACATTCACATTCACCTAGCATTTACGATTTCAACGTTCGGCTAATTGGGCCTTAAGAATGAAATAAAATCTCGTTCATGTTATTTTCATATGATTTATTTGATACTATAAGAAAAAGTAAGTACACTTCAATGACACTTATAATTAGTTGTATATAGTTATCTATGTAGTATCTGCCAAGTTAATGTTCTCTGATCGGCTGCTTTTGATCTACGACAACGTCAATACATTTCCGTATTGATGTTGTCGTAGGACTCTTCAACTTCAACTCTTTAAGTTAGCTGAACAATATTTTGCAAAATACATATTTCATCTTTTGAATCTCCCTTATAAGCAAATTGGTTACATTTTGGGCTTATCAGCAGATGGCCTCGATGCTGCAGCCTCATCTAATCTCGATCGCTTAACCTGAGAGCGTTTTAACAAATATATAAATTTTAAATTGAATTAAGATTCATAGGCTAATTGTTCGAAATTTGTTTCTTTATAAATCTCAGAAATACATGATAAATATTCCAAGGCACAAAGGAAAGTCAACATCAGTTTTATTCAACTTACACAGCAGAGCAGAACAGCTGTTTTCGAAAGACGCAACCCTTTCATCATCAGTGCTCATGTGTATTGTGTTTGTCACCACTTATTAGGTGGCTTAGTTGAATTTGATAACAGTTCCTATTTACACAAATTTTATTGTGAAAAAGAATACGAGAACTGTATCAACTGTATCAATTTCGAACAATTAGCCTATGAATCTTAATTCAATTTAATATAGCAATATAAATGTTCGTTAAAAATTCTTACTACATACAAATTTAAGCTATGGCTTGAGCTACCAATAATAAAATATTGGAAAAACGTTCACATGTACTTAAGTATAAAATTCAAACCAAAAAAGTTTGACTTAAGTATGATGGAACAAAAAATTCAGAAAAATGGGACATGAAGAAAAATAATCAAACGGTAACACGGGTATTATAACAATAACATGTTAACATCAGCTTGATACAGTTCTCGTATTCTTTTTCACAATAAAATTTGTGTAAATAGGAACTGGTGACAAACACAATACACATGAGCACTGATGATGAAAGGGTTGCGTCTTTCGAAAACAGCTGTTCTGCTCTGCTGTGTAAGTTGAATAAAACTGATGTTCACTTTCCTTTGTGCCTTGGAATATCTATCATGTCTTTCTGAGATTTATAAAATAACAAATTTCGAACAATTAGCCTATGAATCTTAATTCAATTTAATATACCAATATAAATGTTCGTTAAAAATTCTTACTACATATAAATTTTATTTAAACAACATTTAAATATACAATTTCTGTTACTTTAAAAATAACTAAAAAATATTTATTGCAATCACAAACCCATACAGTTAAAGAATACATAGGAAAGTAGTCGCAAGAGTACAACAACATAAAATTACAAACACCACCGTACATTTTGTTTGTGTAAAATTAATATCTTATGTCAGAAATTTTCTTTTATTATATTTTGTTTTGTTCACAATTATTTCCAAAAATTTTAATACTTTTCGCATAGAACTTTTTTAAAACAATTTCTTTTTGTTACTTTTCTTAAACAATACACTTTTTCACAAAAATCTTTTTCACAACAATTCTTTTTTGCTACTTTTGTTTTTCACAATTTTACAAAATAATTTTTTCAATGGAATAAACAAATATGGCTCGCTACAAAAGTAAACAAATTTTGACATACGTTCATGTAAAAACTGAAAAAAATTTTAGTCAGCTGGGCTCTTGCATATACTTGATATAGATATACTTTGATAGACTCCATAATTTCATAAAATTCTGGCTCGAATGTTACCATACAGTAAAAATGAAATAAAAATATAATTTTAAATGAAATTTATTTGTTGGTGGTCAAACAATCTCTATATGCATTTCATTGGTGCTTTACCAAATCATCAGTAGACTGAAAGAAAAGCACAACTAAAGAAATTACCGCATACAGAAAGTGTTTTTTTTATACCCTTCACAAAAAAGTGAACTTAAATAAAATGAAATTCCGAAAAAACCGAAATAGGGTTCCAGAGCTGGGAAGCTTACACCTATTTCTCGACGCAAAATTAATACCAAAAACCAATCTTTTTTTTTTTTTTGGTTTGTAAATTAAACCTATTTCATGCTTTCGGAAGCCTCAATTGTCTATTAAAAATTGAAAACATAATTTTTTTTCCAGGGATGTGAAATTAAAAGTTTTTTTTTGGCACATTCAGTATTTTGTAGTACATGTAATCAAGGTTGCCACTGAGTAAAAAAAATTTTACCAAAATTTTCCGAAAATGTTACTAAAAAGTTACCAAAATTTTTTTATAAAAACAAAAATCTTTATTTTTATTATAATAAAAACAACAACTTTTATTAATAAAAAACATAACATAAAACGTTTTAATTCATTTTAGAACATAAATTATACCTACGAATTCCGTATTTAATTTAAATAAATTATTTAATATTGCAGTCATTTAAAATAATTTTTTGCTGACCAAACATAATGACATTTGCATATTACGCCGTTGAACAATTTGGCGCACATTCACACAGTTGTTTTTAATGATTTTATTTCTCAGTGTTGAGTAATGCGGAAAAATGATAAAAGAAAAGCAATAATTTGATAGTTTGTCAAGCCTTAAAAATAAAGTTACCAAGTTACCAACCCTAAAAAAAAATTACGAATTTTGGTAGAATGTTACGAACTGTGGCAACTGTGCATGTAATTACTAAAACGGTTAAACATTTTAAGTTTTTCTTAAATAGAACCTCTTTATACATCATGAAGATTTGCATTGGTAAAAAAAATTAACTTTCGCTTCCAGGAGTGCAAAATTGAATTATTTTTTTATACGTAAAAGTAACCAAAAACGCCACTGACGTTTTTTTTTTTTGCTAACAAAAATTAAAAAAAAATCAACATTTCGAAACCAGGGTTGGAGAAATGCAACATTTTATAGTACATGAAAGTGACCAAAATGGTTAAAAATTGTAAATTTTTCTTGAATAAAACTACTTTATACCTCATGAAGATTTGCATTGGTAAACAGAAAGAAACAAATTTTAGTTTCGCTTCCAGGGATGGGAAATTTTTTTATACGTAAAAGTAACCAAAAAGGCAACTAACGTCGGTTTTTTACTAATTAAAACTATTTTTGAGTTCAGGAGAAACTAAATTATTATCAAAACTTAAAAAGAAAATAAAATTGACGTTGTTGTTTTTGCTAATTAAAACTTTTATAATTCAGGAAGAACAAATTTGGACAAATGAAATATTTTATGGTACATGAAATTATGTATGAATTTTGATTTTATTAGACGAACTTTCTGATGCAAATTATTTTACAGGATGTTAATTTTTTCAACGGGCTCAAGTTCAAATCTGCGAAACTGCAAATTATTATACCCTTTACAAGAAAGTGAAAGGGTACATCCAGGTTTGTCATTCCGTGTATAATTTATAACGGCAAGTTTCCCGCTGGTTGCTGGGATAGTCTTAGCGGGTTCCAGGGTCGTGGGTTTGCTTAGTGAGAAATAAGACAAACTCTTTTTCCCTCACGTTATAATCTTTATTGCTTAGTATTTTAGAGAGGGTGACGGCTCGAAGTAACGCCGGCTATTGTGGCCAAACGTAGTTGGTGACGGCCGCACGTTGCTCGTTGGGTGATCCGTGGTGGCTCGGCCTGCTGGCTGGGCACTTGTACTGAAGACGGTAGAAGCCGCCTGATGGATCTGATAGAAGTCGCCTAGTGCGGATGATAGACGTCACTTGCTGTGGGTGATAGACGCCGCCTGATGTACGTTATAAAAGTCGCCTGATGTAGCTGTTAGAAGTCGCCTGGTGAAGGTGATAGAAGTCGCCTGATGTAGATGATAAACGCTGCCTGACGTGGAAGATAGACGCCGCCTGATGGAGGTGATAGACGCCTGTAGCACCAAACTCCCATACAGGTGTATCAACCACTCTAGTGGCGACCTAGGTAGCTGGTAGTATCAGCCGTAGGAATAAGCTCCCATACGGGCCTACTACACATCCCGGGGACGACTGGCAGTGGGGTAAGTACACCAGTAGAGTCTGGAAACTATGCAAGAACAAGCTCCTCGCAAGGTTCGGAAAGCTCTTTTAGTTTCAATCACAAACAATTGGCAGGCGCTATCTCGCACAACCAAAAGGGGTTCTTACCGCTAAGCGAGCTGCCAGCAGACTGACTTGTATTCATTACGTACCCGTCGTTTATACCAGTGATGTGCACTACCCCATAAACACAGTTGCGCTTGTGTGTGGCGCAGAGAAAAACCTCTGCTTACTTTTAACAGAGGTGGAAATGTTTCTGGAATTACTTTCTGTTTATCAAAAACACTGAAGATAGAAATCTACAAATTCAAGGTTTGGTACCACATATAATTGTGAAACAGCATTTTCTACCCTGAAAATAGTTCTAAGCAAAGCACGCAAGAACAAAAGAGTACCCAGGCCATATAGATCTGGATTAGCTAATATATATTTATTTGAAATAGACATTTATTATAAACGAGTTTACAAAATGAATACAATTTTCATCAGTCAGATACTAATAAATAAATATATTGTGTTATATACAATAAATACAATTGTAAATGCAAAACATACAAATAGTAGCAACAAGCCCTTCAACTCGAAATATAGATAAAATTGAAAAGTACTTGTTATCCATCCCTGGTGTATGCTAAAGAGAAGCCAAAACCTAAGGAGAGCGAGAGAAACAAATTTGTTTTCTTTCGTATAGATATTTGTTTGCTGCGCAAGCAGAATTTGTTTTTTTCTTGCTTTCCTATAACGCGTTATAGGGCAAGAGAAGCTTGATCATCTATGGTTTATACCAGTGGTGTTCAAAAATAAAAGTGAAGATGTATTGGTGAGAGATTTTGCCCAGCAAACATTATGTCAAGCGCTTAAAATAAGAAAATAATACAGAGTTTTTGCACTATATAAACAACTTATTAAGTGAATGTAATTTTAATTTTAAGAAAACAAATATCGGATACCGTAAATAACAGTTATCAATAACAAAAAATAGAACAGTTATATTGAGAAAAAACAAAAATAAATCTATTTAAACCAGTTTTTTATGTAAGATTAAAACTTGTGTCATTCCTCATTATAATTTTTAAAATCGCTTTGAGAATTTTAAATTAAACATTCCATGTTAATACTTGCATGACAATTGCGAATTAGTAAACCATTTTTAGTTATTTTATTTCGCTGCTTGGAACAAATATTTTTCATGTCTGAAAAAATTTGTTCACATAAGTAAGTAGTGGAAAAATATGATAAATATTTTAAATAAAAGGCATTGAATGTTATGAAAAGCATCATTTGTCAATTTCATTTCGTGAACGCGTATGCTTTTATTCAATTTCGACTTCAATTTTCTTCGTCCAAGAAGAAGCAACAACAATGCTTAATAAATTTCTGAAATAAAATGGCAATGACCATCCACATGTGTTCTCATCGCTTGCTCAACGACGACTGAATGGACATTTTTATAAGAGCATAACAAATGTGTGTAAATTTTTTAAACAATTGTTCTATGGGCTGAACACCACTGGTTTATACCCACCAAATTTCTTCGATATTCACATGAGACCCCATAAAGTATATATATTCTGGATCCTAATGAATAGCGATTGAGCGATGTCCGTCTGTCCCAAGCCCCCAGAAGAGCTAGAGACTTCGTTCTTGGACCGTTGGATTGGAAATGATCTTAAATAGAGTGGTATTGAAGTTCAGAAAGATCCGAAGTACGGTTCCAGAGCAGGGAAACTTACACCTATTTCCCGACGCAAAATTTATATGAAAAATCAATAATTTTTTTTAATGTTTGTGAACTAAACCTATTTCGTACTTTGGGAATCCTCAATGGTCTATTTCCAGAGATGGGAAATTAAAATTTTGTTTGGCTAATTCCGTATTTTGTAGTACATTTAGTAACTAAAATTGTTAAAAATTTTAAGTTTTTCTTTAACAAAACCTCTTTATACGTCATAAAAATTTGCATTGACCAAAAAAAAATTTAAATGCAAATTTTACTTCTAGGGGTGGGAAATTGAATTTTGTTTATACGTGAAAGTAATCAAACGGGCAAGTGAGGTTGTTTTTTCTTGCTAACTAAAACTATCTAATAACTTAGGAAAAACAAGAATTAAAAAAAAAAATTTCGAATCCAGGGTTGGACAAGTGCAATATTTTATGATTCATGAAGGTGACCAAAATGGTTCAAAATTGTAACTTTTTCTTAAATAACACTACTTTAAACTTCATTGGTAAAAAAAATTAAATTTCATTTCCAGGGTTGGGAAGTTGAAAGTTTTTTTGGAACATGGAATATATTGTAGTACATGAAAGTGATAAAAATGGTTGCAGATTTTAAGTGTTTTCTTAATAAAACGACTTTATACCTAATGAAGACTAGGATTGGTAAAAAAATAAAATTTCGCTTCCAGGGCTGGGAAATTTAAATTTTTTTATACATAAAAGTAACCAAAAAGAAAACTAACGTCGGTTTTTTAGTAATTAAAACTATTTCTTAGTTGAGGAAAAACAAAATTGGTATAAAAAATTCAAAAAATAAATAAAAATTTAAATTTCCCATGAAATATTTATTCTGCATTAAAGTAAACAAAAAGGCAATTGACATTGTGTTTTTTTTTTTTTTTTGCTAATTAAAACTGTTTTGTAATTCAGGGAGAACAAAATTGGTATTAGCATCTTAAAAAATCAAAATTTCGACTCCAGGGTTGGACAAATTAAATATGTTATGGTACATGAAAGTGACCAATAAGTTTAAAAATTTTAATTTTTTTGTCAAGTAAAACTATGTTACACTAAGAATTACATTGGTAAAAAATAAAAATTCGCTTCAGGAGTTGGAAAATCGAAGTATTTTTGGTGCATTAAAGTACCCACATAAATTCCAAATTTTGTGTTTTTAGTGAATTAAACCTATTTTATATAATAGGAAAATTTTAAAAATTCGGTTCCAGGGTTGGAAAATCGAAATTTTTCTGGTACATTCATTTGGTACCCAATTAAATTCCCAATTTTGATTTTTTTTTTCAGTGAATTAAACATATTTTATACTTTGCTAAGAATTAAATTGGTATTAACAATTTTTAAATTAAAAATTCGGTCCCAGGGTTGGAAAATGGAATTTTTTTGGTACATAAAAGTAGCCATATATGTTCCCAATTTTGGTTTTTTTTCAGTGAAGTAAACATATTTTATGTTTCGCTAAGAATTAAATTGGTATTAAACATTTTAAAAATTAAAAATTTGATTTTTGATTTCTATGATGAATTATACCTACTTTATATATCAGGAAGAAATAAATTGGTATTAAAAACCAAAAAAATCTGAAAGATTGGAACTTTTTGACATCTTTGAAGGGTATTTAAGATTCGGCAATGCCGAATATAGCACTTTTACTTGTTTTTTATTTTTATTTAATAAATGAATTTGTTCAAATTCTATATATTTATATTAAGAGTGGAATATTAAGAATATTTTCTATAATCATCAAACCATCAGAACGGATCAGTTCTTGTGCGGTACGATATGTAATGGAATGTTTATTTTCGAATCGTGATGATTTTGGTTTGTATGTTTGTTAGCTATATAATTTTTATTATCCAAATAAATTTATACATACCTATATACAACATTTCACATTACTTATAATTAATTATATAATTTAAATAACTATTTAAATATTATAATTATATTTTAATCATTGTGCTTACAGGAAAACCTACACCAAGAATAAGCTGGTATAGAGACGAAAGTGTTATTGACTCTAGTATGAATTTTGTCCCTGGTCAGATATATGTGCGCAGTGAAATAACATTAGGACCATTAAGTAGGTCGGATCTAAATTCCAGAATAACATGTAAAGCGAATAACCACCCACGAGCAACACCTGTAGAATGCGCAGTACAAATTGATATGAATTGTGAGTATTAAACATTTTTAAATAATTAAAAAGTATAATTAAAGATTCCGATAATATGTGCTCGTATTTTTCTATTTATTATGCTCGTATATTTCTATTGATTAATATTTAATAGTAATTATTTAATAGTCAGGTAATATCATTGTAATTTACATAATATATATTTGCCAAATGATGGTTTAGATAAGATATTCATTTTTACTCTTTGGAGTGTAAAATTTTGCACTAACATGTCATGTGTGTTGTGTTTGATAAACATTTTTACTCACTGCTCCTAAATTACGTTTAGATATGGGTGTATGTCTTTAACTTTCATATACATACTTACATATGTACAGATAGTAATTATTATTCAATAAAATTACAATGCAATTACTATACACGTTCCAATAACAAGGATATGTAAACCTCGGTGTTTCACAAAATAATGATGAGTATACATATACATACATACATATGTACATACGAGTACGTACAGAAATATGTAATAGTATGCCAAAAAATTAGTAAAAAAGTTTTAAAAAATGTCTATCTCTGGGCTAGTGCAAATGGACTCTGTCTGAATCCTGGCAAATCTAAATGCATTTTAATTTGTAAGAAAAGATCAATACCCTTTGTTACCGATGACATTATCTTAGGTGGCGAGAGAATTGAGATCGTCAACTCAGCGAGGAATCTTGGGATAGTTTTTAATAGCAACTTGACATGGACCGACCACATAAATTCTTTGGTTGGTCAATCGTATGTAAAGCTAAGAGACGTACTCTTATTTTTTTGCATAAGGTCATAAACACTCAAACTCCCAAATATATATTTGATAAAATACGTTTCTCACAATCACTACGAAACAGAAACATTGTGATACCTCGACATCAATCTCAAGTATCTGAATGGCATTTTTATGTATATGCCGCTCGTCTTTGGAACGATCATCCATTGTGTCAACAAATTAACAGCAATGCTAATAATTTCAAAACATTTCTATTTAAGACCTTTGCCTAATTTTATTATTATTTTTGCCGCAAAACATTGTTATTTAGGTATATTTTACTTTTTTCCTTAATAACTTAATATTAATTACTCATAAAATGTTTATAACGTTATGCGTTCCTGTACTCTAAATCAGTGTTACGCAAGCATTTGTTTGCCTATCGCGCGCGATAGGAAAAGGAATTCTGCTTGCGCAGCCCATTCTCTTGTTGAAACACGTACACTGTAAACAACAAATTGTTTCTCTCGCACTCTTCAAGTTTCTTCAAACAAATTATGAGTAGCAGGAATGGATAACGTATGTATATTGTCTGTTAATGCGTTAGCTAGTTAGTCTGTCAGTTCAGTAGTTTGAAAAAAAATTACTTTATAAATATATTTCCAGTTCTAACTAGCGTAGCCAGAATTTTTTCTCCTACACAAACGTATGTTTATGTGTTATATTATTGTAAAATTTGATTGCATATTAAAAGTAAGACTGTACAGACTTTTCCAACCCTGTTCAGTTGTTTCGCTGCTTCAAATACATTGTAAATGTGTTCATGTAGTGGTGCGTAACACTGCTCTAAATGTAAGAGTAAATCTTGTTATACAGGAAATGAAAATAAATAAAGAAATGAAATGAAAAATGAAAAGGTTAACATCTACTTATTAAGGTGGTTTAACATAGTAATAAATGTTTTTATACCCTCCAAAAAAGAATTTGGAGGGTATATTCACTTTGTCATTCCGTTTGTAACGCATCGAAATATCCATCTCAGACCCCATAAAGTATATATATTCTTGATCAGTGATGAAATCTAAGACGAACTGAGCATGTCCGTCCGTCTGTGGAAATCACGATTCAGTCCAAACGAAAAGAGCTAGACTCTTGAAATTTGGCATAAATATATTTTAAAACTTAGAGCAGGTTAAGTTCGAAGATGGGCTAAATCGGGCAAGAGGGAAAAAAGTTCCCCTAAGAAGAACTAAACCAATCCAGAAAAAACAACATAATTTTTATAGTTTTTTGGTTATTTTGTTAAGCAAATGATATATTTATGTCAAATACGGTCCAACGCCTTAAACTTGGAGCCATTAAATAAAATAAAAATATTTTTTGACCCCGCCCACTTCAGTGGGCGTTATTATAGACAAAAATAGCATAAAAATTTAACAAATTGTTTTACTTAAGCCTACATTCCTTAAAAATAACACTTTTAAGCTTTAATGACGAAGCTGAGACGAAACCTGGTACTACTCTGCCCTACCCCTCCTTCCCCTTCGCCCCCTAAATGACCCTACCAAAAAAAAATTTTTTTTTTAAATTTTGTATATAATCATCCCAAGCATTTATCTTTAGAGTTTTATGACTGCCGATTTCTGCCCTACCTCCCCCCCTTCCACCTCTTCCTTCGCCCCCTAAATGACCCTACCAAAAAAAAAATTTTTTTTTTTAATTTTGTATATAATCATCCCAAGTATTTTTCTTTAGAGTTTTATGACTGCCGATTTCTGCCCTAACCCCCCCCCCCCCCCTCTTCCTTTGCCCCCAAAATGAGCCTACCAAACAAAAAATGTTTTTTTAAATTTTGTATATATTCGTCCCAAGCATTTATCTTTAGAGTTTTATGACTGCCGATTTCTGCCCTACCCCCCCCCCCCTCTTCTTTTGCCCCCTAAATGACCCTACCAAAAAAAAATTTTTTTTTTTTAATTTTGTATATAATCATCCCAAGCATTTATCTTTAGGCCGATTTCTGCCCTACCTCCCCCCCCCACCTCTTCATTTGCCCCCTAAATGACCCTACCAAAAAAATTTTTTTTTTTTAAATTTTGTATATAATCATCCCAAGCATTTATCTTTAGAGTTTTATGACTGCCGATTTCTGCCCTACCCCCCCCCCCTCTTCCTTTGCCCCCAAAATGACCCTACCAAAAAGAATGTTTTTTTAAATTTTGTATATAATCATCCCAAGAATTTATCTTTAGAGTTTTATGACTGCATGTTGCTGCCCTACCCCCTCCTCCCCCTTTGCCCGCTAAATGACCCTATTAAAAATAAAGATACATATATTTTTATTTTGTGTATAATCATCCCAAGCATTTATTTTTACAGTTTTATGTGTATCTGTTTCTGCCTTACCCCCTCTCCCCCTTTGCCCTCTAAATGACCCTATCAAAAAAAAGGAATTTTAATTTTGTATATAATTATCCCAAGCATTTATTTTTAGAGTTTTATGACAAAGGTGAAATGTTTCCCCCACAGCCCTTGCCAGAGCGACCCCGCCAAAATACAGTTTTTATAGCCTCCAAAGAGAATTGTGATGAAGTCTAAGACGGTCTAGCAATGCCCATACGTTCGTCTGTGGAAAACATGATATTGTATATTTTTGAACCCCGCCCCCTTTGGTGGGCGTTGACGTACGATATTATATAAAGGAACTCTGTCCCACCAAGTTAAACATTTCAAATTCACTTACTAAATATTTGGAGGGTATTTAAGATTCGACCCGGTCGAATATAACGTTTTTACTTGTTTTTTATTAATACGGACCAGTACTCAGGGTATGACCCTGAGCAGTGCATTGCAGCAGAACTTGAACTGGGGATAGTGTTGATAGATGAGAAGATACAGACTTTTTTAGCTATTTCAACCTTCACTTCGACGGCTAATTTTTTGCTACAGAGCCGACGAAAGAAGATTCTGTTACTCTGCTCTTAGTACATGATACTGTTAATTGCTGCTAATTATGTTCAGTGCCTTCATCACTGAAACAAGACGACAACAATTAAAACAGTCATGCACTAATCCTGATGTGAAGAACTCGACCCTCCGCTTCATAGTCTCGGCGTAACTACTTCAACCAACAGTACTCAAGCCCATCCGAAACACGAGGCACTTTCACTATAGCTAGAGAGGTTGTTAAGAAGATATATCTTGAGCAACAAGTAACGACAAAGTCCTAAAAACGAAACATTTAAATCTTATATCTGTGTAAGAAGTGCCCCAACCACTATAGCTAGAGAGCTGAAATTGGTAGGTCTTGGCCAACAAGTAATGAGATACTTCTAAAAAGGGAGCATTTCCATTGGGGGCCTAGATTTACTCCTTATATGTATGCCTGAGCCATTTTCATCAATGCTCTAGCGCTGAAGTTTCGTATACATATAGGCCTTAGCATACAACCAATGAAAAAAAAATCTGTATAAAAGCATTAAACCTTTACCAAAAGGTTCCAATTACACATCGTTTACACAATCCCGTTACAAAAACAATCGTTATTTTAAATTGAATTAAGATTCTATAGGCTAATTGTTCGAAATTTTTAATTTAAATCTCAGAAAGACATGATAAATATTCCAAGGCACAAAGGCAAGTCAACATCAGTTTTTGTTATTCAACTTACACAGCAGAGCAGAACAGCTGTTTTCGAAAGACGCAACCCTTTTATCATCAGTGCTCATGTGTATTGTGTTTGTCACCACTTATTAGGTGGCTTAGTTGAATGTGATAACAGTTCCTATTTACACAAAGTAAGAATTAAGATTCTATAGGCTTTTTTTATATTTTCTTCGATTTATTTTCACTATACTCGTATATGGACATGAATGTTGAATTTTATTTATATTTTAATCAAATAAAAAACACAAAAATTTAAATCTGTATTGCTTTTTTAACAAGAAGAATATTGCGTTTTATGTGAGAGGTTGGCGTGGCTGTTGGCAGATTTTGCTAATTTTTTCACCATTTATTAATATTATCATAAAATTACAATGACCAAAAAATTTTGACTCTACAATGATTTTTAACTTTTGTGTTATATGGGAAGTAGTCGTGGTTGTGCTCGGATTTTTTCCATATTTGCAGTATTTGTTTACCACAACCCAATATTAGTCTATACCAAAATTCAAGTCTCTACGATGTCTCCTTCTATTTAATGCCGCGAATCATATGAAGCTGAACCACTGTGCGCCATCCCATAAGCGTTCTTTGTTCAATTCTTCCACTGTTTCAAGTGGTGCTAGTTAGTAGGAACATCAACTATTTAACCAATGTTTTTAACGAATATGAGAAGTTCTCACATTTATTTTTCCAAGTTATTACTTTTTGGTTAGGACGAAATAGACGATTAATATTCCCAATATTCCATATCTCTCATCCACTTTTTCCAGAGCCATCGGCTGCTGATAACAAGTAATTGCATTTTAGCTAACAATTTACAATGAACATGTAAAGAAGTGCGAGTGCCTTCGCATTGTTTTTAAACTATGTATGAATTTCTATTTTATTAGTGAACTTTATTTGTGTAAATTGTGTTACAGAATGTTAATTTTTTTCAACAGGCTATAAGTTTAAATCTGCGAAACTGCAAATTATTTTTTATGAAAAATTGTTGAGTCGAGATTGCCATTGATTGAGATAGATGCAGACCTAGCGGGGAGTCCAAGCCGGGTAACTAATATGTAAATAGGTTGACTTGCGATCCTGAGTCGAAGATCGCCTTGCATTCGGTTTACAAACCAGTTGCTTTACCAATGCTGTTCCTAGTAAAACATAGGGCTTGTGAGGAGCAGAATTCACAGCCATGTTTTCGACTACAACTGCTGCTGTAGTGATGAGGGAAGTCGCTTGTTGTGATGATTGATTACTAGTCGTGGCTGATTCTGTAGAAGGTTTGCGTTCGTTTTTGGTTGAATTCCCATAAATAATAAAACATATGGTTTTATTAACATTAATAGTACGGGTCTGCAATGAATAGGATTTCGGATAAGTCAAGACATGCGAACAAAACGCGAGTAATGAAGAGAAGAGAAGGTTTGATGGACGAATACCAACGTGTATGTAGCCGACTTCGTACTTGTTCAGTAAAGCTGGATTCACCCATTGTTTCGGAACAAAAAATTTGTTCCGAAACAATTTTAGTTTTTTGAGAGTTTGTTCTGAAACGATTCACCCACTTCGAACAATTGTTCTGGAAAAAGAAGGGTACCATATGAGATTTTTTTGTAAACGATGAGTATTAGTTTTTCAATTAGGCAGCATAGTAGAAGATAAATGCAATTTGCTTGTTTTCTTGGCGTCACACTCATATATTTTGTGTAATAAACAAATTGTAAATTACAAAACCTTAATAAAATGAAAATTTTACTCTATTAAGATTGTATTGTATTATATACGAGTATATATATATATATATATATATATATATATATATATATATATATGTATATATATATATATATATATATATATATATGTATATGTACTTATAATATGATGTGGCATCTCAGTTCAACTTTACTTAAAAATTTTAAGTAACTGGCATCACAGTTGAAATGTTTCAGAACAAACATTAAAATTAAATCAATTCATGTTCCGAACAAAGTTAACTTTCTTTCGCTCTCTCTCTCTCTCTAAAAGAGAGACGTCAAACTACATATAAAAAAAATTGTTTCGGAACAAAATTTTTGTTCCGAAAAAATGGGTGAATCCAGCTTAAGTACGGAACATACAAAAAGGAGAACATATGAAAAAATAAATTTTATGTTCCTACTCGTTGTACTTCAAATACTTTTACAGCAGTGTTAAGTTTCATAATGATGTTACAGTACAATACGCATATAAGAAAGTTTAAAAATGCAGCGATTTTCTTTCTTATATGCGAGCTTTCTTATAAAGAAAACACGCATATCAAAAAAATACTTTCTTATATCTGTGACACGCATATAAGAAAGATATTTTCTTATATACATCAGTAAGAGAATTAAAAAAATTTCCAATAGAAATATATAATTGAAATAAAACTGTTTAATAATACATACTACACATCATTTTGTACTAAATTTCGTTTATTTGTCGTAAGTACAAAACTAAATGTAAGTACACAACTAAAGATAGAAAAATAACAAAAACAAAACAGCTGATTGCACTTCACTTAAAATCACATTTGATAATTGTAAATTATACACAAAAAAAATCTATTTTAACCGAGGTTAAAAAAATTCAATTGTGAGGATATATACTACTTTCTTATACACGTACCATTTTCTATGGAATGAGTATAATTTATCTTCAGGATTTGTTTCTTATAGAAGAGTTTTTCTTATAAGCGAGTTGCTTATATGAGGATTATTTAGCGCGCAGATACATATGTATATACAAATTTGCATGGTGTCTGAAGATGTCTTTCTTATAACCGAGTTTTTCTTATAAGCGAGTTTCTTATATGCGTATTGTACTGTATTACTTTCTAGAAGTGTTAATTTTAGTAGTCTTTTAACAGACAATAGAAAAGCGACGCAATAATTTTATAATTTTGCAATGCCTACGCTATTAATATATATTTTTTGTTAAATTTAAGAGGATTTTTTCAAAACTTGATAAATCCACTTTTTGTATTTTCGCACAATTTGAGAAGATATTTTTTTTTAGGTAATTCCACTTGTATTTGATATGAATTTTTGTTGCCGTATTATAGACGTCCAGATTAGTCATTGATCTGTACAAGATTAAAAAATTATTTGAATAAATACAAATTTTAAAATGGATTTATCAAGTTTTGGTGCGATCGGATTGCTTTTTATTAAGTTTTGTGTTAAACCACTATGGATTAATTAATCTTTCTTTTGCAAAAATTACTTATGTTAAATTAACCACCTTAACTTTGCAGACACATACATAAGTTCAAACTAAAACTTAACAGATGTCTTTTATCTCCAAACCTTCACGTGGAACTTATTATACAACATGAAGTTCGATCTTCAATTCTTACTCGACATATTTGATTAATGAGGCAATTCACACTGGATTAATTTTTAGTCCGCTTAACTTTTGTTCTTTCCAAAACACACTGGATTAATTCATCTGCCATAAAATTGTATACGTATACACAGCTTTGTGTGCTAGTATATTTTTACACGAAGATGGACAACTAAAGACTAAAAACCGCTCTGTAAAAAACAAAAACCTGAAGCTGTTTTTACATATGTGTGTATGTATTAGTTTTGTTCTGCTAATGCGGGGTTGAAGCTAGTTGAAAAATTATGCCAACCTCGACTCGAAAAACGACTCTCTTCACCGAAAATGCCTACAAGCTGCCATGTTGTGGCAGCATAATTAATCTAGTGTAAATTGCCAAAATGACTCGAATATAAAATTGCGAAGTACTTTTATTGACCAAACAACAAAATTGTTCCTTGATGTTGTTATCTAATACTAAGTACAACATTTTGTTCTAGAGCAGATTACAGTAGGAAAATATGTACAAGCTTTGCCATATTATTAGTACCTTTTTCTTCAAATACATTTATACAGAGGTCGAATTAATAGACGTAATGAATTTATGGTCAATTATTTATATATAATATTTAATTAATTATTCTCCTTTTTTTCGTTTCTAAATTTGCCATCCATCTAATAATTAGATAACAAAGAAGCTTTAGCAATCAGCAGCCGATGGCTCTGGAAAAAGCGAAAGAGATACATGGAATATTGGGAATATTAATCGTCAGGGTTGGGGAATTTCGTACTAACCAAAAAGGTAATAACTTAAAAATATGAATGTGATAACTTCTCATATTCAATTTTCGTTAAAATATTGGTTAAATAGTTGATATTCCTACTAACTAGCACCACTTGCAAAAGTGGAAAAATTTAACAAAGAACGCTGATGAGATGGCGTAGCGGCCTCGAAATCAGTACTGATCCGTTCTGCTGGTTTGATGATTATTGAAAATATTCTTAATATTCCAATCTTAATATAAAAAATAATAAATAGAATTTGAACAAATTCATTTATTAATAAAATAATAAAAAATCATTTGCAGTCATGCAGATTCGAACTTATTTACATAAGAAAGTTCGACTAATAAAAATTCATACATAATTTAATTTTGTTTTATAATATTTAATTGAAACTTAAGCAAAAAATTAATTAGTACAATTTTTGGGAAAAACAATTTTGGTTGACTTGTGCGGAAGTTGTGTTTATTGAACTTTCGCACAAGACAAAATATTATTACAAAACAATATATAATTATTTATTATTTTATAGAATATGCAACGCAAATAATTAATGGGAATTAAAATGTGAACGTGTCGTCCAGAGTATTGGCTCTTATGTTGCTGTTAGTGGTATTATTGGTAGTGTGAATATAGCTCCTCCCTGCCCAGTTTGAAGCATAGGGACAGAAAGAACTGAAGGGACTGTAGTTTCATTCAGGATTGTTTGCTTAGTTTTCAATGTGTATACTCTTCTCTGGATAAAAATGGTCACTCCAATGATAATTACCCATATAAAAGATTCAATTAAGTTCTGCAAATATATCCTAGATGATATTGAAATAATATCGATTTGCTGGTTGAGATTATGGTTCGATAGTTTCTTTAAGGCAATTGTTACCATTTCGGTTGAAGCGTGAATTTCTGAAGTTGACACTGGGGTAATAATATATACGTCGCACAGTGTGTTTTTTTGGAAGTTTTTTGTTAAAAAATCTATAACTCTTCAATGGATTTTAAATTTTCTATTTTAAAAAAAATGTAAAAACTAATTATTGTGTAACTAAACATCTATGTAATATAACCTCAAAGTTGAAGATTTAAAAAAATTATATATTTTTGTTAAATATTTTTTAAAATCATACATTTATTTTTTCCTTTCTGTTGCCATACTCATAAAGCTAATATGCAAAAAATTATAAAGTAATCGGATAACCCCATACCATATCTTTACTTGAAAATTATGTGAAAAATTAAACTTTTTTAACTTTCATAAGTGTTTCCATATCAGACAATATTTCTTAGAATTACAGTGTTGCACTCAAATAAAGCGGATAATATTGTCTTTCTGTCAAAATCGAGTTAGGAGTAGTGAAGTTATAACCATTTCTTTAAAGAGTAGTTGATCAAAGTATAAAATTTTTTGAACTGCTTGTTTTTTTTAGGACTATTTTATAAAAATTCTATTATGAAATGTATATTTATTTATATATTTTATCTCGATTGTAATTTTGCTGACAATATGAGATCATATACAGAAATAGTAGAATAATAGATGGAAAGTAAGGTTATATGATTTAAATACATATTTTTTTGTTGTTGTTAACTCAAATAACGCCACTGTACTTTTAAAAGGACATTGTACGCTAATTTCTCTACATAATTTATTGAATTACTTTTACTCTATTATTGCTTAGACTCTGACCTAATGACCAATTAAAAAGAACTCTAACCTTATCAACTTTCTTATCTTCGCCAAGTATTTTAAAACTCAGATCTCAAAGATCGCTCACAGAAATAATATAATTTTTCATTTTGGAGGATAATATAAATTAAAACACGTTAAATATAATCCGAAACAGGAGGTTATTTCTTTTAAATTAAATAATTCCCATATGACGCGACATAAAAACGTGTGGTTATCCTTTAAAATATATTTCTACAGTACAAAAAACTAGTGCAGCAAAAAAAATTCTAAAACACGTTTTTCAAAACTAAATTTAATCGTTCAACTTTATTTGCAGAAAAATTAAACACAGTTTTGTTCAGGATCCTTAAGCCACCAACCCCATGTTATCAACTTTTTTTGTCGGCTTAACTAGTTAAAAGTGTAGTTTAAGTTCAAAAATATACCCAAAAAAAGTAACTTTTCTCAAAAAAAATCAAATATAATTTTTACACGAAATAAACAATATGTCTGCACTCTCAATAAACAAAGAACTTCTAAAATTTCTTTAAAAATCGCCAAAAAAAAGTTTTCTTTATATATTAACAAAATTAGGTTGACTTTGAGTGAAAATATCTTTGAAACCAAAGAAGATACAACAAAACTGAGGTCCGATTTAAAAAAATTAAGTGTAGTTTACATTATGACCAATAACAAAAATTTTAATATCAGACTATTTAATTTTTATCACAGATTTATTTTTGGTCTCTTTCTAAGGAAAACACACACTGCGGGTCCCAGGATGTGTTGATGTCGTCCTGTAACTTATGTTGTTTATATACACTTCAAAGTGTTTGTAAACTACTCCTGTTCCATTCAACGAGTGGTTATTGATTCCGCAAGTACTCTCGATTTGTGTTTTAAGTATCTCCATAAATAGAATTAGATTACATTCTGGTCCCCAAATGATTGTGTCTCGCCGATGTCGTTGATAACACACTTTGCATCTTGGTCCTTAAAAATATGGCCAATACAACTAGAGTTCGCGGTTGCTTCTTCATTTTTAAATTTTGAACAATAAAAGGTATCTTATATTTTTGAATATTTTTCTGATAAATATATAATTTTAAATTCATTAAACATTAAGTAAGGTTCTGTTATAATAATATTAGTTTTATTAATAGTAAGGGAACTACATGATAAAATTTGTAGGGCCTTGGATCAATGTTGGGATCTGAACATTAAAATTGCAGCCCAAGCAACTCCTTTATATTTTCAATGGATTAAGTTCTAATAGATTCGATTTCAAAATGTCTGCTAATTTGTTCTATTTCTTCTGGATGCAAAATTAGTTTAGGAATTATATTAAGTTTAGCTAAAACAAGTAAAAACGTTATATTCGACCAGGTCGAATCTTAAATACCCTCCAAATATTTAGTAAGTGAATTTAAAATGTTTAACTTTGTGGGACAGAGTTGCTTTATATAATATTATTCGTCAACGCCCACTAAAGGGACGGGGTTCAAAAATAGACAATATCGTGTTTTCCACAGACGATCGTATGGGCATTGCTAGACCGTCTTAGTCTTCATCACTGATCAAGAATATATATACTTTATGGGGTCCAATTCTCTTTGGAGGGTATTAAAACTGTATTTTGGTGGGGTCGCTCTGGCTGTGAGGGAGACATTTCACCTTTGTCATAAAACTCTAAAAATAAATGTTTGGGATAATATCCAATCCAATCCAACGGTCCAAGAACGAAGTCTCTAGCTCTTCTGGGGGCTTGGGAAAAGCGATTTCACGTACAGACGGACGGACAGACGCACATCGCTCAATCGTCATCGCTATTCATAAGGATCCAGAATATATATACTTTATGGGGTCCCATGTGCAAATCGAAGAAATTACACACGGAATGACAAACCTATATGTACCCTTTGACTTTTTTGTGAAGGGTATAAAAAAATGTATAGTTAAATAGAAAGGGTAGGGCATATCTCTGTTAAAAAAAAATTCAGAAAAACGTTGAAGGAATATCACCGTTAAAAACAAAAAGTAATAGTATTAAGAAAAAATAAAAGCGGTGAAGGCAAATACAGAAAAACGTTGAAAGAATATCATCGTTAAAAACAAAATATGCTACTATTAAAAAAATTAAAACGGTGAGGGAATATTATCGTTAAATAAAACAAAAACAAGTAAAAACGTTATATTCGACGGGGTCGAATTTTAAATACCCTCCAAATATTTACTAAGTAAATTTAAAATGTTTAACTTGGTGGGAAGGAGTTTCTTTATATAATATCGTACGTCAACGCCTACTAAAGTGGGCGGGGTGCAAAAATAGACAATAACGTGTTTTCCACAGACGAACGTATGGGCATTGCTAGACCGTCTTAGACTTCATCACTGATCAAGAACATATATACTTTATGGGGTCCATTTCTCTTTGGAGGGTATTAAAACTATATTTTGTCGCGGTCTCTCTGGCAAGGGCTGTAGAGGAGGCATTTCACCTTTGCCATAAAACTCTAAAAATAAATGTTTGGGATAATTAAATGTAAAAGTTATTTAAAATTTTTGTTTTGATAGGGTCATTTAGGGGGCAAAGGCGGGAGAAGGGGGTAGAGAAGAGTAGTACCAGGTTACGCCTCAGCTTCGTCATTGAAGCTTACAAATTTTATTTTTAATTTATTATATGTAACCATTTTGGTCAGTTTTATGTACCATAATATATTGCACCTGTCCAACTCTGGATTCGAAATTTTATTTTTAATTTTTGATACCAATTTTGTTCTGCCTAAAATATAAAATAGTTTTAGTTAGCAAAAAAAAAACCTCAATTGCCTTTTTTGTTACTTTTATGTATAAAAACATTTAAATTTCCCACCCCTGGAAGCAAAATTTTAATTTTTACCAATGCAAATCTTCATGATGTATAAAGAGGTTTTATTTAAGAAAAACTAAAATATTTTAACAATTTTAGTTACAAATACTACAAAATACTGAATGTGCAAAAAAAAAACTTTTATATTCCCATCCCTAATTATAATTAGGGGTATTAAAATCTATGTTGTTGTTAGTGGCTTTGTAGGTAGTGTGTATATAACTCGCACGTCTCAATAGCATAGTCAACATATGGATGTGCAGTAGGGCGCCTCATAAAAAAATGTTCGTACACCACCGAATATAAAGCATTGTTGCAAGGTGGTCTCGAAAAATTTTTTATTTTTTTTGCCGAAAGTAGGGGTCGCCAAAATACATTTTTCATTATATCTTCTACATTTATAGTCGCATCTTAAAGAGTGATATGTGGATGTTTTTGTCTTGGAGAGGCCCATGTTTTGCTTTAATAATCATTGGCCTCAAATATACCGTTCTTGTATTTACCCATCAGATCTCAGTTCCTACCACCCTAATGTGCCACCCTAATATCAAAAAATGACAGCACGCAAAAAATTACTAAGCTTTTGCTAAGTGTGGTTTTCGATAATTTCAACAAAACTATTAAAAAAAGAAGAATATATATATTTTTTTCTTGCCGAACGTAGCGTTTTTGTCATATCTGCGATATATACAGCTTCTTGTTGTGCGATATAAACAAAGAGCGCATGCTTTAAAATCATGACAAAATTCACAATTTAAATTCGCTTATAAATGGAATAATCCGTTACTACTCTCGTACTTTGTTTTGGCATTCGTTTTATCAATTTTGTTTATGTGAAGTGCACGCAACTCTCAATTATATTGAAAAAATTGGCTGAGTTCGTTGTGTTTATGCGCCATCTTGGTTCGTTGTGAAAAACCAACCACTGGCAATTCACGGAAGTGTCCATGTTTTCCAATATACATCTTGGATTCGTCAATCGCCAGACGACGTACAACAGGTTCTTCGTCCGTCCATAGAAAATAACGCGTCCTTTTTCCATCCCGAGAATGTTTTATTATCGATGATAACAGAAAAAGATCCTCTAGTACGTTCAGATGGCTATGCTAAGATTTTATCAGCCCGAAGTGAAGTAACGGTATGTATTCGTCAAATGTTTGGTCCACAAGTTCATAAACTTCGAGAGTGACTCATATTTCAATATGATCGATTGCATCAAATTTGAATTGACTGAGCCGCCATGCTTGCAGTTCTATATGCAAGACCAGCTGGAAGCATTACAATTTTCAAATGAAATAGTAGAAATACCACATTAACATACACAAAATAACTTAATTTGATGGCTTTGTTTGCTAAACTTAATTATTTCCACGCTTATTCATGCCACTGTCAAAATACCGAGCATATTGTTCATATGGTACATCAACCTGCCATGGCTGTAACCGATGAGCAACGCATGGGCCACATTTTTTTTAAACTCGAGAGCCGTCAAAAATATAGCCAACTTGAATAATTTTAAATCAAATAATCGATTAAAATTTTTTGATTGTACTTAAATTTTTTTAATTCTTTTTGTATAAGTTAGGATAATATGGGTAAGCCCTATTTGGTATATGATGGGTAAGTACAATGATTATTGATCCATAAAAAGGCGAGAGAAAAACATCGATATTTCACATTTTAAGATCCGACTATAAATACCGACGAAATGACAAAAAATTTAAAAAGGCTACCCCTTCGTTCGGCAAAAAATATATTTATTTTTTCCCCCTAGCAAAAGTTTCATAATTTTTTGCGAACTTTAATTTTTTGATATTAGGGTGGTACATTAGGATGGTAAGTAGATAGGAACTGTATGTGCGAGAACAATTAAAATACTCAAATTTCACAATTAAATTTTAAAATTTTTAAATTTTATTTGCCAAATTTTTGTTAATTGGTTTTTTTGTAATTTGATACTTTGTTTTTGTGTGTATTTTCCCACGGTTAAATAGGGGTGTTCACATTGTTGTTGTTTTTTTTTTTTTTGTATAATAGACGTGGGATTTTTTGAGACCGTGGGAATTTCTGGCCGTCCATATGTGAGGGTAGTTTGGTGGAGGGGTGCTGTAGTAACCAAAACGAGTTTGTATATGTGAGCGTGAGACCGTGCGAATTTTTGTCTGTCCATATGAGACTTTGGGAGTTTGTGTCTGTCCGTTTGTGACCTTGGGAATACATGTGTCATGTGAGCGTGGGAATTTGTGTTTGTCCATATGAGAGCTTAGGAATTCTGTCTATTCATGTGTGCTATGGCCTAATAGAAAATAAGAAATTTTTAGTACCTGACACAACATTTTTTAGGAAGTACACTATTTCAAAAGTGTTGTATAAATGGATGACCCTAATGTTTGTGGTTCGTTTCTTCTTGCTGGAGTGAGATTTATTCATTTAGTTTTTGCTTGTTTTTAATTTTGGTGTGTGTTTACTTAAGATATTTTGTCCAGCAATTCAGTTATATCTCTTTTGTGTGCAATGCTTGAGTGTGATTATTCTGATCTTGAAGACGTTGTGAAAAAAAAATTTACTATTGCATAAATATTGAATTTAATATATTGTTTATTTGATACATGACGATCATCGATGGATTTTATTTGGGGATCTGGATGGTGGTGCGATTTCTGAATTTTGTAGAATATGAATATTTATGCTGTTTAAGTGTGTGTGTGGTTTTGTGTTCTGAGTGGCGATTGGAATGTCTGCCTGTCATACAGGCTGTGTGTGTGACGATTGGTGAGTCTGTATTACAGTCCGCTTTTTTGCTATCCTAGATCAGATACGGGCGTTTCATAGCACAATTGTGCTGAGATCATTCACACGTATTCTTACACTCGTTAAGTTAGTCGTCGATGAGACAGCGACGATTGAATATCAGGCGGATGCTTACGAATTTTTTTATATATTTTCCAGAATATTTGTCCAGCAAACAATTTCAGTCATGATGATATGCGAAAAATATTTTGTCATAAGCAATGCTTTCGATAACATACAATGCCTTTTATACAATTTTTCTCCAATAACGGACTATACTAATTCTCCTAATTTAGTAATACACTTACTCTTATTAATTAGTCTGTGCAAAATCTTATCAAAAATATTTTGAATATGTTTCCCATATGAAACTGATCTTCCATGCCGACAAATATCAAAGTTTATTAAGTTTGATACATCCAACCACTCCAACAAGCAACCATTCTTTTATATTTTTTTTCTTGAATGGAAAACATAACAAATTATTGTCCTATCTCTTTTAATTTTTTTCATTTGACTGTTTGCTTAGAAAAAGTTTTATTTTTAATGAATAATTTTACGTAATCAACGTTTTTCTTCAATATTATATTTCAAACGCTTTGCTCTTTGTTTGGTGGGTAGCTCGCAAGCTCAACACATACACAATTTACCAATACATTGACGGTGCCCACCACTGTCCTAGACTTAGCGCAAGTGGGTCAGTATGATATGAAATGAAATAAATTTTTAGATATTTATGTACGCATATACATACAAACAAATAATAAGCGTTTATTCATGTGCCCAAATATCTCCTTGACCATTTGAATGAATGAACCATTGTGTTTGTTTGTTGTGTGTTATCTGATATAAATATGTATGTATGTAGGTTTATGTTTGAAATAAAAAGACATTTATTTTAATTTTTATAAGCATTTATTTAAAAGTTTGTTAACATTTTCATTTTTAAGTAAAATTGCATTAAGCCACAAACACCATAGTCGTGATAGCTACAATAGAGATATTTTGAATGCTTAGTTTCCATTTGTTTAAAATTAATGCAGCCAATGACTTCAATGTTATAAACTGTTTGATGAATCATTTTTTCTAGCCATTTTTTCTTCTCTCCCCCCTTAACATATATATGTGAATTTTTTATATTGGATTTTAAAAACTTGCAAATGCTTTGAAATGAGACTGATCCATCATTCCAGTTAATATGATGATAGTTTTTTGTTAACCAAACTGCTTCTCTCTGTTTTTTGGCTGATAAATCAAAAGGGGGTTTTATGATGAAATTGAGGCCTTCGTTGTTGCTGAAAACTACAGCTAGTTCTTTTGCGATGAAGTCATTTGAATTATTTTTGAAACCTTGCAACTCTACAAAAACAATATCAACATCCATGTTATTTAATTTATAAGACCTTCCGGACTTGACCTCTTATTGGTATGTATTCTACTACGCAGTCATGAATAAGAACGCAGTAAGGTGATGTCGTTGCTGGAATATTTGTTGCTGTTTCAAACTCAATTTTTATATCAATCGGTCCGGTATTGACTGATTCGTTCTGATAACTTACATCTACTACAATAATTGGACCGTCGTCTTTAAACTCCTGGGCAGTTAACAATGGTTGAGGCTCTTTCATATATGTACATAGTAACTTTGTTGAAATTTTACATACATATCATATAGAATTGCATAACGTTCATTTTTAAATTTTATGTTAAGATCATCATATGGGTAAGAGGTTGAATTTAAATCAGTGATGTCAGCCTCATACACAATTGTGGAAGCAAAACTCACATGTACGCTTACGCTCTTTCATTTTGAGAGCGTAAAATATAATTGTTTACTGAAAAACACTCTCATTCAGCGGGAAGTATCGCAAGTCCTGTTTTGAGGCCTCTAAACAGAAATAATATATTTATATAAATATATATATACAATACATATAAGAGGTTTGAAATAAGTTGGATCCACTGTATGTACGTACATCTTTTCGAAAGTTTCTTAAAGTAGCTTTTAAATTAATTCATAAGTAAGACTTTTTGTAAAAATTGTTTCTCTTGTATATAAACTAACCAAATGTTCAGCTTAAAAATGGAGAAATATTTTAAAATTAAATATCTGAGCACTTGGCAATTTTCGAAACCCTTTTTTACAACTTATAAAATTAGAAGATATTATTGGTAAATAAAAGGATACTCTTAGAAAAGGCCAGTAGTTAGGCCTCGCAACCGCACATTTCTCCCGCTGGGAATGTAAGAGATAAGAGTGATCTCACCAACACAATCACATTTAACATCACTGATTTAAATGTACTTTTAAATAAGTCAGATCACAGTGAACAAATTTGTTATCTCATTGAAATGCGACCAATACAAAACGTGGTCGCTCTTTACTTGCAGCTAATTTAACATTTCAAACATGGCTTGTTCCTGTATTCAATTTGGATTCATATGACAATCCCAGCTACGAAATGCCATCGGTATAGAACAGATACGGGCAATTCATAGCACAATTGTGCTGAGATCATTCACACGTATTCTTACCCTCTTTAATTTAGTCGTCGATGAGACAGCGACGAATGAATATCAGGCGGATGCTTACGAATTTTGTTATATTTTTTTCCAGAATATTTGCCCCTCAAAGAAATTCAGTTATGATGATATGCGAAAAATATTTTGTCGGCAACAATGCTTTCGATAACATAAAATGGCTTTTACACAATTTTTCTCCAATGACGGACTATACTAATTCTCCTAATTTAGTAATACACTTAGTCTTATTAATTAGTCGGTGTAATATCTTATCAAATATATTTTGAATATGTTTCCCATATGAAAATGATCTTCCATGCCGACAAATTTCAAAGCTTATTAAGTTTGATACATCCAACCGCGTATTTTTTTTTTTTTTGCGAATATTCAGTGTTATGCTCCAGCAAGCAACCATTCTTTTATTTATTTATTTTTTCTTGAATGGAAAACAACAAATTAATGTCCCATCATTTTTAATATTTTTCATTTGACTGTTTACTTAGAGAAAGTTTTATTTTTAATTAATAATTTTACGTAATCAACGTTTTTTTTAACTTAGAAAATATTGCTACTTATGTATACATACATATGTAATGCACCATTATCTTTCAAACGCTTAGCTTTTTGTTTGGTGGGTAGCTCGCAAGCTCAACACATACACAATTTACCAAAGCATTGACGGTGCCCACCACTGGTATAGAAGCACCATTGTTAATAATTTTAATCATAGGCTATAGGTTCAAATCTGCGAAACTGCAAATTATTTTTTATTTATTTTTAATAAATGAACGTGATTGCATTCTATTTATTAATTTTTTTTTTTTGAGAGTGGAATATTAAGAATATTTTTTTCATAGTCATTAAACCAGCAGAACGGATCAGTACTGATTTGTCAGGGTTGTGGAATTTCGTACTAACCAAATATGTAATAACTTAATAATATGAATGTGATAACTTCTCATATTCAATTTTCGTTAAAATATTGGTTAAATAGTTGATATTCCTAATAACTAGCACCACTTGCAAAAGTGGAAAAATTGAACAAAGAACGCTGATGAGATGGCGTAGCGGCCTCGAAATCAGTACTGATCCGTTCTGCTGGTTTAATGACTATGAAAAAAATATTCTTAATATTCCACTCTCAAAAAAAAAAAAAAAATTAATAAATAGAATGCAATCACGTTCATTTATTAAAAATAAATAAAAAATAATTTGCAGTTTCGCAGATTTGAACCTATAGCCTGTTGGGAAATTAACATCCTGTAATACAATTTTAATCATATTCAACTTGCTCTGATCAGATAATTGTACGTGTGGAATTCTACAGGAGATGAGTGAAATTGTAAGTTTCGATTTTTCAGTAGAAACGCTCGAGTGTACAAGAGCTTCATCATTTTTATTGCGCAAGAGTATCAGTTCATTATTTCCATTAACCCTCCATTACTAACCTCTGGGTCGAATCGACCCAGAGACGCAAACTTTTTAAATTAAAAAAAATCAACACGATATTTTAACTCAAGATATATGTGTAATCTAAATTTGTTTATATTTAAACCTTTATAAACAATAAACATAAGGAATATTTATGATATTATGCATGTAAAATTATTTTAAAAAACAGACTGGGTCGACTAGACCCATAGTTAGCAATAACGTAACAAAGATTATGGGTCGATTAGACCCAGGTTAGTTATACCGTTATACAAAAAATATATGTTCACGTTAGTTGGAACTATCCGAAAAAACAAAAGATTCTTGCCACCCATATTTTCAAACGCTAAAAATCGCGAAGTGCATTCAACAATCTTTGGCTTTACCAAAAATATATAAAAAAAAAATAAGTGCGTTCTTCTTCTTTCGACGTTTCACAAGACCGGTAAGGTATTAGATGGTCCTAAGTGCTTGACAGAAATTATAGATTTCTACAATCATACGAAAGGAGGAGTGGATGTTACAGATCAGTTGGGTGGTGCTTATAACGTAGCCAGAAACTGTCGGCGTTGGCCTTTAGTAATATTTTATTCACTTATGAATATGGCAGCTATAAATGCTAGAGTTATTTTACTCTGTACTCAAAACGCACCAGTAGAGTACAAAAAAACGATTAGTTTTTATAAAGGATTTGGCAATGGATCTTGTACAGGCAAATATTCAGAAACGCAATAAAATATTAACTTTGCCAAAAAATCTGAAAGCAAGCTGCTCAAAATTTGCGAACCCATTGGAGGAGGAGGAAAAAGAGCTGCCTACAAAACAATTGAAAAGAAGCCGCTGCCAGATTTGTGATTACAAACAAGATCGCAAAACCAAAACCACGTGCTCTAAATGTGGAAAATATATTTGCCAGAATCACTGTTGTATACTGTGCTCAAATTGCATTGCTTCTGCACAAGAGGAACACATTTATGACGATCTGTTCGATGAAAATTCCGAATAAAAGGTGACATTTACAGTACATAACTGAAAAATTTTTGCTTTAGCCGTACCAATTTTTCTTTCTAACATTTTACTATTATATTTCAGGTTTCAAATGCACTTTATTTGACGTCAATATCTTAAAAACTCATAATTTTATGCGCAATTAGGCTGGATAACTTTTTTTTCACTTTTTTTTAGCTATGTTGTAATGAATACATACTTAATTTCAATTTAAATATATAAGTTGTTTAACACACCATTGTATATTAAAATTTAACAATAAAAGACTAAAATCTACCAAAAGAAGTATACGTTTTAATCAATTTATAAGTTAAGACGATTTCAATGGATAATACAATTGAGGGTCGATAAGACCCATGGTTAGTAACTATGCGACATGATTTAAGGTTAGTAATGCAGGGTTAAGTATGACTTTGTTGTAGTCTTCAGCAAATCCCAAAAGCATTTTTAGTGGTACATAAAAATTAAAATATCCATTCTTAAGATTCAAATCATCAGTTTTATGCCATCCACCATTTTGCATTACAACGCTTTCAGTTGGTGATAGAGATACCAAATTTTTTATTGTGGTTGTTGTTCCTAAATACCTCGTATGATCGATTTCAATACTATTAAGCTCATAGCGGATTTCATCAAATAAATGTCCAACAAAGTTGTTTTTCAATTTAAAATTTTCCAGTTTTTGCATCTACAGCGAAACCTTCCACATATATATGGGTGTTTCCATGGTTATGCACGCGACATTTGTACACGTTTAATTGTTTTTGAATATTGTGAAAATAGAAATGGATTGGAATTTTAGAATGGAATTTTAGAATCGTTACATTGTATGTGATGAGTTCTTTCCAAAAAGTATATATATTGGAAAATTGAGCACTGGGTACCCAAGTTCAATGCAATCAAAGTTGACTTACACACGTGACAAAAAATGGAAGTGCCTTTTAGAGCCGTAAGAAAAAGTGAGAAAGTAAGCGAATTGTAGGAGATTTGTATTTCGGAAAAAATGTTTTTATAAAGGTTAATAATGGACCTTTATAATAATGTTTTGTTCAAAAACAACTATGCATGGGTTGGCTAAGAAAAAAATAAATTGTTGATTACGCACGTTACATTACGCACGTGACACTTTTTACCTTCATACATATTTTAGTAATTTTGCATACATATATTTTCAGAAATTAAACTTTTATTCAAAAATTAAAAATAAAAAATTAAAATATACTACAAAATTAATCCAACTTAATTTTTTCCTTAAGTGAGTATCCTGTTCGAGCAACATTTATATATTCATTATCTTGGTAGGAAAAGCAATGCATTTTTTTTATTCCTGGAATAGAGCGGACAATTTTCCATTTTTCATTTAATGGTGGAGAAAAATCTTCAATCTCCTGTGCTGAGATATATAACAGACGAACTCCCTTGATGATTTTGCGAGCACATTCATAAAATGCAAAGGCATCCGGTAAAATAATATTATTTGCCTTAACCGCTTGCCAAACTTTTCGCTTCACCACAGCGCCTATTCCATCGACTGCGCCTTTGCCATGCGAAGTCGCAAAGAAGTTCCACTCTAAATGCTTACATTCAAATTCACTAACAAAAGAAGGAATGCTTGTGAGAATATATTTCTTTTTGAATTGACTGGTGCTGCCATCAGAGAATATTAAGACCGTGGAAATTTCTTTGTATTGACTTTGAATTTTGTGCACAATTTTTGTAAGGAAACAATAGACGTCATATTTGTTGTGTGTTAGTTTGTCACTAATGACAGCAAAAGATTCAGTTTCACCTCGTAGCCATGCAACGCAAGTAAAAATACTAACTTGTTTGTAGCTGAAGTGAGCTTCTTGTATCTCATTCTGATTGATCAATCGATAGTTTTCTGCAAAATCCATTTGCAAAATTAAATCACCATCACGTAAATTTTTCTTTTTGTCATTAAAATATTTTTGCTGAGCGCGCTTTATAAAATAATGAAGTTTAAAAGCTGGCAGCTGAATTTCCAGTTCATGTAACAAATCCGCTAATGGAGCTATAGTATAGCTTAATGTTAAGCGATCATCAACTTTTCTCCAATAGCTCCATTTAACATTTTCTTCCATTTTGGTTAAAAAAGATATAGGCACCAAATCATGTGTTACATCCCGTATACATTTCTCACAGTCACTAACCATGCACTTCTCGTCCAAAACATTGCAACAAGTTAATCTCAAAAAAGGTTCAAAATGAGATGGAAACAGAGGCATAGCTTTAGCGCATCCCTTTAGCAAAAATGCGAAGTTCGCATGGTATTTACAAACGCACATATTGTGCGGAAGTTTGTCCAGTAATTTAACGTGACTGGGTCGATGGTGAAAAAATTGTGATTTACAAAGACATTCTGAAGTGACCTCGCTTTTGTACAGTTGATAAGCTTCTGATACAGTTACAATCATAAATCGCTTTGCAACTACTTGCTTATTGCATATTAAAGTATCCTTCCGGCCGGGAGCTTGAACACTTATATCATCTCGGATATAAAACTCGTGGACTGCCTTAATGGTTTCCAGCATATTATCGATTAAACATACTGGTGTCTCAGCTACATTATTCGAGACTTTGGGATACTTTTTATACAAAGCTTGTAGCACTTCATCTTTCTTTATTGCGTCCATTGGTAACGCCCTCTCTACCTTCTTTATAGCTTTGCTTAGTGTTTGTTTACACAAGTAACCACTTTTGAATTGGGTACTCGAATTTTTCTTGATTGCTCTACACTTTTGTTGCCGAACGCGATCTCTATTTCTTTTTTCTTTCAATATTTTTTAGTTATTTTTGGCCTCACATGCTTTTCTCTTGCGATATTCACGCATTCTTTCAGCTTGTTTTTCTTTATGTTCTTTAAGCTTGTTTTCATCCTGCTTAAGCCTTTCCCTCCACCGTTCTTGATTTTTAGCATTACTTGACATCTAATATGTATTGTTAAATTAAAATAATATTTATCAAATGGACATAAATTAACATCATTGAATTTTTCGTACTTACTATTACGCACGTGACAAAGTTCAAAAGTCCAAAAAAAATTTAATTTTCGTAGAAGGCTATTAATTTCAATAAATTATTTCAGCAAACAAAAAACTTGCACTAGAAACTAAACAACAAGACACTTCAACTGTTAATGAGCAAATAATGGCACTATGTGGTTCTTTTGCATTACGCACGTGACAAAAGAATGTTGCCGAAAAAAAACTGAAAATATTCCGTTATTGATGCACAGTTTGCTCTCATCTCACATTTTTATATTCATTTGTTGTTGTATCAATTACTTATATACCAAACTGCGATATTACATATATATTATTTTCGTCAGCAGCAATGACAAGTAATGCATTCTACAGCTTTTAAAATGAATTATCGAGTCTTTCGTTTTACATACCATTTTTTTTGAATTTAAAATTATGATAAGCTAAAAATTTTTTTTTAAATAGTAAAATCTCAATAGTTTTTTTCAATTTTCTGTGCTTAAAAAAATTATGCGAGCCTTTTGATTTTTTAAGTCACGGTGGACCATTTCATGGAAATGCCCATATAGCTCTGACTAGGTAACACGTACAAATCTCATCATTATTGTTGTACGATTGTAGATATGGTATGTAGGTATGATAGTAATTTTTATACCCTTCACAAAAAAGTGAAAGGGTATACATATATAGGTTTGTCATTCCGTGTGTAATTTCTTCGACATTCACATGGGACCCTATAAAGTATATATATTCGTTTGTCATTCCGTGTGTAATTTCTTCGACATTCACATGGGACCCTATAAAGTATATATATTCTGGGTCCTTATGAATAGCGATGACGATTGAGCGATGTCCGTCTGTTTTCCCAAGCCCCCAGAAGAGCTAGAGACTACGTTCGTGGACCGTTGGATTGGAAATGAAATTAAATAGAGCGCTATTGAAATTCAGAAAGATCCGAAGTACGGTTCCAGAGCTGGGAAGCTTACACCTATTTCTCGACGCAAAATTTATACCAAAAATCAATTATTTTTTTTAATGTTTGTAAATTTAACCTATTTCGTGCTTTGGGAAGCCTCAATGGTCTATTAAAAACTAAAAATATAAAATTTTTTTTACCGGGGATGGAAAATTAAAAGTTTTTTTTCGGCCCAATCCGTATTTTGTAGTACATGTAGTAACTAAAATTGTTAAAAATTTTAAGTTTTTCTTTAAGAAAACCTTTTTATACGACATGAACATTTGCTTTGGCCAAAAAACAATTTTTTTAAATTCAAATTTTGCTTCCAGGGGTGGGATATTGAACTTTTTTTTATACGTAAAAGTAACCAAAAAGGCAATTAACGTTGTTTTGGTTTTTGCTAACTAAAACTATTTTATATTTTAGGGAGAACAAAATTGGTATCAAAAATTAAAAAATAAAATTTCGAATCCAGCTTTGGGCAAGTGCAATATATTATAGTACACAAAAGTGACCAAAAAGGTTGAAAATTTGAAATTTTTCTTAAAAAAAATTACTTTATACCTCATGAAGCGTTGCACTGATAAACAAAGAAACAAAAAAAATTAAAATTTCGCTTCCAGGTTTGGGAAAATTGAAGCTTTTTCTTGATCCTTCAATATACTGTAGTACATGTAATAACCAAACTGGTTAGAAAATTTTAGTTTTTCTTAAACAAAACTACTTTATTCCTCATGAAGATTTTCATTGATAAAGAAAATTTAAAAAAATTTAAATTTTGCTTCCAGGGTTGGGAAATTGAAATTTTTTTTGGTACATGGAATATGTTGTGGTACATGGATGTGAATAAAATGGTTGCAAATTTTAAGTTTTTCTTAAATAAAACGACTTTATACTTAATGAAGACTAGCATTGGTTAAAAAAATTAAAATTTCACTTCCAGGGCTGGAAAATTTAAATTTTTTTATACATAAAAGTAACAAAAAGGCAACGAACGTCGGTTTTTTTTACTAATAAAAACTATTTTATATATTTCAGGATATACAAAATTGGTCTCAAAAATTTAAAAAAAATAAATATTTAGATTCCAGAGTTGGATAACTGCAATATTTTGTAGTATGTACATAAAAGTGGCAAAAATGGTTACAAATAGTAAGTTTTTCTTAAACAAAACTATTTCATGCCTCATTGAGAGTTGCATTGGTAAAAAATTAAATTTCGTTTCCAGGGTTGGGAAATTGAAATATTTATTCTGCATAAAAATAACCAAAAAGGCAATTGACGTTGTTTTTTTTTTTGCTAATTAAAACTGTTTTATAATTCAGGAACAACAAACTTGGTATTAAAATCTTAAAAAATTCAAATTTCGACTGCAGGGTTGAACAAATGAAATATTTCATGGTACATGAGTGACCAAAGAGTATAAAAATTTACATTTTTTTTGTCAATTGGTAAAAAAAATAAAAAATCGTTTCCAGAGTTGGAAAATCGAAATATTTTTGGTACATAAAAGTACATACATAAATTCCAAATTTTGTGTTTTTAGTGATTAAACCTATTTTATATATCAGAAAAAGTTAAATTAGTATCAAAAAATTAAAACTTCGGTTCCAGGGTTGGAAAATCGAAATTTTTTGTGCATTTGGTACCCATATAAATTCCCAATTTAGTCTTTTTTCAGTGAATTAAACATATTTTATACTTCGCTAAGAATTAAATTGGTATTAAAAATTTTTAAATTAGAATTTCGGTTCCAGGGTTGGAAAATCGATATTTTCTGATTTATAAAAGTAACCATATTATTTGTTATTTTTGAGTTTTATGATGAATTATACCTACTTCACACATCAGAAATTGGTATTATAAACCAAAAAAATCTAAAAGACGATTGATTCTACGGTTGAACAATTAGAACTTTTTGGAGGTACATGAAACGGATTTTTTCTTTTTGTTTATAAATTAAACATATTTAATATTTTTGAACGACGTTCAGTGGTATTAGTAATAAGAAAAGCCAAACAGTTAGCTTCCTAGCCGAAAAATTTAAACGAAAAGAATGACATCTGTGAAGGGTATTTAAGATTCGGCAGAGCCGAATAAAGCACTTTTACTTGTTTATTATATATTCGTCAGACAACGGCTTATCTAAGATGTTTATTATTGAGCTCATTTTGTTTTCAGTTTGAAATTCAAAGGCTTGAGAAAACTTTTGTTTGCTTTTGTAAGTGACCTTTGACAAGCAGATCTTTTCAATTGTGGTTTAGGTTGTAATATCTGTAGATGAGACGTGGCTGCAGTATTTTGTGATATACTTTTATTGTATATTATCATTACTTAGTTGGTCTTAAATGTATTCGTATTGTAATTTCCTCTCTTCTGAAATTAATTAAATCACCGTTCTGATCAACCACGCGCAGTGATAGAGAACTTATCTCTTTGGTGTTTACAGGTAAATAGATGAGATTCCTTGGAATCTCATCTATTTTATAGCCTGCAGGTACATTAATCGGAAACTCATCATTATGTGATTTTGAATTGTTCATATATGTGTTAGTAGCGATACTACTTTCAATTCGCAAGATATTTATTTTAAAAATATTAACTAGAAGATCTGAGTAATGATCATCGGTCGGTGTTAGGATTTTACTATTGAATCCTAAAAGATTCCCAATTGTATTTTTTATTAAAATATGTATATCGGATCTTTAAAACTATTTATTTTAACTTGCATCGTATTGTTGTTAGCTTCTACAAAAATATGCTCTCCAGGACTAAGTCGTTTGTATTGCTCTTCTATGTATTGCTCTTCTATATCTTTCAATTCATAAGATCCATTGGTATTTCAATTACATATTCCTCTATATGACACATATTGTTATAGGAGTCTACATATGGAATACTGTTGTATGAATGAAAATCAGTTAGCTCACACTCATATGAGTCGTTTAAGTCAATGGGAGGAATATAATTAGCATATAGCGCTGATGAGTTAGAACTCAGAGTAAGTGTTATTGACATTATAACAGCCTGTTCACAAATAAATAAAGTTTACTACACAGCATGGTTTATAAGAATGATTTGCATATATTTCATAATCTTATTTTAAAATTAACATTAGTTATTAAAAATATTGATGTTATTGTCGTTGTTATCATTGCGGATGGCGATTTCTTTCGTTTTCCAACTATAGTATTTCATCTTTGCTTATCCAGGAATTGTGTTGATTAGAAAATCCCAACCATTTAACTAATGCTTTCAGTCGAATCACCTTTTCAACTAGATATGTATTTGGAAATCTAGTTCTTGACAGTTCTTCCGTATAGAAGCCACCTTTAATAGGATTTCCAAGATAATCTTCTAATATGTTTGTTGAAGGATATGTATTCTGGAATCTTTTGATTGTGAAAACTTCTGTTGTCCAATTCGGAGTATAGCTTTTCTCAAAAATATGTTTATATTTGCTAATACGTACATGGTACCCTGCATTAAATTTTGACATTTTGTACATCTTCAAATGGCTGTATACTGTATTTAGAAGCTTTTTTTTATTTTTTGAGTTGACTTTAATCGGTGGCATTATAATTGTATGCATTAAGTAAATCTTTGTGTATGACAAGCCAGTTGTAGGAACCATTAAAACTAAACTCTTTCCACATCATTCCTTTTAATGTTCTATTGAATCGTTCTACTATTGATGCTTTCATAATGCTATACGTAGAGTAGTGATTGACGTTGTATTTATCCATCTATTGATTAAAGTGTTTGTTGAAGAATTCTTTACAATCATCTGTTTGTAAGTTTTTTGGCACACGCACCAATTGAAAAATAGGCTCCATTGCCTGCGTTGTGTTTTTCTTTTCAGAGGTACCGCCCAAGCATATTTGGAGAATGTATCAATTAAAGTTAGCAAAAATCTATAATTTTTATTGTATGTAGAATAGTTCCCTATTTGAACTAAATCCGCTTGCCAAAGATCGTCTATTCCTTTCATAACAACTCTACGGCGTCCAAACATTTTTCGAGCTTCCTTATGGAGCTCGTTCACTAAATTTATTTTTGTATCCATGTCTAAACTTTAAGAAGTCTTTGGAGTGTGTTGTGATCTATCTGATGCGCTTTCAGCAATTGACACAAACATGTAATTTTCAAATCTATACATTTTCTCATTTAATATTTCAATTTCTTCTTTCAAAGATGCTTCACATAGTTCTTCAATAATTGAGACAATCTCGTTGTTGTGATTAGTATGACCTGCAGACTGTGATGCAAGCAGTAGTCTAAGTCGATCTACCAACTCGTTTGGATCATCCCAGTATATATAGTTTGATTTATGAGGATTTGCCTGCATCAAACCTTTAGCTAAATATTTAGCCTTTGTTAATTCCGATGAGCTCTTATGATTTTTCTCTTTAAAAAGTTTTCCAATAATATGTTTGTACTTGTACCCTCTAGTCCCCTTGATTTCAATTTAATTTTTTAGAGTATTGTGCATTTTGTTGTTATCTTCTTTAAATTCTTTTAACATTATGGGTTCTACTTCTTCGATTTGAGTTTGCAAAAACAATTTATTGATAGCATCGTTTTCCTCCAAAGCTTTTGCAACATTTTTGATTCTATTGTTTTGGAGATCAATGTTGTTGTTCGCATCCAAAACGAACCCCAACAATTTACGTGCATTTTTCAATGAAATTATACTGCTAGTGTCGTTTAGATAATGTCCGAATTTATCAACAGACATAATTTACATATATTTAAAATGTGTATGCGTTTATATAGTTTATACTATTATATTAGCTTCACATAGTTCTTCAATAATTGAGACAATCTCGTTGTTGTGATTAGTATGACCTGCAGACTGTGATGCAAGCAGTAGTCTAAGTCGATCTAATAACTCGTTTGGATCATCCCAGTATATATAGTTTGATTTATGAGGATTTGCCTGCATCAAACCTTTAGCTAAATAATTAGCCTTTGTTAATTCCGATGAGCTCTTATGATTTTTCTCTTTAAAAAGTTTTCCAATAATACTATGTTTGTACTTGTACCCTCTAGTCCCCTTGATTTGGCCATCGGACTTATAACCTCTTCTGTGTGCATTGGTAGTAAATAATGTTTTTTATAGATTTCAAGCTCGAATTTATCATAGTTTTTTGGTGTTTTATGAAACATCAAAGAAAACAGTCCTGGGGTGAGAGCCCATATATGACCACCAACTTGTATTTTATCTTGATTTAACTCCATGTTGCTACTACCAAATTTCCATTCGTTATTATAATCTCTATGTGAACCATAGTTAGTATCTAGTTCATTTCTCGATTGCAATAGTGACAAGTCAGGATAACTCTCGTTCTAGGCCATCATTAGAATGTTGTGAATAAAAGTCATCTTCATCAAAATCGCTGTTACTTTTACTATTAGACTGTTTAAACATTGATTCTTCTATTAGTTTCTTAGAGGTACTTGCTTCCAACTTCATTGTTGATTTCTGAGGATGAAAACTGGCACTGTCCTCATATTCAGTTTTGTTATCATTCTTTTCTTTTTTTTCGGTATATCAATATGTTTAGAGCTATTTATAAATTCTTTTAAAGGTTCTGTTATGGGCTTGAATGTATCTTTTAATTGCTGATGTGTATATATCACCAGTTTTTATACTACGAAGCTTTTTCTTCAATATATTTATTGTTGTCACCAAGTCTTTTAGAATTTTTTCATTAATTTTAGCTATTAGGTATCAGATCAGCTTATCAAGTATCAGATCAGGTATCAGATCAGGTTATCAGATCAGGTATCAGATCAGTTTATCAGATCAGATATCATATCAGGTATCAGATGAGTTTATCAGGTATCAGATCAGTTTATCAGGTATCAGATGAGGTTATCAGATCAGCTTATTACATATCAGATCAGGTATCAGATCAGTTTATCAGGTTATCAGATCAGGTATCTGATCAGTTTATCAGGTATCAGATGAGGTTATCAGATCAGCTTATTAGGTTATCAGGTATCAGATCAGTTTATCAGGTGTAAGATCAGGTTATCAGATCAGGTATCAGATCAGCTTATTAGGTATCAGATCAAGTTTTGCTTAGATGACCAGTTATAACAATCACATGTATAATGTTTAATGCCAGATTATGTACTACGCGATACCCTTGATGAACAGCAATATATATTATGATGAAGTAATCAAATGATTTTCTATAGCGACCATTGTTTAGTTCATTATCTTTACTTATCATCAAAAATCCATATTTATCCTTCCAACATTCTTGACATATATACTGAAACTTTTCAAAGTTCATGTCGCTGGGAACATGATCATCGTATAAATGTCTCATATTTTTCGCATCTTGTTTAAACATTATAATTAAATTGGCATTATCTCTTATTAAATGTTTTGGAATACTTGTGTAGGTTTGACACAAGTAAAATGAATTTACATTCTTATGACGCCCCATACAAAAATATGCTTTGGTTTTCACATGCAACATCATCGAAAATCATAATTGAATTGCTTTTAGCTTCGCTAGGAGGAACAACGGACTCTGCGAATGTGTAGTATCCCATTCCTTTAATTGGCGAAATTAAATTCTTTAGGTATTCATATTTAGGTTGATACAGAGATTTTGAGTACAAATAGATATTTTCAAACTTGAGACCATTAGGGCTTTCTAGCAAACTGATAATTGAATTAGTTTTTCCACAATTGGAGGGACCAACTATGAATGCTCGAATAGAATTTGGTAGCAAGGAACTATGTCTTATTTTTGTACTGTCATTTGAAGATACATTCACATTACGAACTAAAATATATTTGTGTTGTTTTACTAAGCGCATTTCAATAACTACTTGTAAAATTCACAAAACAATATCTTTTATTCTAGAATAAAATTATATGGTTACGTTTTATAAAAAAACATTCAGTCATAAGAAACCTATCGTTGGAGAAGGTTTACTAAATAAAACCATAAATTATCTACTACCTTTTGAATTACATCTTTCTGGATATCAGTACTGTGGACCTGGCACAAGATTACAAAAGCGTTTAGCTAGAGGAGATAAAGGAATTAATTTATTGGATGCTGCCTGCAAAAATCACGATATAGCATACTCAAAAAAAAACAAAGAATTAAACAATAGACACCAAGCTGATAAATTTCTTGAAAATAAAGCTTGGGCAAGAGTTCTATCAAACGATAGTAATCTTGCAGAAAAAACATTTGCATATATGGTGACCAATGCAATAAAAGCAGAAACTAAATTTGGTATGGGTATGGAGAAGAAGAGCAGAAATAGGCAAAGACTATCGCCATGAACTCATTTAAATGACAAAAAGCTGTTCAATAGTTCAATTAGAGCAGCAACAAACACATTACGGAAGAAAAAACCACAAGACATTAACTCGGCCATTAAAATCGCTCGTAAAGCTATCAACAGATCACTTAAGGGGAAAAAGCCACGCGTTGTAATACCACGCATAATCAATGTTCCAAAAATTGGTGGATTTTTACCCCTAATTCCGATTCTAACTGCGCTAGGTGCACTTGGTAGTCTAACAACTGGAGGTGCCGCTATAGCTAAGGCTGTAAATGCAACCAAGGACGCAAAAAACAACTTGAGGAAGCCACCAGACACAATAAGGCAATGGAGTCTATTGCTGTGGGAGAAGGACTGTACCTGAAACCATATAAAACGGGTTATGGACTTGTTTGTAAGGATCATTCAAAAAACTATTAGAAATGCTACCCAACAGACCATTATCAGTATTTGATCTAAGAAAATTTTCAAGAAATATTCCACACTTTAGAGGAATTTAGTTGTTGGGCTCTCTACCAAAACGGCCAAGGACAGTAGAATGTGGAATAATTAATTTAGATTTATCAACAGGACCAGGTACTCATTGGGTAGCATACTATAGAAACAAGGATGGAAAACAATATTTCGACAGCTTTGGAAATTTCCTTTAGAATAAATCAAATATCTAGGTAGAAATATTGAATACAACTGCAACCAATATCAAAACTTTAATACATTTAATTGTGGTCATTTATGTTTAAAATTTTTTTATGAAGCAACTAAAGAGTTGAAATAAAACACTAGCATATATTTGTATATTTTAAGAAACTCCTTCGTTGTTTTATTGTATTAGTTTCAAAATATACATAACATTTTTTATTTTTAGTTTGGTATCAAAAACTCGTGCAGCTCGCTTTCTTTCAGGCTTCGCTCTCCTTTTCTTTGTAGTCGATATTTATCATTCGAAAGATCTTCTAATTCTACATTGGTTAATGCATTGTATCGGTTCGGGAGAAACATATTGTTTTCCAGCTCAATTTGAACTGTTTCTCCGTACTTTGTTGTTACCCGCTTTGCACGTAGGATGTTGTATTTGATTGAATCATCTAGATCCTTTATATGTATTAAGGTTTTTGTATTGCACGAATTAAATTTTTTCACCAGATCCATTGCGGTAGAAATTTTTCACAACTTATAGCTTTAAACTTTTATTGCAAACTAATCTCGATTTTAGCTTTCTAGACTGTAAGAAGCTTAACAGAAAATCGTTATACAATGATTTTTTTGTTTTATTTTGACAAAAGACGAAGTGAGGAAAAATGAAATCTATATAAATATTTAAAACTAAGTATTTGAAAAAAGATAGAGAGATGATACAAATATGTATACATTTTTTTGAGTCGTTCGCACAAAATTTTAAATTATTTTTCGGATTAAAAACGATCAGGCTTCGTTTTTTAAATTTCATAACATGCACCTTCGTACTGGTTCGTTGAAATGAGCAATTATAGTTGCAAAGTAACAGTAAAACGGAACGCAAGTAAATTTTGCTAATAAAAATATTAAATTTAAAATAAAAAAACATGAGTCAAATAAGAGACAAGATTGAGCAATTCCTAATCAACTTTGAAGGATGTCAACTACATGAACACCGGGATATGATGAAATATTTCCTAGACATGTTGGATAAAAACGAAGAAATGGGTATAATGGAAGATGAAGACAAGGACGATGGCCATTTCAAATCCTGTCCTTGGAGCCATCCGAATTGTGTGGAGGAACCAGACACCTGCCGATGTTCGGTATATTATTTAAGAAAAATGGCAATTAGTCATTTAATTAATTCATATTATGCATTATTTCATTAAAACTAAGTAATAAAATAAAACAAAATCTTGAATGTTTTTTAATATATAATATATTTGTAAAATTCTGGTTTATTCTCACTCTCTCTCTCTCTCTCTCACAATATATAACTTAAAAATAAAACATGTTTTCTTTTATTACTAGATTTAACTACTTACACATAGAAATTATTACCTAAAAAATTAGCTGCAGTTATTCCATTGCTTCTTCCGTTTCTAATCTTGAAATTTCCCACAATAGCATATCAAGTATTGGTTTCGGGATTGGTTTCCTCAATTCGAAAATGATACCATGCATATGTACTCTTATCATCACTTCTTATTTTTCTTTTATCATCTGCATAATTTAATACTACTTTATTTATTTGATTTGAGTAAATTTGATGAATTTTTGATTTAAATGTTAGCATATCATCATACACAGTCGACTTATTGAATAAGCAATTTCTATATGAAGCTATACCATAATTATTAAGAATGCAGTTCTTTACTCCTTTCGATTTTTTTACCCTTCACAAAAAAGTGAAAGGGTATATATAGGTTTGTCATTCTGTGTGTAATTTCTTCGATATGCACATGGGACCCCATAAAGTATATATATTCTGGATCCTTATGAATAGCGATGACGATTGAGCGATGTCCGTCTGTCCGTCCGTCTGTACGTGAAATCGGTTTTCCCAAGCCCCCAGAAGAGCTAGAGACTTCGTTCTTGGACCGTTGGATTGGAAATGAACTTAAACAGGCTGCTATAGGCAGAAAGATCCGAAGTATGGTTCCAGAGCTGGGAAGCTTACACCTATTTCTCGACGCAAAATTTATACCAAAAATCAATTATTTTTTTAATGTTTGTAAATTAAACCTATTTCGTGCTTTAGGGAGCCTCAATGGTCTATTAAAAACTAAAAAAATTTAATTTTTTTTCCAGGGATGGGAAATTAAAAAATTTTTTTTTCGGCCTATTCCGTATTTTGTAGTACATGTAGTAACTAAAATTGTTAAAAATTTTAAGTTTTTTTTAACAAAACCACTTTATACGTGATACAGATTTGCATTGGCAAAAAAAAATTTTTTTTTAAATTCAAATTTTGCTTCCAGGGTTGGGAAACTGCATTGTTTTTATAAGTGAAAGTAATCAAACATGTCTTGCCAAGCCCCCAGAAGAGATAGAGACTTCATTCTTGGACCGTTGGGTTGGAAATGAACTTAAATAGAGTGGTTTTAAAATTCAGATAGATCCGAACTATGGTTCCAGAGCTGGGAAGCTTGCACCTATTTCTCGACGCAAAATTTATACCAAAAATAATTTATTTGTTTTAATGTTTGTAAATTAAACCTATTTCGTGCTTTGGGAAGTCTCAATGGTGTATTAAAAACTAAAAAAATTAAAAAAAAATTTTCAGGGATGGGAAATTTAATTTTTTTTTCGGCCCATTCCGTATTTTGTAGTACATGTAGTAACTAAAATTGTTAAAAATGTTAAGTTTTTCTTTAACAAAACCTCTTTATACGTCATGAAGATTTGCATTGGCAAAAAGAAAAGAAAATTTTAAATTCAAATTTTGCTTCCAGGGGTGGGAAATTGATTTTTTTTATACATGCAAGTAATCAAACAGGCAATTGATGTTGTTTTTTTTTTGTTTTTTGCCAACTAAAACAGTCGTATAATTTAGGAAGAACAAAATTGGTATCAAAAATTCAAAAATAAAAAATAAAATTTCGAATCCAGGGATGGACAAGTGCAATATTTTATGGTACATGAAAGTTACCAAAATGGTAAAAAATTTGCAATTTTTTGTAAATAAAACTTCTTTATACTTTAAGAAGCATTGCACTGATAAAAAAACAAACAAAAAAAATTTAAATTTCGTTTCCAGGGTTAGAAAAATTAAATTTTTTTTGGTACATGCAATATTTTGTAGTACATGTAATAACCAAAATGGTTGCAAAATTCGACTTTTTCTTAAACAAAACTACTTTATACCTCATGAAGATTTACATTGATAAAGAAAATTTTAAAAAATTTAAATTTCGCTTCCAGGGTTGCGAAATTGAAATTTTTTTAAACATAAATGTAACCAAAAAGGCAATTGACGTTGTTTTTTTTTTTTTTTTGCTAATTAGAGCTGTTTTATAATTCAGGAAGAACAAAATTGGTATTAAAATCTTAAAAATCAAAATTTCGACTCCAGGTTTGGACAAATTATATATTTTATGGTACGTGAAAGTGTATCAGCTTGAAACAGTTCTCGTATTCTTTTTCACAATAAAATTTGTGTAAATAGGAACTGTTATCACATTCAACTAAGCCACCTAATAAGTGGTGACAAACACAATACACATGAGCACTGATGATGAAAGGGTTGCGTCTTTCGAAAACAGCTGTTCTGCTCTGCTGTGTAAGTTGAATAACAAAAACTGATGTTGACTTGCCTTTGTGCCTTGGAATATTTATCATGTCTTTCTGAGATTTAAATTAAAAATTTCGAACAATTAGCCTATAGAATCTTAATTCAATTTAATATAGTTTAAAAATAGTTTTTTTTTGTCAACTTAAACTATGTTACACCTCACTAAGAATTGCATTGGTAAAAAAATAAAAATTCGCTTCCAGAGTTGGAAAATCGAAATACTTTTCGTACATACGTAAGTTCAAAATTTTGTGTTTTTAGTGAATTAAAGCTATTTTATATATCAGAAAAAATTAGATTAGTATTAAAAAATTAAAAATTCGGTTCCAGGGTTGGGAAATTGACGTTTTCTGATTCATAAAATCAGCCATTTTATTTGTTATTTTTGATTTTTATGATGAATTATACATACTTTATTTATCAGAAAGAAGTAATCTGGTATTAAAAACCAACAACATTAAAAACCAAAGACGATTCTACGGTTGGACAATTAGAACTTTTTGGGGTACATGAAACGGATTTTTTGTTTTGTTTGTAAATTAAATATATATAATATTTTCGAAAGACGTTCATAGGTATTAGATATAAGAGAAGCCAAAAATTTAGCTTCCTAGCCGAAAAATTTTAACGTTTTCTTAAATATAAAAGTAACCGATAACATAATTTTGATATTTTAATTAAACCTAAATGAAAGAGTCTGTGTCCATATAGTTTAATGATAGGTTTGTCTTGAATTTGGGTTGCATGTACCCATAATGGAAATCATACATTTTCCATTTGGAAAGCTCTAATACACAAAATCCTAAATATATGGGTTTATTGTAATAGGTTTTCACTCTTTTCATTTCAATCGCTACCATATCCTCAGAAAATATTAACAAATTATGAAAATTAGGTTTAGATATCCAACCTTGAGCTCCTAATTGATTACAGTTTGTCCTATTCCAGTTCGTAATTATTCGTACATCTTTTCTTTTTTTCACATTCTCCATAGTTTTACCATATACTGCATTATTTAACAATTTAAAGAAATTATTTTCAAAAACATTTTTTGCAGTAGCCCTATGTTTGGTATTCAAGTCTATATAACGTTTCAACCAGGTTGATTGCTTATAGGTGAAAATTCGATGCACCTTCTTTAGAACTAGACCATACTGCAAACATTGATTAAGAAATCTATAATGTATGACATATGTTTGTTTTGTAGAAAAATCTGCATGTAATTTAATGTGCTTTGTTTGCAAAATTTTTTTATTTTCTGGACAGAAAGGAAGGCCATTGTGAGAGTCATGTATAAAAGAAACAAAATATCAGTTTCAATATTTATGCAAAAGTAAATTTTTTTTCACAACGTCTTCAAGATCACAATAATCAAATTATTCCCCAACACTCAGCATTGCACACAAAAAAGAAATAACTGAATTGCTGGACATAATATCTTAAGTGAACACACTGCAAAATTAAAAACAAGCAAAAAATAAAAGAAGAAACGAACCACAAACATTAGGGCCATCCATTATACAACCCTTTTGAAATATGGTACTTCCTAAAAAAATGTTGTGTCAGATACTAAAAATTTCTTATTTTCTATTAGGCTATAGCACACATGGACAGACAGAATTCCTACGCTCACATATGGACGGACACAAATTCCCACGCTCACATACCGACGGACATGTATTCCCAAGGTCACATATGGACAGACACAAACTCCCAATGTCTCATATGGACAGACAAAAATTCCCACGGTCTCACGCTCCCATATACAAACTCGTTTTGGTTACTAGAGCACCCCTCCACCAAACTACCCTCACATATGGACGGACAGAAATTCCCACGGTCTCATATGGACAGATACAAACTCCCAAGGTCTCATATGGACAGACAAAAATTCCCACGCCTACCCCAACATGATAAAAAAAAACAACAACAATGTGAACACCCCTATTTAACCGTGGGAAAATGCACACATAAACATTAAAGTATCAAATTACAAAAAAAAAACAATTAACACAAATTTAGCAATTAATATTTAAAAGTTTTAAAATTTAATTGCTGAAATTTTAGTATTTTAATTGTTCTCTCACATACAGTTCCTATCTACTATGGTAGGAACTGAGATCTGGTGGGTAAATAAGAGGATATTTGAGGTCGATGACTATTAAAGCAAAACATTGCGCTCCTCGAGACAAAAACATCCATGAATCTGTTGAGAAGAGAATGTAAATTATATATGTAACATCTTTATTAACACATGCACTTTATTTGTATAAACCAAAGTATACCTATATCAAGTATATGCAAGAGCACAGCTGACTAAAACTTTTTTTTGTTTTTACCTGAACGTATGTCAAAATTTGTTTACTTTTGTAGCGAGCCATATTTGTTTATTCCATTGAAAAAATAATTTTGTAAAATTGTGAAAAACAAAAGTAGCAAAAAAGAATTGTTGTGGAAAAGATTTTTGTGAAAAAGTGTATTGCTTAAGAAAAGTAACAAAAAGAAATTGTTTTAAAAAAGTTCTATGCGAAAAGTATTTAAATTTTTGGAAATAATTGTGAACAAAATACCTATATTATAAAAGAAAATTTCTGACATAAGATTAGAATTTTACACAAACAAAATGTACGGTGGTTTTTGTAATTTTATGTTGTTGCGACTAATTGATATAGATATACTTTGGTATAAACACTTCTTATGAATAACATGTAGTTACCAATGATTTTCTACTCGTACATATATCGTAATTGAAAATATAATATTAGATATAGTCTTTTAAATAAATCTATCACAATAGGATATGAACCTTATATCACGTTAAAAAAATTTTTTTTTTTTTAAATATTTTAAAATATATAAAAAAAACAACAATTTTGAATTTTTTTTTACCGAAAATATTTTATGTTCGTGTAAAAATGACGAACATTTCCAGGAGCTTTTTCAATAGATAGATTTAGTGGAAGGGAGAACTTTGATGTCTGGAAGAGACAAGCAAAATCCTGTCTGGTCATTAAGGGGTACTGGAATGTTGTCGTAAAGGAACAGATTGTACCAGCTGATACAGTTTTAAATGAACGGGCATTGGCAGAAATTACGTTGATGGTTCATCCGAATAATTATGGACACATCGTAAGTGCTACAACAGCAAAGCAAGCCTGGAATGCATTGATGAATGCTTATGAAGACACAGGACTCATAAGAAACGTTGAATTATTCAAGCATTTGGTAAATATTAAATTGCAGAATTACCAATCGATTCAAGAATTCATAAATGAATTGGTAATTGTTGCTTTAAAAGTGAAAAATGCTGGGCTTAATATAGATGACGGATTGACAGCTTCGTTGATGTTAGCTGGTCTACCAGATGAATACAAACCTTTGGTAATGGCTGTAGAAAATTCTAAGGAGAATTTAACGGTAGATATGGTGAAAAATCTGTTATTGCAAAACAGATAAAGAAGCGGCTTTGTATTCAAAAGAGGATAATAAGAAAAGGAAAGTACAGTGTTATAACTGCAATAAATTTGGACATGTTTCAAGAAATTGTCAAAGAAAATTTACAAACAGCAAATATGATATAAATAACGAAAAATTTAAAAAGGCCAACAAAAAAGATTTTTCATTAACTTTGGTTGCATACAAAAGCTTAAATTATTCTGACAAAAATACCAATATAAATAAAATAGATAAAAACGATTGCGTGAATTGGATTATTGATAGTGGAGCAAGTAATCATATGGTCAATAATGTTGAATATATATATATATATATATATATATATATATATATATATATATATATATATATATATATAATAAAAAAAATATTGAAAATAAAAAAGTAATAATTGCAAATAATACTGAATTGAATGTTGAATGCGTTGGTGATGTCGATATTACAATATCTAATGCAAATTTCAATAAAAAACTAACTGTGAAAGATACCCCACGTATGTTCCTAATTTATGTGCAAATTTATTAGCAGTAAAACAAATGGCCCAAAAGGGGAGAAAAGTAATATTTGAAAAAGAATTTTGTAAAATTTTTGATGAATTTGGTAATTTAATTGTGAAAGCAAAAATAGTTCACGAACTTTACCCAATTAAAACGAAATTAATTATAAACAAGTAAAAGTGCTATATTCGGCTGTGCCGAATCTTAAATACCCTTCACAGATGTAATTCTTCTTTCTTTCTTTCTTGCCAAAACAGAAAGTAGGTTTAATTTAAAAATCAAAATGATGTTATCGGTTACTTTTATATTTAAGAAAACGTTTAAATTTTTCGGCTAGGAAGCATTTTTGCCAAGTAGAGATCCTCTACAAGATAAGTCTGATTTAGCAGACCCTTCCATAGATACGTAATCTAAGCACTGCTGTTCTTAGTGGATGAGAATGTTGGTGAACAACTACATTTACAGTGGGAAGCTAAACTGTCTGGATGATTTGCACTAAGAAAGTAAGGTAATGAAAATAATACAAATATAGGTATACTATCAAATATATGTATTTTTTATACCCTCCAAAAAAGAATTTGGAGGGTATATTCACTTTGTCATTCCGTTTGTAACGCATCGAAATATCCATCTCAGACCCCATAAAGTATATATATTCTTGATCAGCGATGAAATCTAAGACGAACTGAGCATGTCCGTCCGTCTGTGGAAATCACGATTCAGTCCAAACGAAAAGAGCTAGACTCTTGAAATTTGGCATAAATATATTTTAAAACTTAGAGCAGGTTAAGTTCGAAGATGGGCTAAATCGGGCAAGAGGGAAAAAAGTTCCCCTAAGAAGAACTAAACCAACCCAGAAAAAACAACATAATTTTTAAAGTTTTTTGGTTATTTTGTTAAGCAAATGATATATTTTTATGTCAAATACGGTCCAACGCCTTAAACTTGGAGCCATTAAATAAAATAAAAATATTTTTTGACCCCGCCCACTTTAGTGGGCGTTATTATAGGCAAAAATAGCATAAAAATTTAACAAATTGTTTTACTTAAGCCTATATTCCTTAAAAATAACACTTTTAAGCTTTAATGACGAAGCTGAGACGAAACCTGGTACTACTCTGCCCTACCCCCTCCTTCCCCTTCGCCCCCTAAATGACCCTACCAAAAAAAACAATTTTTTTAAATTTTGTATATAATCATCCCAAGCATTTATCTTTAGAGTTATATGACTGCCGATTTCTGCCCTACCTCCCCCCCCCCCACCACTTCCTTTGCCCCCTAAATGACCCTACCAAAAAAAATTTTTTTTTTAAATTTTGTATATAATCATCCCAAGCATTTATCTTTACAGTTTTATGACTGCCGATTTCTGCCCTACCCCTCCCCCCTTTTCCTTTGCCCCCAAAATGACCCTACCAAAAAAAAAATGTTTTTTTAAATTTTGTATATAATCATCCCAAGCATTTATCTTTAGAGTTTTCTGACTTCCGATTTCTGCCCTACACCCCCCCCCCCCTCTTCCCTTGCCACCTAAATGACCCTACCAAAAAAAATTTTTTTTTTTAAATTTTGTATATAATCATCCCAAACATTTATCTTTAGAGTTTTCTGACTGCCGATTTCCGCCCTAGCCCCCCCCCCCCTTCTTCCTTTGCCCCCTACAATTACCCTACCAAAAAAATAATTTATGGGCAAATATAGCATAAAAATTTAACAAATCGTTTTACTTAAGCCTACATTCCTTAAAAGTAACACTTTTAAGCTTTAATGACGAAGCTGAGACGAAACCTGGTACTACTCTGCCCTACCCCCTCCTTCCCCTTCGCCCCCTAAATGACCCTACCAAAAAAAAAAAGTTTTTTAAATTTTGTATATAATCATCCCAAGCATTTATCTTGAGAGTTATATGGCTGCCGATTTCTGCCCTACCTCCCCCCCCCCACCTCTTCCTTTGCCCCCTAAATGACCCTACCAAAAAAAATTTTTTTTTTTAATTTTGTATATAATCATCCCAAGCATTTATCTTTAGAGTTTTATGACTGCCGATTTCTGCCCTACCCCCCCCCCCCTCTTTCTTTGCCCCCAAAATGACCCTACCAAAAAAAAATGTTTTTTTAAATTTTTTTTATAATCATCCCAAGCATTTATCTTTAGAGTTTTATGACTTCCGAGTTCTGCCCTACACCCCCCCCCCCCCTCTTCCTTTGCCACCTAAATGACCCTACCAAAAAAAATTTTTTTTTAAATTTTGTATATAATCATCCCAAGCATTTATCTTTAGACTTTTATGACTGCCGATTTCTGCCCTAGCCCCCCCCCCTCTTCCTTTGCCACCTAAATGACCCTACCAAAAAAAATTTTTTTTTAAATTTTGTATATAATCATCCCAAGCATTTATCTTTAGAGTTTTATGACTGCCTGTTGCTGCCCTACCCCCTCCTCCTCCTTTGCCCGCTAAATGACCCTATTAAAAATAAATATAAATTTTTTTTTATTTTGTGTATAATCATCCCAAGCAATTATTTTTACAGTTTTATGTGTATCTGTTTCTGCCCTACCCCCTCTCCCCCTTCGCCCTTTAAATGACCCTATCAAAAAAAAAGAAATTTTAATTTTGTATATAATTATCCCAAGCATTTATTTTTAGAGTTTTATGACAAAGGTGAAATATTTCCCCCACAGCCCTTGCCAGAGCGACCCCGCCAAAATACAGTTTTTATAGCCTCCAAAGAGAATTGTGATGAAGTCTAAGACGGTCTAGCAATGCCCATACGTTCGTCTGTGGAAAACATGATATTGTATATTTTTGAACCCCGCCCCCTTTAGTGGGCGTTGACGTACGATATTATATAAAGGAACTCTGTCCCACCAAGTTAAACATATCAAATTCACTTACTAAATATTTGGAGGGTATTTAAGATTCGACACGGTCGAATATAACGTTTTTACTTGTTTTTATTTAATTGAACATTATTCTAAATTATAAAGCACAAAACTCATATAAATTGCTTCAAAAAAAATTTAAAAAAAATAAACATTATCACGATATTGCTTTGTTAAAATGTAACGGTATTTAACAAGTTGGTTTTTTTTTTGTTTGCTGTCATCTCGTTATCAAGCTTTTATTGCTCTATTTGTGTATTATTGTTTGACCTGTGAAGTGATTAACATGATTTTTAAATAAAAAATTAAAAGATCTTCAAAAATGAGTAAAACGCCAACTGATATTGAAAACAATGTGATAAATTTGTTGCAAAATAATTATTCATGCCGTAAAATTGCTGAAAAATTAAATTTAAGTAAATCCACGGTAAATGATATAAAAAACGACGAAATGTAGCTTGCAATAATAACCAAGGGGGTCGACCAAGACTGCTTTCTGATGGTGATGCCCAGCAGATTGAACGTTTGCTACATAATAAGGACACCAAGACCCCGAAAAATGCTGCAAAAAGTATTGGTAAGGATGTCAGTTCCTGGACGGTTAGACGCGCATTAAATAGAATTGGTTTAGTAGCCAGTGTGAAAAAGAAAAAGCCAGCACTTTCCGATAGAAATGTGAAAAGGCGCCTTCATTTCTGTAAAACCCACAAAAATTCGACAGTAGATGACTGGAAACGGGTTATTTGGAACGACGAAACTAAAGTCAACCGATATCAGTCTGATGGAAAAGAATACTATTGGCATAGGCCGCAGGAGCACATCCAAAAGCACCATGTGAAGGAAACGATGAAACATGGTGTCGGCAGTATAATGGTGTGGGGATGTTTTACTTGGTGGAACATTGGACCTTTGGTGAGAATCCAAGGTATAATGAAGAAGGAGGATTACCTGAATATTCTACAAACAAATTTACCAGAATTTGTTGACGAGAGTGCTTATCCAACCGAAGAAGTTGTTTTTCAGCAAGACGGTGATCCGAAGCACACGGCCAAAATAGTTAAAAGCTGGTTACAAAACCAACCTTTTGGGACAATGGAATGGCCTGCACAAAGCCCAGACCTGAATCCTATAGAAAATTTATGGGCTATTGTGAAAAGAAGGCTGGGAGCATATGAAAACCCACCAAAAAATGTTGACGAGCTTTGGGAGAGAATACAACATGAATGGCGAGCTCTTGACCGTGATATCATCCAAAAGTTGGTGGTTAGTATGCCAAAACGTATTGAAAGCGTAATTAAAAATAAAGGCCTTTGGACGAAATATTAAATTGGCAACGTTAATTGGTTTCAACAAACGCCGCATACAAAAGCGCAAACAGTGCAAAAGTGTTCGAATAGTGAATTTTTTTATTTTTTTTGAAGCAATTCATATGAGTTTTTGTGCTTTATAATTTAGAATAATGTTCAGTTAAATAAAAAAACAACATATATTTGATAATATACCTATATTTGTATTATTTTCATTACCTTACTTCCTTAGTGCAAAACATGCGGACAGTTTAGCTTCCCACTGTATATATTACAATATTTCGTATTACTCATATATTGCCTATATATTTTTCGTATTAAGTCACTGTGCATAGTTATCACCAAAAAAAGAAGAGACAATTTTGTATTTCCACAGAGATTAAAATACTTGCATATTAATATTGCACTCCGAGTACGTAACGTTATATTTTATTGCTTATTATTAAGCTTATTTGTAATACGTATGTACATACATTTATGGAATTATCATTATCTCCCGTTTTATTCATTGTACACATTATTTCTTTTATTTAACATTTTTTATAAATTCTTTTGAAATTAAATTGAAAGTCAATCGTGATTCGTTACAGATCTGTCTAGATGCATTAAATAAAGAAATTGATATTACTGAGAAAAAATCGCTTTTAATTGAAATAGACAAAAAGTGGAAAAAGGGTGTTTAGCAGACAAACACACACTAGTTTCCACAAAATACTCATCTTAAACAGTCGTCGTCCAAGTTTAAAATTTATACGTATATTTGGTTGTCCTGCTCTTGCTCATATTTCAAAAGAAAAACGTCCCAAGTTAGATAGTAAATCAATTGAATGTATCATGGTAGGATACAGTTCTGAAAGTAAAGCCTATAGATTATTCAACCCGAAAAATAATCATATAATAATCAGTCGTGATGTAATATTTTCAGAGCAAAGAAAAGTTATAAAAAGAAATGGCGATTTTCTTCAAAATTAATAATAATGAAATGTTGTTTGTAACGATTTTTGTAGACGATATTTTAATATTTTCCAACAAATTAAGTATGATAAAAATAGTGAAGGAGAAACTTAGCAGTAAATTTAAAATGAAAGATATGGATGAAGCTTCAACAATACTTGGAATGAAAATTAAACGCTATAAAGATTCAATTAAAATTGATCAATCACAATGTATATTAGATGTGTTAAAACATTTTGGCATGAGTGATTGCAATCCTACAACAACACCCATGTGCTACAATCAAAAATTATCAAAGAATATGTGCACATAAAGAAACAAACGAAGAAATGTCAAAAGTTCCACATATGGAAGCAATAGGATATTTGTTATATGCTGCACAAATTTCACGTCCTGATATATGTTAAGGGGTAAACATATTAAGTCGCTTCAGCACAAATCCTGGAAAACCACATTGGGAAGCTGTAAAACGGATTATGCGATATTTAAAAGGAACCATTAATAAAGAATTGTATATAACAAGAAACCAGATGATGAAATAATAGGATTTTGTGATGCTGTTTGGGCTGGGAATTTAGATGATCGTAAATCCACTACAGGATATATTTTTACATATCAGTCTGGGGCTATTTCATGTAACACTAAGAAGCAAAAGACAGTAGCATTGTCATCAACCGAAGCTGAATTTATGTCAGTTACTGCTGCAATATAAGAATCAGTGTGGCTAAAGCGTTTAGATGCTGAACTTGCTCCCAAAGTAAAGTTTAGAGCAATTTTATTTTGTGATAAAAAGGGCGCAATTCAAGTTGCTTTAAATAACAATTATTCACCAAGAACTGAACATGTCGATATCAAGGCCAAATTCATTCGTCAGAAGATAGAAAACAAAAATGTAGTTCTCAAATATGTTCCTACAAATGAGATGGTCGCAGGCATTTTTACTAAAAATGTAACTCCGCAGAAATTGGAATATTTATGTAACAAATTTTGGCTTATTTAATCTTGTATTGTATTTTATATAAATTGCATCTGAATTGTAATATATAGTTTCTGTTGATATTTTTATGTAAATGTTACCATTCAGGGAGAGTGTTGAGAAGAGAATGTAAATTATATATGTAACATCTTTATTAACTCATGCACTTTATTTGTATCAACCAGTGGTGGGCACCGTCAATTTATTGGTAAATTGTGTATGTGTTGAGGTTGCAAGCTACCCACCAAACAAAAATTCAAGCGTTTGAAAGATAATGGTGCATTATATATTTACAAATAAGTACCAATATTTTCTAAGTTGAAAAAAAATTTTGATTACGTAAAATTATTAATTAAAAATAAAACTAAGCAAACAGTCAAATGAAATAAATTAAAAAAGATAGGATAATAATTTGTTATGTTTTCCATTCAAGAAAAAAAATATAAAAGAATGGTTGTTTGCTGGAGCATAACACTGAATATTCGCAAAAAAAACACGTTTGGATGTTGGATAAAATATTTTTGATAAGATTTTGCACAGACTAATTAATAAAACTAAGTGTATTACTAAATTAGGAATTAGTATATGTAGTCCGTTATTGAAGAAAAATTGTATAAAAGGCATTGTATGTAACCGAGAACATTGTTTATGACAAAATATTTTTCGCATATCATAATGACTGAAATTGTTTGCTGGACAAATATTCTGGAAAAAAATTTGTAAGCATCCGCCTGATATTCATTCGTCGCTGTCTTATCGACGACTAAATTAAAGAGGGTAAGAATACGTGTGAATGATGATTATACTATAAACACTTGTTATGAATAACATGTAGTTACCAATGATTTTTTACTCGTACATATATTGTAATTGAAAATATAATATTAGATATATGTGGTATTCACACTTCGTGCCATTTAGTCATATTGTCACAAAGTCATAATATTTTAGACCAGGTTAAAAAAGTTGTTGTGCTGCATACAAACAAGTCATAAAAAAAGCACTCTTTCAGGTATGTTTTTGTTTTGTAATAAAATAGCTCTAGAGATCTGAGTCGAACGGTTGAAAATCTTTAGGCGAGACAGTGATAGTCAATGTTTGCCGCCGTTACTTATAAATGATTCACCACTAAAAAACGGCTAAAAAATTATTCATACCTATATGTCTGTACATTAAATCACATTTTTATAACATAAAATATATTAAAAGAGAACTAAATCGCAAAAACTAAATATATACATGAGAAAATTTTTTCTCGGTTAACTTACGTAGCTGGCAGCCACTGAACGTTTTTCCTATGCCACCGCAAAAAAAATTTATTCAGCTCATATCAAGGCAGCAGCTGTTTTAGTTTATATGTACATACAAATTCATTTAGATATTCTTGTGCACCAGAAGACAAATTTAATAATATTAAATAGAAATAGAGTTTTTAGACTTTTTGGCATCTTCAAACAACTTTATTACAATTATCTTAATTATGTTTTGCTTTGATAACATCTAATTACACACTTGTTGTTTTCTTATCTGCTGATCGATGTTTGAAATAGCATACTAAGTTATGACGGGTAGTTCACACTAGTCATATATTTCGTGCTATTATTTTATGACTTATGACTACAGTGTGAATACTCCAGTAGTCTTTTAAATAAATCTATCACAACAGAATCACTCTTTGAAATCCGACTGAAAATGTAGAAGATATAAGTAAAAATGTATTTTGGCGACCCCTACTTTCAGTAAAAAAAAATTTTTTTCGAACTCGCCTTGCAACAATCCTTTATATTCGGTGGTGTACGGCGACTTTTTTTTGGCTGTAAGGCGAGACGCTCTAATATGCAGTCTTAACAAAATTCAACACAAATATTAAGGGCTTTGTACATCGCCCGCCGATCTTGTTGCAAGGTGTCATGTGACCGTTATGTACTCAATTGTTTTGGCTAATACAAATTGCAATTGCTTAATATAAAATATTGTTTGTAACGATTGTTATATAACGCTACACTAATCTGTTACACTCTTATTCGTATATTAAAATTTTCAATATGGATTTTTTTTTTCAGTTTCACCATTAAATATAAGACTCTTGGGAGCTCACCAACCTCTTTCTGCGGGACGACGTTATGACCTTCTGTGTCAAAGCTCTGGTTCCCGTCCACCAGCAGTAATAACTTGGTGGTTAGATGGAGTGCGATTAGAAAAGACAACGGAAACGGTGAGTGTTAAAACAATAAAATAATATAGAAATGGGGAAGATATATTTTATGGAAATATATATACATATATATATATATATATATATATATATATATATATATATATATCATATATATATATATATATATATATGTATATATATATATATATATATATATATATATATATACATATATATATATGTATATCTACATATATCTACTAAGGGTCTGCAACGAATAAGATTTCGGATAAGTCAAGACATTCGAACAAAACGCGAGTAATGAAGAGAAGGTTTCATGGACGCATACCAACGTGTATGTAGCAGAGTTCGTACTTGTTCAGTAAGTACGGAACATACAAAAATGAGAACATAAGAAAAATAACTTCCTCAAACTTTATGTTTCTACTCATTATACTTCAAATACTTTTACGACAGTGTTAAGTTTCATAATGATGTTATTATTTTCTAGAAATGTAGTCTTTTAACAGACAATTATTGTACAACATGAAGTTCGATCTTCAATTCTTACTCGACATATTTGACGAATGACTCGAACATAAAATTACGAAGCACTTTTATAATTGACCAAACAAAAAAATTGTCCTTTGATGTTATTTTAGAAAATAAGTACAACATTTTGTTGTAGAGCAGAGTACAGTATGAAAATATGTACAAGCTTTGCCATATTAGGAGTACTTTTTTCTTCAAATACATTTATGCAGAGCTCTAATATCTATCTATCTATCTATCTATCTATATATATATATATATATATATATATATATATATATATATATATAACAAAGTCGTATTAGTTACATTATTTATAACTCAAGATCGACTGATCCGCTTTGGTTGCAAATTAGTGGGAGTGTAGCTTAGAACCAGGAGACGGACATAGGATACCAAAGCTTCGAATACCCTAAAGATGTGGGCCACCCTAAATACCCTAAAGATGTGGGACACTCCACCCCCATTATATGGGTATCAAATGAAAGCGATTGTTGAGAAGGAAAAATAAAACATAATAAAATTATTTCACAAACAATATGGCGGACGTCCCAATATGGGACGCTACTTTTTTTCCATCTACATGATATGAGTATAAAATAAAAGGGATTTTTGAAAAAGAATAATAAAATATAGAAAAACCTCTTAAAAACAAAATGGCGGATCACCACTATGACATGGGTACCACACTTAAAGAGTTCTGGAAGAGCGAACACAAAATATAATGAAATATCTCCAAACACTTTATGAGACCCGCCCCACAAAATGGTCATACCACTACTTTTTATACACCACACGATTGATACCCATATCAAATTAAAGAAATTATTGAGAAGGAAACTGAGTCTAAAATATAGTAACTCCAAAAAAAATCTAATTATATATTCATTCTGACCTTATCGACTAAAAAAAACTAAAAACCTCGACTTTGTATTATTTTTTCTGTGATGATATATAACTTTCTATATATACACTTGAGCATTCGGATCTTAAGCATTGATTTTATAGTAAATTTTAATTTTTTTTAAATAGTTATGAAATTTTTATTTGACATATTGTTGTCACAATACTATTTTAAATGAAATTTATTTGTTGGTGGTCAAGCACTGTCTATATGCATTTCACTGGTGCTTTACCAAATCATCAGTAGACTTTAACCACAGTTTTGAAAAGTTAAAAACTTCTTATCTTACGCATATACTTCCGAAAACCATCTGAGAATTCACAATTTGTAAATTACAAACAATTTTCAAAAATCACAACAGAATAAGCAATGTAGGCCTTGAAACTCATACAAAACTAAACCAACAAATAAATTATATTCGATATGAATCTATTTTATTTTTCTACACCTTTATACAATCAGAAATCCATTGGATAACAAGAAAAGTATTTATAAGGCAAAATGAAAAATAAAATTTAAATCAAACTGTTATGAAATTTTTATTTGAAATATTGTTGTCACAATACTATTTTAAATGAAATTTATTTGTTGGTGGTCAAGCAATGCCTATATGCATTTCATTGGTGCTTTACGAAATCATCAGTAGAGTTTAACCACAGTTTTGAAAAATTAAAAACCTCTTATCTTATGCATATACTTCCGAAAACCATCTAAGAATTCACAATTTTTAAATTACAAACAATTTTCAAAAATCACAACAGAATAAGCATAGTAGGCCTTTGTAAAAGGTTCTTTGTAAATAATTTTAACTCTTTTTAGTTTTTAATTTGGCATTGAGCTTCTGCTCTTTGCCGTTGCTTTATTTTGAATGAATTTTTATTCTTAATCTAAAATTGTCTTAAGCTAAACTTAAAGAATAATTCTTACAAATACTTAAACAATAATTTCTTAAATGTAAACAAATATATTTTGTTAATATAAATAATTGTGCATGATATATGGTCATACACAAGAGTTTATTGGTTATTGCTTATTGACCACCCAGATCGTGGGAAAATGCTTACACTGTACTAATACATATCAGAGCAGTGTGCGTGTTTATTTAAAATAAAATATCATATTGCTTACAGATGGTAGAGCAACAGCGGCACAATTTGCACCCTATCATGACCATACAAAGGGTGTGGTCATGGTGATAATAGAAACACGCTACACCTCCCTTTTTAACAAAAGAATGATCAATTACATTTTAACTTTGATCATTCTTTAGGTGGTTTTTATTTTGTATTTTGTAAGTATATTTATTCCTATATCTCTAAATCTTTACTATTCTAGTTCTAAACGTAGAGTTTCCTTATTCTATTATGATTCTATATCCTACCTTTTAAAATAAATCCTATGCTAAGTACTTATAAAATTCTATTTGCTGTTATAGTATTTAAGCCTATTCTTATGTACTACTTGTTCTTTATTTGTTATTTTGTCAACTATTGTTACATTATTTCTTAAATCTAATTTCTTTATTCTAAAGGGACCCTTATATTGGTTATCTAATTTGTGTCCTGTCTCATTTTTGAGTAAAACCAGATCTCCTATTTTATATTCTATTTCAATTGATCCCTTATCATAATGCAACTTTTGTTTTATTTTATACTTATCTAACATATCCTTATCTCTACTATGCGCTATTTCTAGTCTAAATCTAACTTCCTTAGCGTAATTATCTATATTATACAAAGGTGTTATTGAATTAACACCACTAAATTGTTGGAACCCATTTGGAAGTCTACCAAAAACTAACTCGTAAGGGCAGTAGTCATGAACTGTGGATGGCGTTGTATTAAAACAATATGTGAAATATCGTAGCCATTCATCCCAATCGCTTTTGTCAACGGATATGTAAGATCTCACATACTCGTTGAAGGTTCTGTGACTTCTTTCAACAGTTCCAAGCGTCTGATGGTGGTAAGCAGTTGATGTCAGTTTTTCTACTTTCAAAAGGTTACAAAGTTCGTCAAGTATTGAGTTTTTATACTCTGTACCCATGTCCGAAATGAACGTCTTCATCGGACCATAGGTAAGAATAAAATTTTCAAAAATAGCTTTTGCAACTGATTTAGCACTTTTATCCTGTATAGGTACCGTTACAAGATATTTTGTCAAGTCGCATATTATTGTTACAGCATATTCATTACCATTTAATGACTTTGGTAGTGGACCAATTGTATCCACCACCACTGTATCAAAGGCTTTGTCTGGCGTATTTGTCAATGTCAATGGCATTTTTGTATTTTTTGTTATTTTTGACGTTTGGCATTTTTGGCACACTTTAACATATTTTGTAATGTCGCGAGTCATATTTTTCCAATAATAATATCTTTTTATTTTATTAAGAGTTCTTGAAACACCGGAATGTCCACCTTCAGCTGGATCATCGTGGTATCGTTTCAATATCTCTGATATTGAGTTATTATTTGTTATGTGGGTCACCTCACTAAGCAGCGCTACTTTTAATAATTTTAATAATTTATTGCCCATTTCTTTAAATTCATTAATAGAGACAAATTCGAAAATTTTCTCACTAGGTGCCAATTGCACCTTTTTAATATTTAGTTTATCGGCCACTTCTTCGAGCCTTGGGAAAAATAGTTCTAGGTCTAATTTCCCATTAATAAACAATTCATTTACTGGAATACGTGCAAATACACATTTACCACGTTTAATATAAATATATTGAGGGTTAATCTTTAGTTTGCAATATTTTCTGACGTCAGAGTTTATAATTGGTTCAAATATATTGGGCTTCATATTTTTATCATTTTGGTGCCTTTTGTTTGTTTCAATTGGAACTTTTTCTAATGCCTTATTTGCCATTGGACGTGTAGTCATTTTAAGTATTTTATTATTTATTTCTTATATTCTTCCAAGTCCAGTCTCATTCTTGTTAATTTTGAACTTGGATTTTTCATTGAAAATAAGTAAGATAATGGTCTGTGGTCAGTGCGAACTAAGAAATGATTTCCATATATGTATGGTCTGAAATGCATTATAGCCCAATGTATTGCTGTCAATTCCTGTTCTATTGTTGATTTATTGCTTTCGCCCTTTGTAAATATCTTGGATGCATATGCAGTTGGTAATTGCTTTCCGTCATGCTCTTGTGTCAAAACAGCACCACAAGCTTGTTTACTTGCGTCTGTTGTTATGCAGAATTCTTTGGAAAAATCTGGATACTGAAGCAGTGTAGGATTCATTAGTGCCCTTTTTAGGTTATTAAAGGCTGAATCACAAGCCTCAGTCCATTCGAATTTTACATTTTTCTTTGTCAAATGAGTCAGATGTCTAGAATGATCCGAAAAATTTTTAATTAATCTCCTGTAGTAGTTGCAGAAGGCTACGAACCTTTTTGCTTCATCAGCATTTTTAGGCGTAGGATAATTTTCTATTACGCTGTATTTGCTGTCGTCTGGGAGTATTCCTTTATCCGTGCATTTGTGTCCTAGGTATGTTACCTCTCTTCTAAAGAACGCACATTTATCAGGATTTAACTTGAGATTATATTTTCTACATAATTCAAAGACATCTGTCAAGTTCGAAAGCATATGCCCCTCAGAACAACCAAGCACCACCAGGTCATCCATATATAGGAAAGCCTGGTCGGGTTTAAGTCCACTAAAAGCAATTGTCATCATCCTTTGGAATGAATTCGGCGCAACTTTCAGACCATAGGGCAATCTAGTGAATTTATATGCCCCATTATTTGTTGAAAATGATTTTAGATCTCTAGAGTTTTGTTCTAAACCTATTTGGTGGAAACCAGACATTAAGTCCAGACAAGAAAAATATTTTGCTCTGCCCAGTTGATCCAAAATATCGTCTATTCTAGGCAAAGGGAATTTATCCGCAATTAGCTTTTTATTAATTTGTCTATAATCTATTACTAGTCTCCATCGTCTCTTATCGGAATTGGGAAGAGATTTTTTCGGAACCAACAAAATTGGACTATTGTATTCAGAATGTGATGGCTCAATAATTTTATCATCTATAAGTTTTGTAACTTGTCTATTGATTTCTTCTTTGTGAACATGTGGTAATCGGTAGTTTTTAATATATACCGGGCTATTGTCTTTTACTCTCAACTTTTGCTCATAGAAGTTATTAGTTGTAATGGTTTCTGATTCCAGACCGAAAATGTCACTATATGCTGTACATAGTTCCGTTAAATGATGTTTAAACTGTTCAGGGAAATTTTTCTTTAAAATGTTTATTATTTCTGTTTTTCTGTTTTTATTTTTAACCTGCTTTGTTTCCATTATATCATAATCGGAAGAATTTTCAAATTTTATTTTATCTATTGTGACTGAAGCGATAGCGTCATTAGTGTTAAGAACACGAATAAATGCTTTGTCCGATTTCACCAGGGTGTTTGCAATAAAAACACCTGGCTCAGGTTCCTGATTTGGCACCAGTATCTCGGGATCGCAATCAATGAAATTGACCTGGCATATTACCTCAGACCTTGGTGGCAAAATTAATTTATTTTGGTTATTTGTTATTTTTATTTCTATAGGTCTTGATAAACCTGTCGGACGTACCACAAAGTAATCAGAATCATTGTTAAACTCTAGTATGCAATTATGTTTTTTGATAAAGTCCATACCAATGATTCCATCGCAGGGTATTGGAAAATTATTTTGTACAGCTTGAAAGTAATGTTGTATTTTAAAATTTTGAATTTTCATATTTATACTGACTGTTCCCAATGATTGAATTTGTCCATTTCCTATACCACTCATTGTTGTTTTTCTATTTGTATTTATTTGGTTTGTTTTTAAAGTTATTGTTTTTATGATTGAAATATCTGCGCCAGTATCGACTAACAAGCTTATTATTTGGTCTGTATTGTCCACTTCTATGTTTATAAAAGAACCCAAGTTAAGGTTTAAATTGTATATTTTGTGTCTGGTTATCTTAGGGGGGTATATTAGTTTTCCGAATTATTAATCGTTGAATCTGTTGTGTTTATATAATTTCGGTTTCCATTATTTCGGTTGTCTCTGTTGTTATAATTGTAACCTCTATTGTTATTGTAATAGTGGCCTCTATTATTTCTGTGGTCATAGTTTCCACGTCTGTTATTTCTATTTCCATTATATCGTTCGTTATTATAATTGTAATAGTTTTGGTAACCACCATAGTTACCACGTCCACCTCTTTGATATCTATTATTTTGAAATTGTTGTCGTTGAGGTGTTTGGTACCCGAATGCCAGTACAGCGTTCTGTTGGTTATTTGTTTCCGTACAACTTCCTATAAATTTAGATATGACCTCATTCATATCTTTAAAGTTTCCTGATTCCATGATCATTTTAACCTTTTCATTTGTAGCATTTTTAACTATGGCTGCTACAGCCGAATTTGTTGAGTATTTTCTTGCTGTCTCGTTGGGCAATCCATCCGAGATATATTCTGTTTCTAACCTTTTTGTCAATTCTTCTATCTCGTTTGCATATACATTGGCAGTTTTGCCTTGCTGTTTAGTATTTAATATTTTAGATTGTATTACCTCAACTGATTCTCCTTTAACTGTTGCTTTTAGTTTAGCAACAATTTCTGCAATAGTTGATTCGGCAGAAATTACATTTCTAGCTGTTCCTATTAGTTTTGTCTTTATTATATTGACAGCCAGTTCCTCATGAGTTTCCTTGACTGTGTCTAACAGTGTTAGAGCGTCTATGAAACTTTGAAGATTTATTGAATTTCCATCAAATGTTGGCAATATTTTGGCAGCCGTGCCTATAAATTCTATTGTTGTTTGTGGCATTTTGTCAATAATTTTGTTTTCCTGTTTTATTTGATATTTGAAGTCTACATGCTCATGAAGAGATTCAGGGATTTCAATATTAATTTCTTTCTTTACACTAACCACCAATGTTTTTTGTCTTACATCTCCATAAAAAGCATCTGCAGTTATTTGGTGTGTTTTAGTTAAATCGGAATAACTTGTATTAAAAAGGATTCTAATTTCTTCTAATTTTTGTAAAATTATTTTGAAATGCTTTTCCACGGTTTCTGGTCTAGTGTCTCTATCTACGCTTAGGCATTTACAAGATCTTAATAAGATTTCTTTATAATTTCTTGCTTTTTGCAAAACATATTCCCATTCCATTTGTTTCGTATTTATATTTTGTTTATACTGTCAACCGTTGCCAATCTACGGGTGTAGTCCTTTTTTATAGAGCGTTTGAGTAACTGATATATATTTATTAGTGTTTGAACTGTCAATAATGCTGTAATAATTATAAGGTAGATTGTTGGAATTTCCACCTTTATTACTATGTCATTTACGACGTTAGCGTTTGGTTTCTCTATTTTAGATTCAGTTCCACCCATTTTAAAGTTTCATTAAAAATTTATGTCAACAGTTTAATTGAATTCAAATGAATTAAAATTATGTTCATCAAACTGTCTCTTTTGTGTCAATATTTGGTGGTTATTTTATATTAATGCTTGTGACTTTACTATGTATTTTTATACCCTCCAAAAAAGAATTTGGAGGGTATATTCACTTTGTCATTCCGTTTGTAATGCATCGAAATATCCATCTCAGACCCCATAAAGTATATATATTCTTGATCAGTGATGAAATCTAAGACGAACTGAGCATGTCCGTCCGTCCGTCCGTCTGTGGAAATCACGATTCAATCCAAACGAAAAGAGCTAGACTCTTGAAATTTGGCATAAATATATTTTAAAACTTAGAGCAGGTTAAGTTCGAAGATGGGCTAAATCGGGCAAGAGGGAAAAAAGTTCCCCTAAGAAGAACTAAACCAACCCAGAAAAAACAACATAATTTTTAAAGTTTTTTGGTTATTTTGTTAAGCAAATGATATATTTTTATGTCAAATACGGTCAAACGCCTTAAACTTGGAGCCATTAAATAAAATAAAAATATTTTTTGACCCCGCCCACTTTAGTGGGCGTTATTATAGGCAAAAATAGCATAAAAATTTAACAAATTGTTTTACTTAAGCCTATATTCCTTAAAAATAACACTTTTAAGCTTTAATGACGAAGCTGAGACGAAACCTGGTACTACTCTGCCCTACCCCCTCCTTCCCCTTCGCCCCCTAAATGACCCTACCAAAAAAAAAAAAAAAATTTAAATTTTGTATATAATCATCCCAAGCATTTATCTTTAGAGTTATATGACTGCCGATTTCTGCCCTACCTCCCCCCCCCCACCTCTTCCTTTGCCCCCTAAATGACCCTAACAAAAAAAATTTTTTTTTTAAATTTTGTATATAATCATCCCAAGTATTTATCTTTAGAGTTTTATGACTGCCGATTTCTGCCCTACCCCTCCCCCCTTTTCCTTTGCCCCCAAAATGACCCTACCAAAAAAAAAATGTTTTTTTAAATTTTGTATATAATCATCCCAAGCATTTATCTTTAGAGTTTTATGACTGCCGACTTCTGCCGTACCCCCCCCCCCCCCTCTTCCTTTGTCCCCAAAATGACCCTACCAAAAAAAAAAATGTTTTTTTTAAATTTTGTATATAATCATCCCAAGCATTTATCTTTAGAGTTTTCTGACTGCCGATTTCTGCCCTAGCCCCCCCCCCTTCTTCCTTTGCCCCCTAAAATTACCCCACCAAAAAAATTATTTATGGGCAAAAATAGCATAAAAATTTAACAAATCGTTTTACTTAAGCCTATATTCCTTAAAAATAACACTTTTAAGCTTTAATGACGAAGCTGAGACGAAACCTGGTACTACTCTGCCCTACCCCCTCCTTCCCCTTCGCCCCCTAAATGACCCTACCAAAAAAAAAAATTTTTTTTAAATTTTGTATATACTCATCCCAAGCATTTATCTTTAGAGTTTTATGACTACCGATTTCTGCCCTACCTCCCCCCCCCCCTCCTATTCCTTTGCCCCCTAAATGACCCTACCAAAAAAAAATTTTTTTTTTTTAAATTTTGTATATAATCATCCCAAGCATTTATCTTTAGAGTTTTATGACTGCCGATTTCTGCCCTACCCCCCCCCCCCCCTCTTTCTTTGCCACTAAAATGACCCTACCAAAAAAAATGTTTTTTTAAATTTTTTATATAATCATCCCAAGCATTTATCTTTAGAGTTTTATGACTTCCGATTTCTGCCCTACACCCCCCCCCCCCCCCTCTTCCTTTGCCACCTAAATGACCCTACCAAAAAAAATTTTTTTTTAAATTTTGTATATAATCATCCCAGGCATTTATCTTTAGACTTTTATGACTGCCGATTTCTGCTCTAGCCCCCCCCCTTCTTCCTTTGTCCCCTAAAATGACCCTACCAAAAAAAAAATTTTTTTTTAAATTTTGTATATAATCATCCCAAGCATTTATCTTTAGAGTTTTATGACTGCCTGTTGCTGCCCTACCCCCTCCTCCTCCTTTGCCCGCTAAATGACCCTATTAAAAATAAATATAAATTTTTTTTTATTTTGTGTTTAATATTCCTAGCAATTATTTTTACAGTTTTATGTGTATCTGTTTCTGCCCTACCCCCTCTCCCCCTTCGCCCTTTAAATGACCCTATCAAAAAAAAAGAAATTTTAATTTTGTATATAATTATCCCAAGCATTTATTTTTAGAGTTTTATGACAAAGGTGAAATGTTTCCCCCACAGCCCTTGCCAGAGCGACCCCGCCAAAATACAGTTTTTATAGCCTCCAAAGAGAATTGTGATGAAGTCTAAGACGGTCTAGCAATGCCCATACGTTCGTCTGTGGAAAACATGATATTGTATATTTTTGAACCCCGCCCCCTTTAGTGGGCGTTGACGTACGATATTATATAAAGGAACTCTGTCCCACCAAGTTAAACATATCAAATTCACTTACTAAATATTTGGAGGGTATTTAAGATTCGACCCGGTCGAATATAACGTTTTTACTTGTTGTATTTGTGTTTTTTTTTCAATAAGTTTGCCGCTTGCAAAAAGTCTTCTACGTATGTCTTTGGTTTTTCTCCTATTCCTGTCTGTCTGTTTCTTCTACCTTTCCTTATTAGAATTCTATATATAAAGATTTCTTTAAAAAAAAATTCTACCCTATTTGAAATCTATTGTCGGGTTCGTTTTGTCTTCATGCGACAGTTTACAACTTCAAGAAGTCAGACTTACAAAATTTTGCCTGACCCGATTTTTACTGCCGTCATGAATGTTAGTAAAAGTTTGAAAAATTGTCAGGGTCTTGTTAATGCTTATAATTTACATGGGATGTATGGCACCGCGTGGCATTCTGTACACTTCTATGCACCGACGTACCAAGCGCTGTCATCCATGGGTCAAAACCAATTGTGACCCAACGGGATTTAAACCTTATTTACTATGCAATTCCAAGAGGGACTCGTAAGTATCAAGTAATTGCAGTTTTAGTATGATTACTTATATGTTATTGTTAGGTGTTTTATAATCCATAATAAAAGAATGTAAAATTATATTTATTTATTTTTACTTATTACTCATTTAATTTATTAAATAAAATTTTATTAATGATAATGCTATATAATAATTTTAATTTCTCTATTAAACTTTTAATTGAATTATTTTAGTGTCTTTTAAACTTTGTGTTTGTTAATTTCTTATTTAAAGGTTTAAAATATTTAGATTTTTGTAATAAAAAGATATTTTCAATTATATTTTAATATTTTATTCATTTTCACTTATTAGTTGATCTGCATCGCACCAATAAATAATAATAAAACACAATAAACAATAGTGAAACACAATAAAGCTAAATAAATCAAATAAAAAAAAAGATTGATTTCTTCAATAATAAAAATCTTTACCATATTGGATTCGTTACATTTCTTGCTGATGATGGTGTTACTTCGTCTGGATGAAGGCTGGTTATTTCTGGTGGTTTTTCACAATTATTTCGTGTTGTTGAAGGCTGTTTATTTTTTCCGGATATTTGCCCGAACTACAGGAAGATTATGTTGGGTTTTCTTCTGTTTCACTGGGAATTGGCGGATTTTCTTCTATTTTTTTTTTACTGGTGATTTTTCAAAACTTTTATTAGTGCTGGCTGGGGTTGTTTTTGTTGGATTTTTCTTTGTAGATTTTATTTTTTTTTTTTTTAAAGATATTTCTGTTGTTGTTATTTTCTTGCAGTTTGTGTGTATTTTTTTTATTTTGTTTTTATTTTAGTTTTCTTTTTGGTTTTTAAATCAAATTAAATAAAATGATTAATAATTTATATAAGTTCACAAACTTTTGTTATCCTTTAAGGATAATGGCAGGATCGCCATGTAAAAGGTTCTTTGTAAATAATTTTAACTCTTTTTAGTTTTTAATTTGGCATTGAGCTTCTGCTCTTTGCCGTTGCTTAAACATTTAAAATAAAATATCATATTGCTTACAGATGGTAGAGCAACAGCGGCACAATTTGCACCCTATCATGACCATACAAAGGGTGTGGTCATGGTGATAATAGAAACACGCTACACCTTGAAACTCATACAAAACTAAACCAAGAAATAAATTATATTCGATATGAATCAATTTTATTTTTCTACACCTTTATACAATCAGAAATCCATTGGATAACAAGAAAAGTATTTATAAGGCAAAATGAAAAATAAAATTTAAATCATACTGTTATGAAATTTTTATTTGACATATTGTTGTCACAATACTATTTTAAATGAAATTTATTTGTTGGTGGTCAAGCACTGTCTATATGCATTTCACTGGTGCTTTACCAAATCATCAGTAGACTTTAACCACAGTTTTGAAAAGTTAAAAACCTCTTATCTTATGCATATACTTCCGAAAACCATCTAAGAATTCACAATTTGTAAATTACAAACAATTTTCAAAACTCACAACAGAATAAGCATAGTAGGCCTTGAAACTCATACAAAACTAAACCATGAAATAAATTATATTCGATATGAATCTATTTTATTTTTCTACACCTTTATACAATCAGAAATCCATTGGATAACAAGAAAAGTATTTATAAGGCAAAATGAAAAATAAAATCTAAATCAAACTGTTATGAAATTTTTATTTGACATATTGTTGTCACAATACTATTTTAAATGAAATTTATTTGTTGGTGGTCAAGCAATGTCTATATGCATTTCACTGGTACTTTACCAAATCATCAGTAGACTTTAACCACAGTCTTGAAAAGTTAAAAACCTCTTATGTTATGCATACACTTCCGAAAACCATCTGAGAATTCACAATTTGTAATATACAAACAATTTTCAAAAATCACAACAGAATAAGCAATGCAGGCCTTGAAACTCATACAAAACTAAACCAACAAATAAATTATATTCGATATGAATCTATTTTATTTTTCTACACTTTTATACAATCTGAAATCCATTGGATAACAACAAAAGTATTTATAAGGCAAAATGAAAAATAAAATCTAAATCAAACTGTTATGAAATTTTTATTTGACATATTGTTGTCACAATACTATTTTAAATGAAATTTATTTGTTGGTGGTCAAGCAATGTCTATATGCATTTCATTGGTGCTTTACCAAATCATCAGTAGACTTTAACCACAGTTTTGAAAAGTTAAAAACCTCTTTTCTTATGCATATACTTCCGAAAACCATCTGAGAATTCACAATTTGTAAATTACAACCAATTTTCAAAAATCACAACAGAATAAGCATAGTAGGCCTTGTTAGTTGTTAATGTTTAGAATTATGAATTCTTTATTTATCAAAGTCAGTCAACCCAGCCAAGACTGAGTTGGTGCTCTTCACTAGGAGGTACAAGACCGATAGCTTTATACACCCAAAGCTTAACGGCACCTCCTTGGAACTATCTAAAACCGCCAAGTACCTGGGTGTGATTCTGGATAGTAAGCTATCATGGAATCAGAACATACAGGCGAGAGCGGAAAGGGCCTTAGTGGCTATTTATACATGCAAAAGGGCAGTAGGCCTCAAATGGGGTATCAACCCTAAGGGGATCAATTGGATCCTTGAGGCTGTTATTAAACCAGTACTCTTTTACGGGGTATTGGTTTGGTGGAATGCGATGGACAAGCAGGCTCATCGCAGGACCTTTGAAAAAGTCTTTCGGGTCGTAGCGAGACTGATGACAGGCGCACTACGATCTACACCAACGGGAGCAATTTTTGCAATGCTAAACTGGCTCCCGGTTGACATTCTGGCCAGACAACTGGCTCTATTCTCAGCGGTCAGGTTGAATACAGTATGTCCATGGACTAGGACTGACTATGGGCATGCTAGGATTTTAAGAGAGCACTCGGAAATCCATGCCAACATTGACTACTGTGTACCAAGACCCTTCTTTGGTGGACTTTTCCGTTCCATTGTCGTTGACAGGGAACAGGTGGACAGGCTTTCCTTTCCCGAGGATTCAGTTAGAGTTTTCACTGACGGATCCAAAAGGGGAATAAGAACGGGCGGAGGCTTCTATGTGGAGAACTTCAATGTTAGATCTCCATTCCGGCTCCAGGACGGTTGTACTGTCTTACAGGCCGAAATCTCTGCTATTACTCGGGCAGCGAGGTGGCTAAGGTACTATAGGATATCGAATGATATCTTCATTGTTACCGATAGCAAGGCAGCCATCTCTGCTATTAGTGGTGTGTACAGTACATCAAAAACTGTGGTCGAATGCCGACTGTCTATCAACGAGATAGCGAGACATTCGAGGGTGACACTGGTTTGGGTGCCAGGGCATTCTGGATGTCCAGGCAACCATACTGCGGATGAGATTGCCAGACAAGGGACTGAATTGAACAGTTCAATGATCAGTCACTTCACTGGCATTTCATTAGCGCGATGCAAGTCTCTGATTCAAAGCGAATCATACAAACTAGCTCAACTTAGGTGGGATAGTGTGGCTAACTGTCTCGTGGCAAGAGCCACGTGGCCCCATTACGATTTGCGCAAAACGCGCGACCTTCTCAAATTTGACAAGGCACGCATGCGTCAACTGGTGACTGTTCTGACAGGACACTGTAGCTTTGGGACTCATGCGAGGAGGATGGGTCTAATATACAACGACTATTGCAGAAGCTGCAATGATGAGGAGGAGGAAGAAACTGTCCTCCATCTTCTGTGTCAGTGTCCTGCCCTCGCTAATGCAAGGGCAGCGGCGCTGGGCTCCCGATTCCTGTCAGACTTAGACAGCCTGGCAAACATGGAGCTTTCAGGGATATCATCCTTCCTCAGGGGTACAGGATGGTTTGAAACGGCGGAGGACATCCCTTAAGAGGTCCTCTGCTTAAGGGCATCACAAAGGGACCGAATTGACGGACCCAAGTGGATTGTCCCGCCAGGGACAACGGCCCTCTAACCTAACCTAACCTAAAGTCAGTCTAATTATATTTCTTTACGATTTGATAGTTTAAACAGTTCGGTAGTTTAAAAAGGAATGACAATAAGAATCAAAGTTCCAATTCATGAACCAAAAAGGGAACAAAAGAAAATAGAAACATTCACTTTGCTATGATTGCCATTTATCTTCAACAGGCCCCTTCAAAGTGGATGTATCTTCACAAAAACAAATTTAATTTATATTCATCAAATTAACACAATTATTATGTTTTATCTTAGGCAAGTTTTTAGTTAATATATCGGCCACCATATTATTCGTTGGACAATACTGTAGGACGATTTCATTTGCCTGGACAACTTGCCTGATATGATGATACTTTATATCCACATGCTTACTGCGTCTGTGGTACACTGGGTTAGTTGCTAGCTTTTGTGCTCCCTGGTTGTCAATATGTAGAACTACTGGCTCACCTTTGGAATAACATAAATCCACTAGAAATTTACGTAAATATACTGCTTCCTTAGCTGCTTCTGAAGCCGCCATATACTCTGCCTCAGTACTGCTCAGAGCTACAGAATTTTGTTTTCGCGACTCCCACGACACCAAACAATTTCCAACAAAGAATAAAAAACCCGTATACGATTTACGGTCTGAAGCATCGCTGCCCCAGTCAGCATCTACGTAGCCACTTACTGTAGAATCTTCTCCTGCTGTGTAGTTCAATTTATATTCTGCTGTGCCAGCCAAATACCTTAAAACGTGCTTAATTGCTTGCAAATGTTCATGGTGCGGATCCGAATTACGTTGGGCCAATTTCGAAACAGAATGTAAAATATCTGGGCGCGTAGTGATAGCTAAGTACATCAGTGTACCAATCATTGACTGATATTGGTGCTGATCGACTTTCTTACAATTTTCTGCACACTGCGACTGGTAACCAGCATCAAGTGGTATTGAAACGGATTTACAATTATACATACCAAACATCTGCAACATGTCTTTAATGTACTGCGTTTGACCAAGTTTTATGGCTCCTGTTTCCCCTTGCCGATCAATCTCCATCCCCAGGAAATGGTGTGGAGTACCTTTATCAGTCACATTGAATTCGTTGCACAATTTCATTTTAATATTCAATACAACCTCTTTATTCTTTCACCCGATAATTAAATCATCGACATAGACCGCTATCAACACTAAATTGTTGTCAAGTACACATTTATACAAGCACGGATCAGACTCAGTAGGCTGAAAACCAAGACTTTTCAAAACGCCATCTAATTTGGAATTCCATTCCCTGCCTGACTGCTTCAACCCATATACATATAGCCTTATTAAGACGAAGGACTCCATTTGGGTTATTTTTATTTTGGAAACCAGGTGGCTGTCTTATGTAGATTTCGTCATGTAAAACACTATTCAAATAGGCTGTACTTACGTCGATTTGGTGAAGGTACATTTTCCACTCAACTGCCAAGGCCAATAGAATTCTTATTGTGGAATATCTAACTACTGGCGAAAATGTCTCCAAGTAGTCTATTCCATACCGCTGGCTACACCCTTTTGCCACGAGCCGTGCCTTACGACGTTCAATGTTGCCTTGCCTATCTCTCTTTACAGCAAAAACCCATTTGCATGATATTGGCTTATGACCATCAGGTAATTCTGCCGACGACCAAGTGTTGTTCTTTTCAAGTGATGAAATTTCTGCCCTCATAGCCTCCATCCAGGAACCGCTTTCGTCACAAGAAACTGCCTCTTCTAAAGTCTGAGGAATTTTTATTTCAACCATGCAATTTAATTCATTATACTGCTTGCGAGGCCTCCCGGGTTTATTGTTTCTAATAATTTTCGGTCTTCCTCTTCCAACTATTTTCGGCTTTTGATCATCATCTTTTATTTCAGGTTGACTGTCTTCATCAGCTGTACTAAATTTTTCGACTTCCCTATTGTTTTCCTCATCTTCACTTTCACTGTTAATGTCAACATTTTCTATTTTATGTGTTTCTGAAATATCCGTGACGTCATCATCAGTTTCAACTCCTTCTGTATACAATGTTAAATAATCTTCAATTTTAACTGACTGTTGCTGTTGATCATCAACCCCTATTCTGTTGTAGCTGCTGTTGTTAAAAATTGTCTCATCAAAACGTACGTCTCGTTGTTCAACAATTTTCTGCGTTTTCTTATCAAACAATCTGTAGGCCTTTGCAACAGTTGAATAACCTACCATAACGAACTCTTCGCCTCTCGGTTCGAACTTTGACTTATGCTTCGCTTTGTCTAATGCAACCGCGTATGAACCAAATGTTCGTAGGTGTTTAACAGAAGGTTGTCTACCATACCATTCCTCAAATGGTGTTGCTTTAGTTGCTTTGGTTGGACATCTGTTACGTATATAGACAGCAGTGTTAACAGCCTCTGCCCATAAACTTTGTTGCATTCCAGAATGAAACAACATCGAAAACTAATGTTCTGTTACATCGCTCTGCCACACCATTCTGTTGTGGTGTGTATGGCACTGTCAGTTGACGGTGTATACCTTGCTGCTGAAGAAATGTTCCAAATTCGTTGTTAACATACTCTCTGCCATTGTCTGTACGTAATGTAACAATTTTACTGCTTGTTTCGTTCTCAACGTGTTGCTTAAAAAGTTTGAATTTGTCTAACGCCTGGCTTTTTGGCTTCATAAAGTAAACGAAAATTCTTCGAGATTTGTCGTCTATAAAAGTGATGAAGTATTTAGCGCCACCCACTGATTGAGTTCTGAATGGTCCACAGACATCGGAATGAACTAATTCCAGTAACCTCGTTGATATGTGCTCGCTCTCTTTGGGAAACGGTTGAACATGGATTTTACACATCATGCACGTTCTACAAGGGTTGTTGTTGCCACCAACACACACTCCCTTTAAAATACCAGCTTTGCAAAGCTGGTTTAACGACTTGTAGTTGAGGTGACCGAAACGATTGTGTCAAACGTCAACCATGTTTGACATAGCAAATGCTGCCTCTGTTGAGCCTTGTACGACAAAAAGGTTGTTCTCTCTTTTTGCTCGTAATACAACCGAACCGTCTGGTCTTCTGACTATTGCCATGTTCGCCTGAAACTTTACTGCAAGACCTCTGTCAACAATTCTTGTGACAGAGCTGAAATTGCCCTGCAACTCATGACAGTATAGTACATTTTCGAAGGTAATATCAATATTGTCAAATTTAAAATATACATCACCTTTTCCAGTTGCTGTTATAAATTTGTTACCGGCCAAAGCAATTTGTTCGTTGTGATCTTCAAACCTTATGAACATGTCTCTGTCGTTACACATATGGACGGTCGCGCCGCTGTCCATATACCAAACACTCTTCATTATGTTCTGTTCTGCCGCTGCCAGCATTGACAAAGCTTGTGGTTGTTGATGCTGTTTCTTCTTTTGCTTTTCACATTGCCTAGCAAAGTGACCCGTTATTCCACAGTTAAAGCATTTGCCCTTGAAAGGTCTTTTGTTGTTGTTTTGCTTTTTCTGTTGAGTAGAGCGAACGTTAAATACTTGTTGTTGACTGTTCGATTCCCCTTCATCCACCTTCTCTTTACGTCTTTCAGCTTCCTCTAGAAGTTTCTGTTTAAGAAAATTTAATTTGGGAAGGGTATCACGCGTCTCCATAGCCACTATAAAATTTTCAAAGTCTCTTGAAAGACTACACAACAACATTATAGTAAGAAGCTCCTCCTGCATTTCAATGCCTGTTTCAGCCAACTTCTCTGTAGTTTCCGAAAACGATTTTATATGCAGCATGACACTGGAACCTTCTTTCATCTGAAGACTTAGTAAACGTTTATACAGAGACACTTTCTGTATGGGGCCCTTTGGTTGGTAGGTGGTCTGTAACTGCTCCCACGCTTCTGAAGAAGTCTTGCAGTTCTTAATATAGCTCAACTGAGTTGGCTTAACACTGAGGATTATTGATGCTAACGCCTTCTCGTCCTCTGCATCCCACTTGGCTCTTTCCACATCACTTTTAGCTGATTCCCTTTTAACACTGCCGGACACCATGCACCACAAACCACCATGGACCAGAACACTTTTCATTTGGACCGACCAGCTCTCATAGTTGGAGTCGTCCAACTTCTCAATTTGAAATATATTATTCATATTTCCTCTTTTTTTTCTTTATTTCTATATTCACACAAAAATATATTTTCACTCAATATTACGGCATTGACAGCTCTGGGCCCATAACCTGTTAGTCTTTAATGTTTAGAATTATGAATTCTTTATCAAAGTCAGTCTAATTATATTTCTTTACGATTTGATAGTTTAAACAGTTCGGTAGTTTAAAAAGGAATGACAATAAGAATCAAAGTTACAATTCATGAACCAAAAAGGGAACAAAAGGAAATAGAAACATTCACTTTGCTATGATTGCCATTTATCTTCAACAGGCCTTGAAACTCATACAAAACTAAACCAACAAATAATTTATATTCGATATGAATATATTTTATTTTTCTACACCTTTATACAATCAGAAATCCATTGGATAACAAGAAAAGTATTTATAAGGCAAAATGAAAAATAAAATCGAAATCAATCTGTTATGAAATTTTTATTTGACATATTGTTGTCACAATACTATTTTAAATGAAATTTATTTGTTGGTGGTCAAGCAATGTCTATATGCATTCCCTTGGTGCTTTACCAAATCATCAGTAGAGTTTAACCACATTTTTGAAAAGTTAAAAACCTCTTATCTTATGCATATACTTCCGAAAACCATCTGAGAATTCATAATTTGTAAATTACAAACAATTTTCAAAAATCACAACAGAATAAGCAATTTAGGTCTTGAAACTCATACAAAACTAAACCAACAAATAAATTATATTCGATATGAATCTATTTTATTATACCCTTCACAAAAAAGTGAAAGGGTATACATAGGTTTGTCATTCCGTGTGTAATTTCTTCGATATGCACATGGGACCCCATAAAGTATATATATTCTGGATCCTTATGAATAGCGATGACGATTGAGCGATGTCCGTCTGTCCGTCTGTACGAAGAGCTAGAGACTTCGTTCTTGGACCGTTGGATTGGAAATGAACTTAAACAGGCTGCTATTGAAATTCAGAAAGATCCGAAGTATGGTTCCAGAGCTGGGAAGCTTACACCTATTTCTCGACGCAAAATTTATACCAAAAATCAATTATTTTTTTTAATGTTTGTAAATTAAACCTATTTCGTGCTTTAGGGAGCCTCAATGGTCTATTAAAAACTAAAAAAATTTAAATTTTTTTCCAGGGGTGGGAAATTAAAAAAAAATTTTCGGCCTATTCCGTACTTTGTAGTACATGTAGTAACTAAAATTGTTAAAAATTTTAAGTTTTTTTTTAACAAAACCTCTTTATACGTCATGAAGATTTGCATTGGCAAAAAGAAAAGAAAATTTTAAATTCAAATTTTGCTTCCAGGGGTGGGAAAATGATTTCTTTATACATGCAAGTAATCAAACAGGCAATTGATGTTGTTTTTCGCCAACTAAAACAGTCGTATAATTTAGGAAGAACAAAATTGGTATCAAAAATTCAAAAATAAAAAATAAAATTTCGAATCCAGGGATGGACAAGTGCAATATTTTATGGTACATGAAAGTTACCAAAATGGTAAAAAATTTGCAATTTTTTGTAAATAAAACTACTTTATACTTCAAGAAGCATTGCACTGATAAAAAAAACAAAAAAAAAAAAATTTAAATTTCGTTTCCAGGGTTAGAAAAATTAAATTTTTTTTGGTACATGCAATATTTTGTAGTACATGTAATAACCAAAATGGTTGCAAAATTCGACTTTTTCTTAAACAAAACTACTTTATACCTCATGAAGATTTGCATTGATAAAGAAAATTTTAAAAAATTTAAATTTCGCTTTCAGGGTTGGGAAATTGAAATTTTTTTAAACATAAATGTAACCAAAAAGGCAATTGACGTTGTTTTTTTTTTGCTAATTAGAGCTGTTTTATAATTCAGGAAGAACAAAATTGGTATTAAAATCTTAAAAATCAAAATTTCGACTCCAGGTTTGGACAAATTATATATTTTATGGTACGTGAAAGTGACCAAAAAGTTTAAAAATAGTTTTTTTTTTGTCCACTTAAACTATGTTACACCTCACTAAGAATAGCATTGGTAAAAAAATAAAAATTCGCTTCCAGAGTTGGAAAATCGAAATACTTTTCGTACATACATAAGTTCAAAACTTTGTGTTTTTAGTGAATTAAAGCTATTTTATATATCAGAAAAAATTAGATTAGTATTAAAAAATTAAAAATTCGGTTCCAGGGTTGGGAAATTGACATTTTCTAATTCATAAAATCAGCCATTTTATTTTTTATTTTTGATTTTTATGATGAATTATACATACTTTATTTATCAGAAAGAAGTAATCTGGTATTAAAAACCAACAACATTAAAAACCAAAGACGATTCTACGGTTGGACAATTAGAACTTTTTGGGGTACATGAAACGGATTTTTTGTTTTGTTTGTAAATTAAATATGTATAATATTTTCGAAAGACGTTCATAGGTATTAGATATAAGAGAAGCCAAAAATTTAGCTTCCTAGCCGAAAAATTTAAACGTTTTCTTAAATATAAAAGTAACCGATAACATCATTTTGATATTTTAATTAAACCTACTTTTTGTTTTGGCAAGAAAGAAAGAAAGAAGAATTACATCTGTGAAGGGTATTTAAGATTCGGCACAGCCGAATATAGCACTTTTACTTGTTTTTCTATACCTTTATACAATCAGAAATCCATTGGATAACAAGAAAAGTATTTATAAGGCAAAATGAAAAATAAAATTTAAATCAAACTGTTATGAAATTTTTATTTGACATATTGATGTCACAATACTATTTTAAATGAAATTTATTTGTTGGTGGTCAAGCAATATGCATTTCATTGGTGCTTTACCAAATCATCAGTAGACTTTAACCACAGTTTTGGAAAGTTAAAAACCTCTTATCTTATGCATATACTTCCGAAAACCATCTAAGAATTAACAATTTGTAAATTACAAACAATTTTCAAAAATCACAACAGAATAAGCATAGTAGGCCTTGAAACTCATACAAAACTAAACCAACAAATAAATTATATTCGATATGAATCTATTTTATTTTTCTACACCTTTATACAATCAGAAATCCATTGGATAACAAGAAAAGTATTTATAAGGCAAAATGAAAAATAAGATCTAAATCAAACTGTTATGAAATTTTTATTTGACATATTGTTGTCACAATACTATTTTAAATGAAATTTATTTGTTGGTGGTCAAGCAAGGTGGGGTGTCCCAAACCAAACGGACATAAAGCCATAATTTTGATATGGCCTTAAGTCTCATGTCAATTTTAGTGAAATGGGACATAAAGCCATTATGGTTATATGTCCCATTTGATGTTTTGCGTTACAAGTGCTTTATTTCACTAAATATGCCTATTTATCTATGAAATTAATGATTTCAAAAAATCCAAAACTTCTAGGCTCCAGGAATTACAACTGCAAACATTTTGTGAAAGGAAAAATCCTTAGTTATCATTGGAAAACATTTTGTTATTCTTGTGACGCACGCAGGAAAACTTTATTCAGCGAAGCCACCTGCCGCGTCCTACTGGAGGAAAAAACCCTTAAGCGCGGCCGTAGGCCGCCACGCAAAAAAACTTTAGTATGCGAAGTCAGATTTCAATACTTAACTTTAGTGTCTCAGGAACTGAAATGAGAGATAAAGCCGATTTCTAATATTGCTAATGTGAGCTAAGGCCATGATGGCTTTATCTCTCATTCAAATGGGAAAAAAACAAAAATGGCCTTATCTACCATGGTATTAAAGCACCCCCCCTCTTTAGTTCTATAAAATAAAATATAAAGAGCAATATACATAAACTTTAGGATTATATAGTTCTTTTTTTTTATTATTGTTTTCGAAACTTAAGCATAATTCTCATATGTAAATGAAATTAACAACAAAAAATAAAATAAAATTTTTCCTTTAACAGAATGTTAACAAAAACAAAGTAGTAATGTAGTTAATTTAATGAATTATATATAACTTTTAAGAAAAAATTAACAGAACATCCTTTATTATTGTCCGACAAATTGGGCATAACGTTTTATTTCCTTATGATTTACTAGCTTCATTTATTTGCTGATAGCAAGGCTGGCAAACCTTAAAATGCTTACATGGATTAAACACTAATTGCCTTTCCTTATCGCAGCAAATTACGCATAATAGAGTTTCTTTATGGTTATTATTGTTTTTCGTAGAATTTTCTTCTAGATTTTCTTCATTTTCGTTTTCAAACTCATCATCGGATGTATGGATTTCATTAATGTTGTTCTCTGCAATCATGCAGTTTTCCATTTTTGAAAACTGTGTGAGAATTTCCATCAAAGACAATTTATTTTGATTTAGTAACCGAATACGTTTGTGAATAAAATTGTCGCGTTGTTCAAAACTACGTTTTCTCGGTTTACATAACGCAGCATTACCAGACATTGCTTTTAAATAATCCATAGACTTATTTGAGTCAATATCTAGTAAAACGTCCAATACCTTAAAAAAATTTCCACGCTTTGGAAGCTGCATATTTAATTGACTGTGAAAGCCTTCAGCAGAATTACTTGTTCGTACGGGTTGTTTATAAACTGTAAAGTTGACAGGTTGCTCCTAAAAATCGTTAAATGGTAATATATACAAGTTCATTTTATAAATTTCAATGAAAACGTATAAATATTCACTTACTTTTTTCATCCACTGATGCTCAAAATATTTTATAAAGGGTATAAAGAAACATTTTTGCGATTGTCCACTAATAAATTTTTCATCCATGGCTTCCTTTCTTAAAAGATGGTAAGCTTCAGTAATATGCGAAGGTTTCAGCAATGGTAGGTATACAAATTTTGAATATAAGCTTTTGGCTTGCTTATTTCTGTTCAAATGTGATATGAATCCCGTTATTTTAGATGCCTTCCTACAAAGTGCGTTGGTGTAATAGAACCAACAACCGATCATTTTTACTTCTGGGTATACGTATTTAAAGGCGTTGCGTATGCCGCATTCGAAATCACTGATCACATTTTTCGGATTCATATCTATTACATTTGATTTTATATATTGTAAAATGTGTATGTACGCTTCCTCTGTTTTATGTGACATTAGTACATATATAAATGGATAAGCCTGGAAGATGGAATAGATATATTTAAGTTATATTATGTTGGTTTATATAAAAAACATAAAAATTTAAAGCTACTTACGTGGTCGCTGTGCATTGCGTGGATTATAAGTAATTGTTTAAATTTATTTGAAGCGGGTATAATATTGAACGTACCATCAACAATATAATTACATTTTTCTAAATTACTCTGTTCTCGTACAGCTTTAGAAATTGTGGGCGAAATAAATAATGTGTACGCAAAATTTAATTCAATTATAGTGTCTATATAAAATTGTTTTCCAGCATCATATCTAGACATTCCAAATTCTTTATTAATTTCTTGATTTTTATGCTTTTTACAGTTATCGTCAAACAATTCGCGTACACTTGATCTCTTCAAACTTGCAGTTTTAACATCGTTTTTAATTGAATTTATCACTTTTAATTTTTCAAAAAGATTATTTTGCGGCCCATGATTATGTACCTTGTCCTCTTTACCAACTTTACGACAATATAACGCACTGTTGAACTCAATTACAACTGCCATATTACAGTTGTTTTCATAACAATAATAATAATCAGCATTATTATATTAGTATTTATATTTATAAATTTTCTGTTCTTTTTCTACGTATACCAACTTGCTATTCTTCCTAAATCCGGATATTATATTATATTCAAAAATATCTTCCGAATTCTCCATATTATCAGCCCAATTCTAAATATTCCCAGGGAAATGTGTTCCCTGGGAATTACTTTTTCCCGAGAAACAAATCCTCTTATTCTTAACAAATGGGGAGAAGAATAATAGGGAAAGGGAATTTTGATTTTTCGAAATCAGCTGTTTTTTATCAGCTGTTTTTTTGAACGATAAATTTCGTGGTATTTTACAAACAAATTTGAAAGTGAAAATAAAAAAATAAATATAATACGAATTTTAAGAGTTAAAATATAAAAATACACATATAAAAAAATATGTTTAGTGTTGCGTTTCGAATTGTAGCTGGTGCAGCAATCGCAGAAGAACAACAACTGGAAAAAGTGAAAGAAAGGGTAGCAAAAAGAATGTTGCGTGATGCCAGCAACCCACTCGAGTTGCCCCAAACTTTGTAAGTGCTATTAGCAATATTATTACTAATAATTTCATTTTCAAGATTTGAAAAATACTACAGGATGAATAAGACCGCCTTTAAATATTTGTTGAATGTGTTAGCAACACATATACAACCAAAACGTAAATCGTTTGGTGTATCTCCCATAGTAAAATTAAGTGCAACGTTACGTTTCTTTGCCGAAGGTGGTTACCAAACGGGTATAGGAAAAGACTGTGACGTTTCTGTCGCCCAATGCAGTCTGAGCAAAATCCTGACAGAGGTCATAAATATATTCGAAGTATGGATTTGCCAGTGCTATAGGATGCGTCAACGGAACGCATGTTCGCATTATTGCTCCGTCTGTTAATAAGCACTTATATTACAATAGGAAGGGGTACTACAGTTTAAACGTAATGCTGGTAAGAAGTTTTATAATAATATAACAATTTTTATTAAAAAATTCAACTCATTTATAGGTTTGTGATCATGAACTAAGGATTCAGTACGTTGATGCGTCTCATCCTGGTGCATGTCATGACTCTTTCGTTTAGAATTCCAGCGAAATGCGAACCCACCTTGAGCAAGAATATTTAAGATGTGGTAGCAATTATTGGATTCTTGGTAAGCTTTAAAATTATAAGAAAATTTTGTCAGAATTTTTAAATATTTTTTTCTAGGGGACGCAGGGTATCCCCTGGAACCATGGCTTCTAACCCCCTATAGATGTCCTGCAGATGGATCACTCAAAATGAAATTCAACGAAATTCAATCAAAGTGTCGAAATATAGTTGAGCGTACTAATGGCGTCTTGAAAAATAAATGGAGATGCCTACTTGGTGCTAGAGAGCTGCACTATGCTCCCAAAAGGGCAGCAAAAATAACAAACGTTAGTTGTGCGTTGCACAATATTTGTATTTATTTTAAGTGCAGCACTGATATTAATAATCTACCAATAATTGAAAGTTTTAACACAGGAGAAGAAAATGTGGAGTCCTTATCCTCACAGCAGTATTTATGCGTTGCCCAAAGCATTAGAAATAATATTGGAAATATGTAATCTAGAGTAAGATAGTTTTAAGAAAACAAAAAACATTCTCATATTTTATTAAAAAAAAAAATAAACAAAACTAAGAAAAAAACAATTCAATAAAACTTAAGCAATCTTAAAACTATAAAACAAAAAAATTAAATTCACGGTTCAGTTCACTTTTAAAGTTCCTAAAACTACAGAACTATTTTTGCACAGTTTCATTTAACACATGTTTATTTTTCAGCCTTTCGAGTTCCAATAACTGACGATTTTTTTGAATTTTATCTTCCACTTCCTTTAGCCTAAATTCCTCCATAACCGAATTGTGACGCTTCTGTTCCTGCAGCTCCTCTTTCTTTAAGTCGTAAAGACGGTCTATAGAGCGGTATATTTTTTTAAAATTTTGCTGCTGTTCCCTCATAACTTCTAACATTTGTTGTTGAATACCTATCTCTTCAGCAAGGATATCAGAAGGAGGAACGAGTGTTGGCAGTTCAATTATTTTTTTCACTTTTTTCGTTTGGGGAGTTATATGTTGAGTGGGAGTTTCGATGTTTTTTTTTTATTTTTTTCGCCGGCGGAGTTTGGTTTGCCTCATGGTCACTAAGCACATCTTCAATTAAAAATTCCTCGTTTTCATAAATTTCTTCCTCAGCTTGCTTATTTGCATTTGAAGTTCCCAATCCGAACGTAAGGGCCACACCTTCGACCGACTCTTTCATACCAATCAAATGGTATATAGCCTTTTCGGTCGCAGAAAATGTCCGTTCCATATTTGGGCCTCCTCCAGTTCCTTTCGAGAATTTCAGATTTTGGGCTGCCTTGTGTCGTACATATTTTTTCTGGTCACACCAAACCTAATAAATACATTAGATGGAAGTATTTATGTACCTTTAAAATGTTAGTTATTCTAAGGAAGAAATTCATTAAACCTACCTTCTTCCACTCGGCAACACATTTTGATGGCGGCCCGGCCGAGTTTAATTCTGTCTCCAAATTGCGCCAAAACCGATTTAGCTCCTCTTTACCGCCTTTAAACATACCCCGAGCAATATCTGGAGAAGTTTGCATCGCGTTTAACAGGATGTCTAACTGCTTCTTATTTGTTGTTTTCGACCTGAAAAAAGTAAACAATAATGATATTTACCATATTTTATATCTAAAAAATTTAATACTTACATTTTTTAAAAACTCTCTTTTAATTTACTGGCGCAATTTTTCCCTAAAATCGTTATCACATTTTCCCTTTTTTTCACATTCATAATACCTACTTTTTTCCCGGGGAAGAGTTTCCCTTTTTCGAAATAAGTTTAGAATAAGGGAAAAGGGAAAAGAGAAAATATTCCCAGGGAGATTTTTTTCGGAATGAGGGAACAGGGAATAGCGAACAAATCCCCAGGGAATTGTTATTTAGAATTGGGCTGTATATAAATCTATAAACACGTGGACCACCTGCAATGTCGATATTTGATTGATTGCCAACAACATTTTGACAGAAAAATGCATTTTTGACATAAAACAGGGCCACATGAAACAACAATATATTTTTTACATGGAATAGGCTGACATGCAATCATTATTAAAAATGTGGCTTTATGTCTCATTTTCGGAAAAAAAATTTATGGCGCAAGTCCCATTATAATGAGACTTAATGGCATATGCCCTTATGTCTCAATGGAACAATGGAATGGGACTTAACGCCATATGGCTTTATGTCCTATGGCTTTGTGACACCCCACCGTCAAGCAATGTCTATATGCATTTCGTTGGTGCTTTACGAAATCATCAGTAGACTTTAACCACAGTTTTGAAAAGTTAATTTCAAATATATTTCATTTAAAATATTTGTTAAATATTTTTATAATTATTATAAATTTTTCAAATTTGTTATTATTTATTAGTTATTGATACTTTTTAAAGCACGTACCAGCATTACATATAAGCTGTAGAATCCTTTCCCGTTATAGTACAAGTGTCTGTTACTAGAGGGAGCTATAATGCAGACATACGTCCCATCAACGCATCCTATAACGCTAGGAAAGCCATGCTTTACGTACAGCGACAACGCAACTTTTCTTTTGTCCTCCTCTGTTTTGCAGAAGGTAATCCACCTTGGGCGTAGGTGCTCTTCAAAAATGTCTAACACTTCTTTTAAGACTTTGCTGACACTACATTGTGCCAGAGACACGTCACAGTCTTTACCTATTCCTGTTTGATACCCACCTTCTGCAAAGAAACGTAAAGCCGCACTTACCTTTACAAGAGGAGGTACCGCAGACGACTTCATTCTTGGCTGACTGTGCGACTTTAACACCGCGAGCAGATATTTCAGTGCAGGCTTATTTATCCTGTAATATTTTTCGAACCTATAATAAGTAAAATATTCCTTAACAACATAAACAATTATGTACAAAGGATTCTTATATACTTACAAAGTTTGCGGCATTTCAAATGGGTTTAAGTCATAACGCAACATTCTTCTTGCAATTCTTTGCTCTTTTATTGTACGTTCTTCTTCTGCTTCAACTACCAACCGAAATGCTGAACTAAACATTTTTTCTTTATTCTAATATACATACTTATATATTTTTTCACTATTTTCACGTTTTTTCACTAGTTTTGATAAAATTTAAATTTTTTAATTTAAAAGTTCTACGTCAAAACATAAAAGCTAAAAGCAAACAGCTGACTTCGAAAGTTCTAAATTCCCTTTCCCGTAATATTATTCTCCCCGTTTGTTTAGAATATGGGAATTTAATTCCCGAGAGAAATGAACTCCCAGGGAGCATATTTCCCCGGGAAAATTCATAATTGGGCTGATAGTTTTTTCTTTAGAGCAAAAAAAAACTATGTAACAGCAAAGTAAATATATAATATAAAAAGGTATAAACGTAATTAAAACAATTTCCACTCAAATAACTCGCCGAGCAATATATATATATATATATATATATATATATATATATATATATATATATATATATATACCAGAAGGCCTGGTTTATATATATATATATATATATATATATATATATCAGAAGGCCTGGTATATATATATATATATATATATATATATATCAGCAGGAACATGGCAAGACAGTGAATATGAAGAATAAATAATAAGTTAAATACTTCAATATAACAAAATATATTTATATATTTGTTAATGATACAGATCCATGGACTCTGTTGCAATGAGTGATCAACTCAACGATCAAGTCAAAATGCGTATGTTGAGCCACTGGAAAATCCGGACTCGTTTTTGATTGGTCTGTAAAAATTTGGCCAACTGCTTCCGGCCCTATAACACTGTTTGATAAAAATTAATTTTTAATTTGTCACATGAACTTCTTTGGTCTTTTTTACTTTATTTTGACTTCCTAAGGTGGAAAACAGGGATAGAAAAAATTTTACACCCATAGTTTCTTTTTTTGGACAGGAATTTTATATATCATAAAAAACACTGATTCTTTACATACAATTATACTTGATAATACGTTTTTTAGTCTTGCAAGGAGTATTTGACCTTGCAGGAGTCGAACAATAATCTACCAACACTCGAGGACTCCATTTGCCGCGGTATAATTTTTCCATGCTGGAAATATTCTGATGGAACCTTTCGCCGTGTTCGTCGCTAACGGCTCCTAGGTTGTCGGGAAAGAAATCGAGGTGGGAGTGTATAAAGTTTATTTTAATTTACATATTACATTTTAATGCTCTATACGTCGAAAGAAGTTCTCCTATCAGATCTTTGTAGTTACTTATTTTGTGGTTGCCCAAAAAATTTTGTGCGACATTTTTAAATCTTTTCCAAGCAGATTTCTCTAACAAACTTAACTTTTCTTCGAATATGTTATCCTTTAACAATTAAAGCAATGCCTTTTATTTCCTCACATAGTTTAAATGAAAATTTATTATGCTGAATTTTTTCTACAACCGATTTCATGTTTCGTAAGTTTCTTTCATACCGAAAGCATGTGCTACTGGAACAGAGGTTCAAATTCAATATCTAGGAAGTTCATAAGCGAAGTTATATCATTGCAATAAATTAAATTTTCTTCTTGAAAAGAGAACTTTTTTAGTTCTTCGTCACGCCTACGAAAACGGTACACATTAGTATCTGGACGAAGAAAATTATATTCTTTCAATCTAGATCCTAATAGTTCAGACTCGTTATGTGACAATTTTAAGTCGCGAACCAGATCGTTAAGATCAGCTTGAGTTAGCAAATAAGGCTCCTTACTATAAGGTATACAGTTAGGCAAAAGTTACAATCAGATATGTGGTCTACAGGATCTGTCCAAATCATGGGTTTTCCAAAAGCTATACATCGCTTTCCTTTTGCCCAATCTGTAAGATTCTTTACACATGTCGTATAGCATATATGAGGTACCCAATTCTTATCTTGATGAGCCACAGAGAAGTCAAAATAATCATGATAAGACTGCTTTACCAGTTCAGTTTAATTTCGTCGCTGACTTTTGAAAGTTACCACATATGTACGTAGCAAAAATAATAGTGATGATTGATGCACTTCCTTTGCATGTTGACAAAATAACAACGTTTTGCTTTTGTATTCTAAACTCAATATATTACACTTTTTTAAATGAAAACTTGATGAAATTAAACCGTACGTACAATAAATAGTATTAACGGAAAATAAGGTGCGTGAGAGAATCAAATTAGTGTGTGTTGCAATGAGGGTATATAGTAAAGTAATAATTAGCATACAGAATCCGTGCGGCAAAAACCTTGTTGATCAGTGTAATCAGTGCCACTTGATCCGAAAGATAAAAGGTCGGATCCGCCAACTGAAAATCACGAAACTGATCGGTTGTAGTTGGCGACACGTCTTCAAAATGAGTTTTCACATCCCGTATCGGAGAAACGTTGGCCATTCAATATTCGCACGATTGTATGAATCCACAACAAGAATTACTAATCGACGCACCAAATTTTGGCTGATATAGCTGTGGCTGCAGCAGAGATCAATGACTCCAAGCAACTGAAGCTTGTTATCCCCCATGCGCAACTTCATCTGAATAGTTGGGGAAAATATTAAAACGTGACGGAGGGGATACTTAGTCCCAGTGGACGTGCTCGCGAACGGCCGTAAAGACGTAGGCGCTGGCTTCGATTTTGCATTGGTGTATTTCATGTCTTTCGCACCCGGAGAATGTAGCAGTGTGCTCATCCTGACATTTACAACACTTCCGAGTGCTGGGTTTCTACCAAATAGATAATCAATTTTAATAATTACAAAAAGAAAAAGAACCAAATGGTGACAAAATAAACAAGTGCAAAATCAACAAATAATAAATATTTTTAAATAACCCAACAACAAACAAAATCAAATCAATAAAAAACAAATAGAACCATCACGCAACGACAACAATAACAGAACTAAAGGAATGCGTATACATTGCACTTGTAACGAGGAGGAAAAATAAGGGAGAATAAAATAATAAGATCAGTGCTGACACCACAAACCAGTGTTGGCACTTTGGGTCACGATGACCGGATCGGGGCTTTTATGGTTCCCCTTGCGTGTCATTGTGCTATGTCGTAATTGTACTCTCTAATAATAATTTTCTATTGTTGATGCCACATTGTTGATCACTGTTGGTGTTTAGTGATGAAGGCCTAACACTGATCATTGACCAACCTTTCACACAGTGATTAGCATACTGGCATTGGCAATACAAGATTTAATCGTTCGTTTTGTTTTTCTTTCTTTTTTGTATTCTATGGCAGGTTGTTTTAGAATAGACTTCTGCAACATACGCGGGCTGCGTGCAAACTTTTTCTCTGTGTATGCCCACGTTTGTCTCCATCGGCCGAATGTTTTCGCCTTATGTGAGACTCAGGTGTCTGAAAATGACCCACAGGATTTTCACATACCTGGATATCACCTACTATCCCTATTCGTTCTTCATAGGGGCCTTGCAATATATATACGCAATGAAGTTGTATACCAGCGTCAGCAACCATTAGACGCACATGATCCAGAATTTTGCTGTATTTGGATTAAATTCAAAGTCAGGGCACATCTTTTGCCTTTGGGGTTTTTTTACAGAAGTCCACACGCGGAAAGGGAAAAAACGCTTTCCAACTTCAACGCCCTTTCCGACTCCATATCGAAGATCTTAGAGAATTATCCGAATAGTGAAATCGTTGTTGCTGGTGATATTAATGTTCATAATTCATCTTGGCTTCGCCATTCGAGCTATACAACCTCAGAAGGCCATTATGCTGAGCTATTCGCGGCGCATAACCACCTTGCGTAGCTAGTGAATGAGCCAACACATATTTCGTGTGTTGATGGGCTCCAACATAATACTCTCGACCTTTTTCTTTCTTCACATCCAGACAAATATACAATGGGTGTCAGCGCACCTCTCGGAAACTAGGATCATTGCACCATTTCTGCCTCCTTTTCGATTACAGAACTTCGAAACTCTTCACACCCAGCTACGAAACGTTTAAAATATATTTACGAAAAGGCTCTTTAGGATGAGCTCAACGATTTCTTTAGGCATTTTAATTGTAAACTTTGCTTTCTTGACAGTAATGTCGATGCCATGGCGGAAATAGTGGCAAATATAATACTGCTCGGAATGAACACTTTCATTCCATCCAAGCAAACTTTGATTAAGACTAAATTGAAGTCATCGTTTAATCAAACATGCTGAAACTGATTTCATGCGCAAATGGGCGGGATCTTCGTGTACCAAGGTACTAAGATAGCGTCTTCGTGCTAAGATTGTTTCTGCCCCTCGGAGGAATAAGAGTTTCCTGTCATTTGTCAAAAGAGTGAAGGTTAATGCTAGTTCCTCTATTCACTGAACCGGTTGACAACGCTAACCTTTTAGCTGAAATATTTGCAAGTAATTCGCTCTTGCCGGAAAGCAATCAACCACTGCCGGTTATTGAAAATGTATCCACAACTATGCCAAAGATACGTTTTCGGGTCCGGGCGCTTAAAAGGGTATTATCGGATCTCAATGTAAACCGGCGAAGTAAAAGGATGAAAAAGCTACAAAAAAAAAAAAATAAAATAAAAAACAACTGTCTATCTTCTCATCTTTCCTATTCTGTCCCCTCAATACTATCCCCTCGTTTTCAGTTCCGACGCAATGCATGGCATATGTAGGGGTCATCCCCTGAGTGCTGGTCCTACTCTTAAAAAAAAAAAAAAAAAAAAAACAAGTCTTCTGGGCCGAATGGAGTTCCAGCACTGGTCTTAAACCAGTGCTTTTCGACGTTAGCTCGTCCTCTGACAACCCTTTTCAGCACTATTTACCATACAGGCGAATTTCCCTCGTGCTGGAAGGTTGCGCATGTAACGCCAATCCCTAAAAAGGGAGAGGCCAACAACCCCCAAAACTACCACCCAATCGCGATTCGTTCTGCGCTTTCCAAGGTAATGGAAGGCATGGTGAATTTCCACCTAGTGAGATATCTAGAGTCTAACAGCTTACTTAACGACCGCCAATATGGCTTCCTTAGGGGCCGCTCTACGGGGGACCTATTGGCCTTGCTTTCGGAAAAGTGTAGCCAATCTATCGACCACTTCAGCGAGAGTAAGGTAGTGGATCAGGATATTTATAAGGCATTCGACAGAGTTTGTCACGGAGCACTTTTGTCGAAGCTTATGCCTTTTGGTGTGGGTGACGTCTTCTCTCGATTTATATCGAGCTTTCTCAGAAATAGTGCTATAAGAGTTGTTATAGACGGGAGTTCATCAGACGAGTATAAGATCAACTCTGAGGTACCGCAAGGTTCTGTTCTTTCTCCTACACTATTTCTTATATTTCTAAATGACCTTCTATGTCAGCCTTTAACCCCTATGTACTCTTTTGCAGATGATAGCAGCCTTTGCCTTTCATATGCTTTCAATAATAGACCGAAATCGTCAGAGATCGGGGCGATGAGGCACAATATGAATGTTGCGCTAAACGGTGACCTCAATAGGATTGTCGAATGGGGTCACAGAAACAGGGTAAATTTCAATGCCCGTAAGACCCAATGCTGCTTGCTAACACACCGACGCAAGCCCGATCACGCTGCTTCGCCTGTATACATGGGTGGTATAGATATTGATGAATCAGAAGCTTTTTATGTTCTTGACAGAACACATTTTTCATGTTTCAAAAGAAGCACTCAAGTGCCTCGGCCTTCTAAGGAGGTGTAAGACATACTTCACGTTATCTGATCTCCTTACTATTTATACCACTTACATCCGACCGAAGATGGAATACAAAACTCATGTATGGGGCGGTGCTTCAAAGTCTATTTTGAAGTTACTCGACCGTGTACAGGAGAGGGAGAATAAACTCATAGGGGACGGTAGGGTAGCCAACTCTATCGACTCACTTGAACATCGACGTGGGTGCATTTCACTGTTTTATCGTTACTGTAATGGGTTTTGTTCTGACGAAGTCAGGGATCTTTTTCCCCAAACACGCACTTTTTACGCTCTACAGTGCGATCACACCCATATGTGGTGGATTTACCAGTGAACCGCACTACACATTACAGGGAAAATTCATACTTTGAATAAACTCCCCGCGGAAGTCTTTCCTGCCGTATATAGCATGAAGAAATTCAAATCGAAGGTTCATAGACAGTACTCCCTTTATCCTAATTCCCACAACCAATTTTCCTAGTTCCAGCACAATGTACGCATGTGTAGGGGCCATCCCCTGAGCGCCGGTCCTAACAAAAAAAAAAACAATAGCGCGAGCAATATCCGAACGTGTGGATATGGCGCAATTTCTCGTCGTGTGACAAGCGTTTGAAGCGGAAGTAACTTCGTAAATGATACTGTTTCATGCAAAACCTGCAATGCTTTGCCCAAACCTTATTTTTGCAACGTCACACAGTAAATAGTCAAGTGAAAGAAATATATAAAAACAAGTAAAAACGTTATATTCGACCGGGTCGAATCTTAAATACCCTCCAAATATTTAGTAAGTGAATTTGATATGTTTAACTTGGTGGGACAGACTTCCTTTGTATAATATCGTACGTCAACGCCCACTAAAGGGGGCGGGGTTCAAAAATATACAATATCATGTTTTCCACAGACGAACGTATGGGCATTGCTAGACCGTCTTAGACTTTATCACAATTCTCTTTGGAGGCTATAAAAACTGTATTTTGGCGGGGTCGCTCTGGCAAGGGCTGTGAGGGAAACATTTCACCTTTGTCATAAAACTCTAAAAATAAATGCTTGGGATAATTATATACAAAATTAAAATTTCTTTTTCTTTGATAGGGTCATTTAAAGGGCGAAGGGGGAGAGGGGGTAGGGCAGAAACAGATACACATAAAACTGTAAAAATAATTGCTTGGGATGATTATACACAAAATAAAAAAAAATTTATATTTATTTTTAATAGGGTCATTTAGCGGGCAAAGGAGGAGGAGGGGGTAGGGCAGCAACAGGCAGTCATAAAACTCTAAAGATAAATGCTTGGGATGATTATATACAAAATTTAAAAAAAAAAAAATTTTTTTGGTAGGGTCATTTTAGGGGACAAAGGAAGAAGGGAGGGGGGGGGCTAGGGCAGAAATCGGCAGTCATAAAAGTCTAAAGATAAATGCTTGGGATGATTATATACAAAATTTAAAAAAAAATTTTTTTTGGTAGTGTCATTTAGGTGGCAAAGGAAGGAGGGGGGGGGGGGGGGGTGTAGGGCAGAAATCGGAAGTCATAAAACTCTAAAGATAGATGCTTGGGATGATTATATACAAAATTTAAAAAAAAAATTTTTTTTGGTAGGGTCATTTAGGGGGCAAAGGAAGAGGGGGGGGGGGGGTAGGGCAAAAGTCGGCAGTCATAAAACTCTAAAGATAAATGCTTGGGATCATTGTATACAAAATTTAAAAAAAAAAATTTTTTTGTTTTGTAGGGTCATTTTGGGGGCAAAGGAAAAGGGGGGAGGGGTAGGGCAGAAATCGGCAGTCATAAAACTCTAAAGATAAATACTTGGGATGATTATATACAAAATTTAAAAAAAAAATTTTTTTTGGTAGGGTCATTTAGGGGGCAAAGGAAGAGGTGGGGGGGGGGGGAGGTAGGGCAGAAATCGGCAGTCATATAACTCTAAAGATAAATGCTTGGGATGATTATATACAAAATTTAAAATTTTTTTTTTTTTTTGGTAGGGTCATTTAGGGGGCGAAGGGGAAGGAGGGGGTAGGGCAGAGTAGTACCAGGTTTCGTCTCAGCTTCGTCATTAAAGCTTAAAAGTGTTATTTTTAAGGAATATAGGCTTAAGTAAAACAATTTGTTAAATTTTTATGCTATTTTTGCCTATAATAACGCCCACTAAAGTGGGCGGGGTCAAAAAATATTTTTATTTTATTTAATGACTCCAAGTTTAAGGCGTTGGACCGTATTTGACATAAAAATATATCATTTGCTTAACAAAATAACCAAAAAACTTTAAAAATTATATTGTTTTTTCTGGGTTGGTTTAGTTCTTCTTAGGGGAACTTTTTTCCCTCTTGCCCGATTTAGCCCATCTTCGAACTTAACCTGCTCTAAGTTTTAAAATATATTTATGCCAAATTTCAAGAGTCTAGCTCTTTTCGTTTGGACTGAATCGTGATTTCCACAGACGGACGGACGGACATGCTGAGTTCGTCTTAGATTTCATCACTGATCAAGAATATATATACTTTATGGGGTCTGAGATGGATATTTCGATGCGTTACAAACGGAATGACAAAGTGAATATACCCTCCAAATTCTTTTTTGGAGGGTATAAAAAGTTCGAACTTATCAATAATATACATATGGGATGAAAGCTGTTTTCATAATTTTTAAGTAACAAAAAATGGGTTTGGAAAATTATATATGAAAAATTCATTTTTCAATAAAAATGCATGCAATTATATTTGTTTCATTCAGAAATGTAGCAAAAACAATGAAAGAATCCTAAAATTCAAATATTTATAACACTGCAAAAAATATTGTTAAGTTTTTAGCCAAAATATGTACCTTAAAAATAACAAGTAAAAACGTTATATTCGACCGGGTGGAATCTTAAAACCCTCAAAATATTTTGTAAGTAAATTTAAAATGTTTAACTGTATTTTGGCGGTGTCGCTCTGGCAAGGGCTGTGGGGAGACATTTTACCTTTGTCATAAAACTCTAAAAATTAATGCTTGGGATAATTATATACAAAATTAAAAAAACAAATTTTTTTATAGGATCATTTAGGGGGCCAAGGGGGAGGAGGGGGTAGGGCAGAGGACCAGGCAGAGTACCAGGTTACGTCTCAGCTTCGTCATTAAATCTTAAAAATGTTCTTTTTAAGGAATGTAGGCTTACGTAAAACAATTTGTTAAATTTTTACACTACTTTTGCATATAGTTTAGTTTTTTTTGGCGATCTTCTTTCCCTCTTGCCCGATTTAGCCCATCTCCGAACTTAACCTGTGTTATCCTTCAAATCCCAAATTTCAAGAGTCTAGCTCTTTTCGTTTGGACTGAATCGCGATTTCCACAGACAGACGCACGGACATGCTCAGATCGTCTTAGATTTCATCACTAATCAAGAATATATATACTTTATGTGGTCTCAGATGGATATTTCGCTGCATTACCAACGGAATGACAAAGTGAATGTACCCTCCATATTCTTTTTTGGAGGGTATAAAAATATTCAGCTTCGATGGGCCCGAAAATATAGGCACATCAAAAAACTACTTTTATGCATCCATAATATTATTTTCTGTTACATATACTAAAATATTTATAAAAAGGTTTAGGTGTTTTCTATAAGGCCCATATTATTTTTCATATTTTTCCGAATTTATTAATGTACATAATGTTGGAATGTTTTGACTTATATATTTCCATTTTATCTGACATAAGAATATTGTGTTCCGTTATTTCTGTTTAAAAATAACGTGATTTAAATAAATTTGAACGAAATATTTGAAAGACCAAGTCCAGGAGATTATAATTTAGGAGAAAAAAATTTAAATATGTATGTGGAATCAAAACATTTTGCTTCTTACTATTAATTAAGAGAAAAAACATATTTTATAAAAAAGACTTACAAATCAAAAAATTAGCTTTCTAGTGAATTTATCTATTCAAATGTTTGTAATTTTGAAAACATTCTATATAAGGACGCTACTAGACGTTGAAACTCGTACTTCTAGCAATATAATTCGTAAAATATTAGTAATAGGTGATAGCTACATTAAAGAAGCTAATTTAAAAAACCTAAATAATAATCGGCAAAGTATCTTCGGAGATATAAAGCCTGAAAAAAAGAGCCTTATGTACCCTCTTCTCCACATAAAACTTTTTTAAATAAAAAAATTTATAGGAATAAAAATATTTCTTATATTACGTATACTTCAATTTGAATTCAAATACTCACTGTTTTTAAATATTTTTTCAAAATAACACCGTTTTATATGAAAAATTTTAAGCATTTTTTAATTCTGTTGAAATTTTGAGGTATTTTTCATAAAACTACCGTAATAATTTCATATTAACGATTTGAAAAAGTAATATGAAGATATTAATGTTTTTTCTCCAAAATTTGGCGTTTTTGCATCTACTTTGTCTGGCAACTATGTGAACAAGAAAGAACATTTAAAGGTGTTGCCGTTGATCACAAAATCAAATTGATAATAATATAAGAAGGCAAACTTAGTTTTCACTTTTATAAAATGTGTAAAATTGATTTTTGTTTCTATAGTCAATATTCTATTCAAAATTTAGACCGAAATGCTGTCAAAGCCCATATAAAAAATATTTAGTCGAAATATGGGTGGAAAAATTTGGTAAACTAGTATCTACTCTGTTTTTACTATGAACAACACGTAAAATTTTTCTGAAAACAATTTTGCTAAATATATTTTGAAAATTTAAACGGAGAACTAGCTGTAAGGAAAACAATAAGTTTATATTTTTATTTGTAAATTTTTTCAAATGAGATAATTAATATTGCTAAACATTTTTCGAAAATTCAAACAGAATACCGGCCTTATCGCTGTGAGCTATTGTATGTAGTATTATTTCTTGGCTTCCTAAGCGCACACAAAAATTTAATTTAATTGACTGTTAAAGTTCCACAAGGCAAGTCGCATGTTCTTTATGAAAAAATGGACTGCAATATTAGGTACTTTCCTCTATTTTATACACATAGAATTTAATGTTAAAAATTGGGAAATATTTTTATATTTAATTTAATATTTTTAATTTTGCTGTATAAAATAAGCTATGAGCTTATGAAATACAAATAAATAGAATTTTCTAAAATATGATAAGAAAATTCCGAAATAAAACTGTAAATGGTGTAAAAATAATGAACCAAAAATTTTAAAAAAATTTTAAAATACTCGTACAGCTGAGTAAATAATAATATTTTTTTCGATTTAAAAAAAATTTTCCTCTGTAGAAAATGTTCATAAGGCTTATATTGAAATATTCTATTATAGACGAGACTATCTTCCAATAGAGATATAAAATATTAGATATAAAACCATTTTTATATCATACAAAATTACTAAAAAGCATAATATCTATAAATTCATCCATCCAAGAATACAAAAAATCGAACGATGACATCGCGGGTTGAAAATTTAGTCATGCATTTGTTGTTATCTATGAATAACACTTTAATTTTCTCATCTCTCATTGATGTGAATTTCGTTACTGTTCGTGTTGCGTATGTGAATACGTGTAAAAAATCCGCTTGGTACTCGTATCTGGAGTGTTATGACTGAGTTGCGATGCTTTAGAATACCAACATAAGACAATTAGAAAGAACAGACTTGAGCACACTCAAAAAAATAGCACAGAAAATTGTAATCAATACGTGTGAATGGACGTGTATATTTTTCGCTCCTAAAATATGTATAAAAATTTACATTTAACTACAAACTCGAAACTCTTGTTTACCAAATTCAAAAGTTCAAAATACATAAATTGCCTAAAAATATTGTTTCGTATTATTGCATTTATGATTTAAATCTTTAGTGATTAATGTACATACAATATAAACAAAATAGCCGAACAACAAGAACACCAATTATCGTACAGTCAAGTTTTTATTTTAAAACATCAACAATATAATAACAATTTACATTCCATCATTTCCAACAAAACCGCTAATTCGTTTTCAACAATAATCATATATATATATTAAGAGGTATGATGGGCTGCATTGGTGTTGTAATGGCTGTAAAAAAATTGGAGCTAGTTTTTATCGATTTTTCCAAAGTACTAAAACCCAGTTTTTGGAAATACAAGATGAATGTGCAAAGCTCTCAACCCGTATTTCCGCGTATGGATCTCTATTTGATGATTTTAAATCATCTTTAGAAAATTTAACATCGCCTCAGACATCTTCAAAGCGACGCAAGTCGCCAAGGAACCTTAACAAGGATAAACCAAATGAAAATTTGTTGGTATATCCTCCGGAGTTGCCATCTACTGCTGATTCTTGTAATCTTGCTAATAATAACTCTGTGTCAGCACCTCCCCCTTTAAACTTAAATCCACCTACTTCTGTACAGGTGCTTTCTATATCAAATTATGCAGATAATCGTTCGCTGAGTGTTCCAGCAGAAAATAATTACCCGCCAGGTCACGCTACGATTGTAAATTCTTCCGAACGCACATTTTTACACACTCTCCGTCTCCCACACCTAGCGTATTATCAATCGAAAATCCAGTTAATATGAAGTTTACAGATCCTTCAAACCAAATTCTGAAAGCTATTCCTCCGAAAAAGACTATATTTGCTACACGCTTTACAACTGATACATCCGCAAGTGATGTTGAATGCTATATTAAGACAAAACTTGGTAGTGAATTATCCAATGATTCAAAAATTTGTAAATTAAATACACGCAATAGATCGTCTTTTAAAATAAGTGTTCCTGAATGCCCTTTTGATAAAATAGTAAACCCAAGCTTTTGGCCAGAACACACAATAGTTAGAGAGTTTATTTATAGAGACGAAAATAATGTAACCCTTCCCAAGGCTAAAGCCTCTAGTTCAAAAAACTAGAAACAAATTCTTCTACAAGAAGTTATCTTAATTTGTCATCTATTTCTATTGCTTACAAAAAAACGTTCGTGGTATGAATGCCAAACTAAAATCGTTATACCTTCAAAGTTTTGATATCGGGTACAATATTATTGCATTTACGGAAACTTGGCTTCGCAATAAACCTGGAAAAAATGTCCATGAATCTGAAATAATGTGCAACAAATTCCATATTTATAGATGTGATAGAGTTGAAAAAATGGTGGTGGAGTTTTAATTGCAGTTTCTACTTGCTTACCATCTGAAGAGATTGTTTATTGCAATGGTTATCGAATTCGTAGCTATATGTATTAAGTTGAAGTTTACCACAATGTTTATAACATGTTCGTACATTCCTCCTGCTTCAAGTACTCAGATTTATGAAACCCATTTGAAATGTATTGAGCTCGTCGTGAAACAATCAAAACCTGCCGACACCGTTATTGCACTAGGTGATTTTAATATTCCAAACATCAGTTCGTGCAAAGAACCGGACTCAAACTTTTTTAATCCAGCAACTGGCCAGGAATCAAACTTTTTTCTAGTCGACTGTTTTGCTGATCTTGGGCTTATTCAAATAAATGGCATATGGAACACATTTGAAAGACTACTTGATTTGGTATTTGTTGTTCATCCTGAAGATTTTGGCGTTAAACGTGTGATTCCAGTGTTGTCACCTGAAGATCCTTGACACCCTACTTTGGAAATAAGTTTCTTCTTGCAAACTCCATTACAATCCACTTGCCGGTTATATAATGACAGATCATTTCATTTAAGAAAGCAGATTTTAACAAATTAAATAACCTTCTATTTATGGAAAACTGGTCTGAGTATCATACAGACAATGCTTTAAATCCACAAAAAATTGATAATAGTATTATTTGACTGCTTTCAGAAATCTATTCCATTAAGAAAAAGAAAAATCACTAATGGACCCCCTTGGAATACAACGCATCGTGCTAGACTCAAAAACTTAAAGAATAAACATTATAGAGTCTTCAAAAAAACCGGTCTAATTCCTGATTACGCACTAGTTATAACTTTAACATACTTACATATTTAATATATCGCTATCGGCTGGCTATTTTCCAACATATTGGAAAACATCATTTATTGTGCCGTTGTTTAAGTCCGGAAGTAGATCAAACATCTCAAATTACAGAGGTATTGCTAAATTAAGTGTTATCCCGAAACTTTTCGAGAAAATTATAACAGACCATCTATCACATCATTTATCATCTTATTTGTCACCATTTCAACATGGATTTAGAAAAGGACACTCTACTGCTACTAATCTTTTGGAATTTACATCTTATGTAATAGATTCGTTTTGCTCAGGTTACCAAATCGACACTATTTATATAGACTTTAGCAAGGCATTTGATAAAGTAAATCATGACCTTTTTATATCAAAACTGGAATTAGTTGGCTTTTCTCCTATTTTCCTGAAATGGATATCGACTTATCTTAAGGAGAGACATCAATGTCTTTTGTTTAGAAATCGTAAATCTAAAACTATTTCTGTACTTTCTGGAGTTCCTCAAGGTAGCCATTTGGGTCCTTTATTGTTCCTCATATTCATTAATGATCTGCCGACCTGTGTTCACCATTCCAACATACTAATGTACGTTGATGATGTAAAACTTTTCCTTAGCTTTAATAATTCTAATGTGTCCTCATTACTCCAAACGGATTTGAATAACCTCAACCAATGGTGCAATCTAAACTTAATGGAGTTAAACTTAAGGAAGTGTAAATACATGTCGTTTCACAGAGGATTTTCCGTACAATGTACCTACAGAATTAACGAATATGCTGTTGAAAAAGTTGATTTATTTCTTGATCTTGGTGTATTACTGGACAATAATATCCCTGACAGACATAGGATTTGTATACCATGATATAAATACTATGGTTTTTGATACTACTTTGGCATGACAGACATGTGGTATATATGTATACTAATATTTTTGTTTTTATTTTCGTGTAATAAAAATATGGAAAAAGAAAAACTTTTTAGCATAATTCTTAATAATAACAACAAAATTGCATATTTTAAGCGAAAAAAGAAACTGTGTTATCGCTATTCGTTAATTATGTACAATCGCCTTAAAAGAAGGATATGCTTTTTTCATTCAAAAATAATAAAAAAGAAGTACAGGCGTTTTTGGACACGTGTAAGTCTTTATGGTTTAATCCATTATAACTATACATATTCATGGACATTTTTCTTAATTAGGTTGAGGCGTCGAACTTCTCGAAAGTAGAAGTGGCGAAATTGGACGATGACTCACTCCCAATGCAATTGAACAAAGCTAAAGGGTGTAAAATGGGTTAATATATTAGTATACGACGTATATTTTCGTTGTATTGAAACCAGATATAAACCACTTTATTTTGTGGTTTAATTGTAGTATAGGTTGACACACATGTAGTATAGAATACTAATGTGGTATAGAAATCCTATGTCTGCCAGCGGTATAAGCTAACTTTCAACCATCACATCTCCCAGATTATAAATAAAGCTAAAGGAGTACTTGGTTTTATTAAACGTTGGGGAAAGGAGTTTGACGATCCGTATATTATAAAGCAATTATATACTTCTCTTGTAAGACCTATTTTGGAATATGGATGTGTGGTCTGGGATCCGCAATATGAAGTTCATATTAAGAAAATTGAATCTGTTCAAAAACAATTTTTGATATTTTGTCTTAGAAGTTTGTCCTAGAATGCAAATGCAAATCTTCCATCATATGAAAGCCGCCTATCTCTTATCAAGCTCCCTACATTAAAAACTAGAAGTAAATATATGAATGTTTCATTTATTTTAAACTTAATCAACGGTATTACCGTTTCCGACGTACTGCTGAGTAAAATTGAATTTATAATTCCACAACGCCCGACAAGATATTACATGCATCTCAAGCTACAATATTTTCTTTCTTTTGATCCATTAATTTCATCTAATATAAATACAATAAATACAAGTAGCTCTTTTAACAATAATCAAGAAATTAGTAATTGCATAATAGTAGATGAATCTATTAACACTGATTCAGACTCAGAAACTTATTTTAGTGATTAAGAAATTGTTTACAATTGTTATGTTATATGAATTTGTATGTTACTTTATTATTAATCTTTATTTAAATATGTTTTTTATCTTAAAAACTAATTTAATTTTAAAATATTTAGTTTTGTCAATTTGGTAACCCTATTCATATAATGTTATTTGAATACTAATGGTTATGAGTAATTTCTTTAAACAATAAAAATACTATAAAGTTTAAAATAATGTTATATTCAATAATTAAAAACGTTATATCCGACCGGGTCTAATCTTAAGTACCCTCCAAACATTTAGTAAGTAAATTAAAAATGTTTAACTTGGTAGGACAGAGTTCCTTTATATTATATCGTATGTCAACGACCACTAAAAGGGGCGGGGTTCAAAAATAGACAATATCATGTTTTTCACAGACGAACGTATGGACATTGCTAGATCGACTTAGACTTCATCACTGATCAAGAATACATATACTTTATGGGGTACAATTCTCTTTGGAGGGTATTAAAATTGTATTTTTGCGGGGTCGCTCTGGCAAGGGATGTGCGGGAGACATTTCATCTTTGTTATAAAACTCTAAAAATAAATGTTTGGGATAACTATATATAAAATTAAAAAAAATTAATTCTTTTTTTGATACGGTCATTTAAGGAGCAAAGGGGTAGGAGGGTGGTAGGACAGACTAGTACCAGATTACGTCTCACCTTCGTCATTAAAGCTTAAAAGTTTTATTTTTAAGGAATGTACGCTTAAGTAAAACAATTTGTTAAATTTTTACACTATTTTTGCATGTAATAGCGCCCACTAAAGGGGGTGGAGTCCAAAAATATTTTTTTTTGTATTTTATGCCTGCAAGCTTAACGCGTTGGACTTTCTTTAATATAAAAATATATCATTTGCTTAACCAAATTACAAAAAAACTTTAGAAATTATGTTGTTTTTTAGAGGTTGGTTTAGTTTTTCTTTGGGGAACTTTTTTCCCTCTTTCCCGATTTAGCCCATCTCCGAATATAACGTGTGGTATCCTTCAAGATATAGTCATACCAAATTTCAAGAGTCTAGCTCTTTTCGTTTGGACTGAATCGTGTTTTCCACAGACGAACGGACGGACATGCTCAGTTCGTCTTAGATTTCATCACTGATCAAGAATGTATATTTTATGGGGTCTCAGATGGATATTTCGCTGCGTTACAAACGGAATGACAAAGGAATATACCCTCCATATTCTGTTTTGGAGGGTATAAAAAAGGTATACGGCAACCCTAAATAATTTGAAATTATTTATAATTTAAAAAAAACTATTTTTCTCTTTATCATTTTGTATATGATGTGATAGATTGAAATTCAAAAAAATATTAAAATGGAGGAGTTTTTGGTATTTAATTTTCCCCGCACCGGAAAAATAAAAGGTTTTCTAAATAATTTTGAAAAAAAATTATATAAAGACGCTACTAGACCTTGAAACCTGTACTTCGAGCTCAAAAATTACCCAAAGCTACTTTAGCCCTTAAACAATATAATTCGTAATATATTAGTAATAGGTGACAGCTACATTACAAAGGTAATAAAAAAATCTGAAGTAATAGAACACGAGACTATGAAGCGGAGGGTCCTAAGTTCGAGACAGCGCTGAGTCATGAAATATTGTGTTGAATTCATCTGATCTGCATTAATGCGTGGTTGTGTTAGTTGTTGCCAGCCTGTTTCAATGATGAAGGCATAGTCACTGGTCACTAAACATAATTGGCAGCGACTGACACTATCATTTACTAAAAGCAGAGTAACAGCACCCACCTTCTTCGGAGCTGTAGCAAAAATTAGCCGGCGAAGTATAAAAAAATGTTGAAATAGCTACAAAAAACTGTCTACTCAAAGAAACAAAAAAAAAATTATAATAATATAAGAAGGCAAACTTAGTTTTTACGTTTATAAAATATGTAAAATTGATTTTTGTTTCCATAGCTTAGTATTCTACTAAAAATTTCGAGCGAAATGCTGTCAAAGCCCATATAAAAAATATTGTTACGTTTTTAGACATTTTCGTAAAAACGATTTTTACTTATCATTCAAGGATTCGTTTAATTGCATCAAATTAAAAACACAGACAATTAATTTTAGAAATATAATACGGCAACACTTTATTTACTACTTTATTAACACGAGTATTTGTACTACTAAACACTTAGGGATGTTAACACGTCTATATTTAAAATCACACTGATCCCGCTGATTACTGGCAGCGACTTTATATAGCAAAATGACGTCGTCTGGTAACTTCGCGAAGCTTCTGGTCATGGTTGTTGTTGGTTGTGCTTTACTTAACATGTAGCTATATACGTGTGTTTGTATATATGACAATGCTGGCTTGTGTGAGTTAAGGAACAAAACATTTATTATTACAAATTTACAATTTCGAGTTAACTTCAGTTGATATGGCATTATGTTGTGGACCTAAATATAGTTCAACTAATAATTGCTTAAATCAACAGAAGCGATTGCATTATTTTAACTTCCGCATTTAAAGCACTTTTGTTAACAAAGAAATAAAACGTAAAATAAGTAATATTGCGAAACAATTAAAGAAAATAATAAATTGCAATTTCATATTATTTATTGACCTAAATAAATGAATTGTTAAACTATGCAATTTACCTTTAAAACAATAAGAATAATAATTGTAATTAAATCTAAGAAATAATTGTAAGTTTAGTTTAAAACAAGAACTCATATAAAAAAGACACATAGTGTCTAAATAAAAAATAAATTAATATTTAAAATCAAAAAATTGTTTTTTTTTTTTTATTAATTTAAACAAGCATAAAATTAACTGGCGCCCGAGCAAAGTTTTAAAAAAGGACTCGTTCAAACTACAGTGAAAAGTAAAAAAGAAAAAAAAACGTGCCCTAAGTAAAACAGAGAAAAGTGTTAAAAAAAGGACTCGTTCAAATTACAGTGAAAAGTAAAAACAAATGTGCCCTAAGTAAAACAGAGCAAAGTGTTAAAAAGGACTAGTTCAAATTACCGTGAAAAGTAAAAGAAAACGGGACCTAAGTAAAAGCAAAAGCAGTATAAAAAAGAGGAAAGAACTCGTTAAAATTGCCGTGAAAAGTAAGAAAAAACGAGGCCTAACAAACCCTAAGTAAAGCTAAGTGGAAAGTGACCAAAAAGTTGTGTGAAATCCAACCACCAATCACCAAGTCTGCAGTGCCGTAGTAGCGGAAGCAAAAAGGACTTTGCTGCACCACTTCACCGATGCTATACTTAATGTAAGAGTAAATTTAAGATATTTTATTTTATATTCCCAAATTTTCTGATTAGACTAATACTCAGTAAAAAAAAAAAAAAAAAAAAAATTCTGTGCTTGATTAAATTAAACCTAAGATATTCACCCTCTCTCGTGCTTAAATAATTAAAAAATAAAAGTGTACTCAATTTAATTTCGAATTTTGTGATTGTTAAAAGAAAAAATAAGAAAACATGTCAAATCCAAACAACCTCGTAAGACCCTCAATCCTAAATACTTCTAATCCCCCTCCTAATCCTTCTAATCCTCCTGCCAATCAAGGATCAGTAGAATTAGAAAATCTTGTGACAAGAATCGTATCAGACATTTTGACACGCAGTAGTCAACGAACCGGTAACGATGTTATCGATATGTCGGAACAAACAGTTAGATTAGAAAACGCAGGAAACTTGTCAGAATTAGATAAAATCCCAGACGTAGTACGTTGCATACGGGAATTCTCGGGAATTCCTGGTGAATTTAATTCGTGGAAGAAAGGCGTAGATAGGATTATAAAAATTTATGAGCCGATCAAGGGATCACCAAAATATTACGGCATCCTAAGTGCCATTAGAAATAAAATTACAGGTCAAGCGGATATAGCGCTAGAATCATATAATACCCCTTTGAATTGGGCTGCAATATCCAGATGTCTTTCTATCCACTATGCTGATAAGCGAGATCTGACAACTCTCGAATATCAGATGACGACCATGGTTCAAGGCAATAACACGATACAAGAGTTTTACCATAATGTTTACTCCCATTTATCCTTGATATTAGACAAAATATCATGCATGGATGTAGGAGCGGCACCTATGGAATTACTTACCAGAACATATAGAGATAAGGCTTTAGATACTTTCGTCAGAGGTCTCAAGGGCGATCTTCCAAGATTACTCGCAATGAGGGAACCTACCGAGCTGCCGCAAGCCCTTCATTTATGCTTGAAGTTGGAGAATCAACATTTCCGCTCGTACCATGCAAATTACAGTCAACAAACCAGAAATCACAGCTATAACGTACCTATGCAACATAAAGGACAAACTTATAATGGCAGAAATAATCATAAACAACCTTTTTACCCTCAACTCTCTTTTACACCACAAGTTAGACCAAATGGGCCCTATGTCAATACACCAAGTTTTCATTACCAGACACAAGGACCAAATAATTTCAGAACATTCCCACGACCTTTACCACCCAAACCACAACCAAGACCAGAGCCTATGGACATAGATCAAAGCGTTCGTACCAGAAACATCAATTACATGAATCGACCAGCTCAAAATAATTTCTTCGGGAAAAGACCGCCACAACAGGAAAATTCACACCCTATTAAACATCAGCGAAATTTTAACATTGAAGAATTCGACCAAACCGATTACAACCAGAACTTTTATGAATCTGATTACCAAGATATAGATCCAATAGAGAACTATGAAGAGCAACAACTACAAATAGATTACGAGCATGTCGAACATAGCGACGTCCATTTTTTAATTTAAACCACTCTTCGTTACCATATATCGAATGCAAAACGAGGAGTGGAAATCTTTTAAAATTTTTAATCGACACTGGCTCCGGAAAAAACTACGTTCGCCCAGAAATTGTAAAAAAATCTATACCTAATACAAAAAATTTTTTAGCAAAATCAGTAGGTGGAGATATCCACATAACAAATCATACCTTTATTAATCTTTTTAATATAGACATTCCAATAAAATTATTTCTACTACCCGCGTTAAAAACATTTGATGCTATTATAGGTCACAGCACTCTAAAAAACCTTTCAGCCGTGATTAACACCGCTGGAAACTATATGACTATTCAAAACAAGTTTAAGATTCCACTTAAACAGCTATCACTTCCTGATGTTAACATGCTAAATATAAAAAATGATCACATGAGCAAAAATCAAGCAAACGGAACAAGTTCTTTGGTAAAAAAGTTTCCGAAACTATTTGCAGACCCAGATGAAAAATTAACATACACGACCAAAGTTGTTGGCGAAATTAGAACATCGACGGATAATCCGGTTTACTCGAAATTTTACCCATACCCTCTGTCGTTAAAAGATGAAGTGGAGTCACAGGTAAAAAAAATGTTGGATGACGGCATTGTACGACCCTCTAGGTCGCCATACAATTCTCCGATATGGATTGTGTCAAAAAAACCTGACTCACAAGGGAATAAACAATACAGGCTCGTGATAGATTACCGCAAATTGAACTCAGTTACAATATCCGATACCTATCCAATACCAGATATAAATGAAGTATTGTCTCATTTGGGGCAAAATAATTTTTTTTCGGTCTTAGATCTCAAAAGCGGATTTCATCAAATACCATTGAAAACATCAGACATTGAAAAAACCGCATTCTCAATTAACAATGGGAAATTCGAATTTACAAGGCTGCCTTTCGGTCTGAAGAACGCACCATCTATCTTTCAGCGTGCTTTGGACGATATTTTACATGAGCACATTGGAAAAATTTGCTTCGTTTACATCGACGATATAATTATCTTCAGCAAAACGGAATGCGAACACTTGAAGCATTTGGAACAAGTTTTTAGGACACTAGAGAACGCGAATATGAAATTACAGCTTGACAAATGCGATTTTTTCAAAGACGAAGTAGAATTTTTAGGATTTATAGTTTCATCACAAGGTATCAAGACAAACCCGAAAAAAATTGAGGCCATCTCTAAATTTCCAATACCCAAAACTTTGAAAGAGCTACGCTCATTTTTAGGTCTATCCGGTTACTATAGGCGATTTGTAAGAGATTATGCCAAACTAGCAAAACCTCTAACATCTCTTTTAAGAGGGGAAGGAGGTCGCATTTCAAAAAGACAATCGGCAAAAAGATATATCACTCTTGATAAAGCTGCGTTAGAATCATTTGAAAAATTAAAAAAGTCATTAGTATCGCAGGATACTATTCTTGCATACCCAGATTTTGAAAAGCCTTTTGAATTGACAACTGATGCGTCAAATTTCGCCTTGGGAGCAGTATTGTCACAATTTAATCGACCTATTTCGTTCATTTCGAGAACATTGAGTAAGACGGAAGAACACTACGCGACCAATGAAAAGGAGATGCTGGCAATAATATGGTCTTTAAATTCTTTTAGAAATTACCTATACGGAAAATCAAAAGTAATCATCCGAACTGATCACCAACCTCTTACATATGCTCTTAATAATAAAAACAATAATGGGAAAATGAAACGGTGGAAGGCTGCATTGGAAGAGTACGATTATGTAATGGAATACAAGCCAGGAAAAGCGAATATCGTCGCCGACGCGCTTTCCAGAAACCCCTATGTGACTGAAATAAATTCTCTATCGGTAAGCCAGCACAGCGATGAAAGCTCTGGGGAAAACTTAATTCCGAGTATGGAATATCCCATAAATGTTTTTAAAAATCAATTATTCCTAATGACCAATCAAACTCCATCTTACCAATTTAAAATAATATTTCCTACATATCACCGTCACATAATAAATGAACCAGATTATAATGAAGAAAATTTAACCTCCATACTAAAAAGATATCTCAATCCATCCGTCATTAATGGTATTAAAACTTCTGAACCAATAATGGGTAAGATACAAAACATATATCCTCTGCATTTCACTAATTACAAGGTGAGGTTTACACAAAATCAGGTCAACGATGTTACCAGCGAACAGGAGCAAGAACGAATCATCATTGAAACCCATAAGCGTGCGCATAGAAACCACAAGGAAAACAAGGCTCAGATACTCGAAGAAAATTACTTCCCAAAAATGACTAAGAAGATAAAAGATCTGGTTTCCCACTGCATAGTTTGCAAAGAAAATAAATATGACCGCCATCCTATTAAACCCGAATTACAGAAAACTCCAATCCCGCAATATCCTGGCCACATTGTTCATCTCGATATTTACCACACGGAAGGAAAATATATACTTACTGCTGTCGACAAATTTTCAAAGTATGCGCAGGTAAACACTATTGGATCGAGAGCTGCCGAAGACATAAAAGAGCCACTAAGAAAACTACTGATTATGTTTGGAATACCGAAAGAAGTGGTTATGGACAACGAAAAAGCCTTCAATGCTGCCTCAATTCTGTTTATGCTGGAAGACCAACTAGGTATTCGTGTTTATAAGACTCCACCCTATAAAAGTTCAGTAAATGGCCAAGTGGAGAGATTTCACTCTACTTTAGCGGAAATAATGAGATGTACGAAAGCCGATGGAATAAAAAGATCGTTTTCTGAACTACTAGATAAGTCTGTAAATGAGTACAATCATTCCATACACTCGACGACAAATAAAAAACCCGTCGAAGTTTTCTTTGGCAGAATAGTTAGCTCAGACCCGGAAAAACTTGAAAACGCTAGACAGGAAACTATTGAGAAGATTAGGAAAAAACAGGAATTTGATATAGATACTCATAATAGGAAGAGGACACCAATAAAACGCTATAAAGTTGGTGACATTATATACGTTAGAATAGATAAAAGGTTAGGAACCAAAATCACGCCTAAATACAAGAAAGAAATAGTAAAAGAAGACAAATCGACTACAGTACTGACAGAATCAGGCAGAGTCGTTCACAAAAGCAACATAAAGAGTTAAATCCTTTTATAAAACATTTTCTTTACAGACTTCTGATTGCTGCGTCAGTGCAGGCTGACGTACAATTCTACAACTATACCTCATCGAGAATCGCAACGATAGACAATGGAATTGCTAAAATCCAAAACGGAATTTTCCGATTCATACACAAATTTGACACCAACAAATACGAACAATGCTTACAAGACATCCAAACTTTTATAAACTCCTTTGAATCATCCCGAAATCCTCTACTTCCCATCCTTAAAGAAGAATTAACCAAAACATTTCAGTTATTAGAAAGTATAAGCGTAACAAAAATTGTAAAGAATAAGAGATCAATAAATATTCTGGGTACAGCATGGAAATATTTAGCTGGTTCCCCAGATCATGATGACCTAGAGAAAATAATAAATAATTTAGATAAATTAAATACAAACAATAATGAGCAATTTATTATAAACGATTTATTTGAAACAAGATTAAATAATATAACTAGGATGACAAATTTTCTTACTAATAATATAAAAAAGAGTAGTATCCTAAGTGATGAACTTATTATAATTAATCAAAATAAATTACGACTTTTGAAAGAAGAAATATTAAATATAAAATATGCTATTCAATGGTCCAAGCTAGGTATGATAAATTCATTCCTTTTAAACGAATTAGAAATTAAATTAGCTATTGAAAAATTTGAAAATGAAAATATACCATTTACAAGCCCCGAAGAGGCACTAGAATTTACAAATATTAAAGTAATACATAATTCAACGATGATGCTCTATGTAATAGAAATTCCGTTGACTTCAAATATTGTCTATAAGAAACTTTTAATAAAACCAATAAAAAATAATAACTTGATTGTAAAATTAAAATTTAATGAAATAGTAACGTTTGAAACACAAATTTATGGAATAACAAGTAAGTGTAAAAGATTTTCGAACTTGGAAATTTGTAATAAAAATAACTTAATAGATCTGTCTACAGACTCTTGTCTACCAAAAATCCTAAACTCTCTTCCATCTTCATGTTATACAATAAATGGTCACCACATCCCTGAAGTTGAAGAAATCGCCACAGGAATATTATTGCTTAATGAATTCTCTGGAATTATCAACGTGAACGAAGAGCCTAAAAACATAACTGGAAGTTTTATCGTATCCTACACTAACACTACAATCCGTATTGCAGATAACATTTACAGGAATATCGATGCGAATCCACTAAAAGTCATACCACCTGTAAATCAACTCACACCAACAGAAATCGAGCAGCTACAATTCTTATCACTAGAAAGCCTCCATGAACTACATATAAACAACACCAAACGAATTTCTGAGTTTAGTAAATCAACAGAAATAAGAGAACTATCCCTGGCATTAGTAATTTTGGTAACAACAATTCCTCTCGTGACATTGATAATATTCCGAAAAAGTAAGCAAAAAACTATATATGTGAACGAGATACCAAAGCCCCATAGAGTTGATAATTCTATTCCCATCAAGCTTGGAGAAACACCAGCGGTACCATCCTACAACAATTTTAGGCTTAATGATCTACCATTTCTGTATTCGATTGCGGACAATCGAATTTAAGAGGGGAAGAGTTAAGGAACAAAACATTTATTATTACAAATTTACAATTTCGAGTTAACTTCAGTTGATATGGCATTATGTTGTTGACCTAAATATAGTTCAACTAATAATTGCTTAAATCAACAGAAGCGATTGCATTATTTTAACTTCCGCATTTAAAGCACTTTTGTTAACAAAGAAATAAAACGTAAAATAAGTAATATTGCGAAACAATTAAAGAAAATAATAAATTGCAATTTCATATTATTTATTGACCTAAATAAATGAATTGTTAAACTATGCAATTTACCTTTAAAACAATAAGAATAATAATTGTAATTAAATCTAAGAAATAATTGTAAGTTTAGTTTAAAACAAGAACTCATATAAAAAAGACACATAGTGTCTAAATAAAAAATAAATTAATATTTAAAATCAAAAAATTGTTTTTTTTTTTTTATTAATTTAAACAAGCATAAAATTAACTTGTGTTTTGTTTATGGTAACTATGTGCGGTTGTATGTATGAGTGGTCTATGAGTTGCGTAGTTTCCCAGCATACCATATGCGCTGTAAATGAGCTCATAAAGACTCTTCTGTCGGAACGCTGACGCTCATAATGAGTTCATAAAATAATCATAAACTGTCATAAAACGCTCATATTTGAGTGCCTTTTTCCACTAAACTGGTCACTCATGAAAGAGTTCTAAATTTTATGCATAAAAGAGTATTTTATGACTCTTTTTTCAAAACGCATTTTGAGCTCTTATTCCAGTGCATAAAATAAAATTTTTGAGCCTCATTTTGCGTGCATCAAAAACTCTAAATAGTATCCTGAAAATGACGAAAAACAGACAATTCAAAATAGGATTTTTTATTCAATAAGTTAACATAATTGTATTTTCTTTTCGGAATTTGTTTGAACGAAGTTCACTTATTATTAATTTGCTTTCTTTTAAGCTTGCTCTTTTCATCATTTTAATTATGTATTATTTTTGTATTTATTATAAAATAACTCACAATTTTGTCTTTACGCTTCCAACAATATTCACTAATGAATCAATTTGTGTAACTTCTTTCTTCTGCTTAGCTGGAATTTACCGTTATCTGTCAGCGTGCAGAAATTACTCATAAAAAGCACATAAAATCTATCGTTTATGAGCTCAGAAATTTACACGCAAGAAACACTCATAGAAAGTCATAGAATCGATCGTTTATGAGCTCAGAAATATGCACGCAGGAAACACTCACAGAAGCTCATAAAATCGCCCATATATGAGCTCATATATAAGAGCGCTCCGATAATGGTATGCTGGGATTTGTTTCTGCTTGTGCTATGTGTGTATGTTGCTGTGTATATTTGTGTACATGTTTAGCTTTTATTAACAACGAATTCTTGCGTACAAGATCATTAAGAGTAAATCATCATCACTTAGCATTGATGTTGCTTGGTTTTTCGTTGTTGTTATTTACACTTATTATCGCACAGCCTCGAATGATCTTGAATATTCTCAACGATGTATCCGGAATATTCCATTTCCGTTAATTCAAATATTAGGTGTATTTCTTTACTTTTTGGGTAAAGTTCGGTAAAATGAGAGCTAACTATAAATTCTCTCAATAAAAGACAAAAATGTGCAAAAGTACGCGAAAAACCAAAACTATTGTACTATGTCAAAATTATTAAATAAAAACTTGCATGTAGTATATACATACATACTTACTTACGTATGTTTTACTTACATGTTGCAGCGTATCTATAATATTTTCTTTCTTAATTTTATGTAAAAACTTATAAAACTTTGTTCGCCAGAAGTTTTTAAATCTTTTCTTTGTTTTTAAACTTTCCAATTTTTTTATGTTTTTTTGTCAATTTAATTTTTCTTTGATGTTGTTTATTTGTCAAACAGCTGTTTGTTTATTTACTTGCCCAAACTAGCCCGAAGAAAAAGTACGGGCTGTTTCGTGCAAGAAGAAGAAGAAGAAAATTACTCTCTCAAAATGTCTCTCATTTGCCCAATTTTCGGGTACGGAAACGCTTTTCGTGCAAATTGGGATCCCGAGGGATCCCAAAGTAGAGTAAAACAAGTAAAAACGTTATATTCGACCGGGTCGAATCTTAAATACCCTCCAAATATTTAGAAAGTGAATTTGATATGTTTAACTTGGTGGGACAGAGTTCCTTTATATAATATCGTACGTCAACTCCCACTAAAGGGGGCGGGGTTCATAAATATACAATATCATGTTTTCCACAGACGAACGTATGGGCATTGCTACACCGTCTTAGACTTCATCACAATTCTCTTTGGAGGCTATAAAAACTGTATTTTGGCGGGGTCGCTCTGGCAAGGGCTGTGGGGGAAACATTTCACCTTTGTCATAAAACTCTAAAAATAAATGCCTGGGATAATTATATACAAAATTAAAATTTCTTTTTTTTTGATAGGGTCATTTAAAGGGCGAAGGGGGAGAGGGGGTAGGGCAGAAACAGATACACATAAAACTGTAAAAATAATTGCTTGGGATGATTATACACAAAATAAAAAAAAATTTATATTTATTTTTAATAGGGTCATTTAGCGGGCAAAGGAGGAGGAGGGGGTAGGGCAGCAACAGGCAGTCATAAAACTCTAAAGATAAATGCTTGGGATGATTATATACAAAATTTAAAAAAAATTTTTTTTTTTGGTAGGGTCATTTTAGGGGACAAAAGAAGAAGGGGGGGAGGCTAGGGCAGAAATCGGCAGTCATAAAACTCTAAAGATAAATGCTTGGGATGATTATATAAAAAATTTAAAAAAACATTTTTTTTTGGAAGGTTCATTTTGGGGCCAAAGAAAGAGGGGGGGGGGTAAGGGGGTAGGGCAGAAATCGGCAGTCATAAAACTCTAAAGATAAATGCTTGGGATGATTATATACAAAATTAAAAAAAAAAAATTTTTTTTTGGTAGGGTCATTTAGGGGGCGAAGGGGAAGGAGGGCGTAGGGCAGAGTAGTACCAGGTTTCGTCTCAGCTTCGTCATTAAAGCTTAAAAGTGTTATTTTTAAGGAATGTAGGCTTAAGTAAAACGATTTGGTAAATTTTTATGCTATTTTTGCCCATAAATTATTTTTTTGGAAGGGTAATTTTAAGGGGCAAAGGAAGAAGGGGGGGGGGGGGCTAGGGCAGAAATCGGCAGTCAGAAAACTCTAAAGATAAATGCTTGGGATGATTATATACAAAATTTAAAAAAAAAAAATTTATTTGGTAGGGTCATTTAGGGGGCAAAGGAAGAGGGGGGGAGGGGGGGGTAGGGCAGAAGTCGGCAGTCATAAAACTCTAAAGATAAATGCTTGGGATGATTATATACAAAATTTAAAAAAACATTTTTTTTTGGTAGGGTCATTTAGGGGGCAAAGGAAGAGGGGGGGGGGGATAGGGCAGAAGTCGGCAGTCATAAAACTCTAAAGATAAATGCTTGGGATGATTATATACAAAATTTAAAAAAACATTTTTTTTTTGGTAGGGTCATTTAGGGGGCAAAGGAAAAGGGGGGAGGGGTAGGGCAGAAATCGGCAGTCATAAAACTCTAAAGATAAATGTTTGGGATGATTATATACAAAATTTAAAAAAAAAAATTTTTTTTTGGTAGGGTCATTTAGGGGGCAAAGGAAGAGGTGGGGGGGGGGGGGAGGTAGGGCAGAAATCGGCAGTCATATAACTCTAAAGATAAATGCTTGGGATGATTATATACAAAATTTAAAAAAATTTTTTTTTTTTTTGGTAGGGTCATTTAGGGGGCGAAGGGGAAGGAGGGGGTAGGGCAGAGTAGTACCAGGTTTCGTCTCAGCTTCGTCATAAAAGCTTAAAAGTGTTATTTTTAAGGAATATAGGCTTAAGTAAAACAATTTGTTAAATTTTTATGCTATTTTTGCCTATAATAACGCCCACTAAAGTGGGCGGGGTCAAAAAACATTTTTATTTTATTTAATGACTCCAAGTTTAAGGCGTTGGACCGTATTTGACATAAAAATATATCATTTGCTTAACAAAATAACCAAAAAACTTTAAAAATTATGTTGTTTTTTCTGGGTTGGTTTAGTTCTTCTTAGGGGAACTTTTTTCCCTCTTGCCCGATTTAGCCCATCTTCGAACTTAATCTGCTCTAAGTTTTAAAATATATTTATGCCAAATTTCAAGAGTCTAGCTCTTTTCGTTTGGACTGAATCGTGATTTCCACAGACGGACGGACGGACATGCTCAGTTCGTCTTAGATTTCATCACTGATCAAGAATATATATATTTTATGGGGTCTGAGATGGATATTTCGATGCGTTACAAACGGAATGACAAAGTGAATATACCCTCCAAATTCTTTTTTGGAGGGTATAAAAACACAACTATTATCTGCATTGTGTTGACCAGGGTTGTAACATTTTGACAACTAGAGATGATTTGGCAGTGCTGCCAAGTACATATAGCCACATTGTCGTTATATTTAAATCTACGTTTGAACTTTGTAAGACTGCCGCCCACTTAAGCCTGTTCGACCCGAATAGGCATACAATCACCTCTTCCATAGTACGCACATCGTACGAGGTGTAGTATTTTCATTTTCGACCTCGGACTATAGCATTTCTGTTTCCGGTCCACGACGTCATTCACTCTCTTAATCACTTTATACGGGCCATCCCAGTGAGTCTGTAATTTTGGGGACAATCCTTTCTTCCCTTGTATTTTATAAAGTAGAACCAATTGTCTAGCCTTCATGTTGTCAGTGATCATCTTGATTCTGTTATGCATCGTACTCCGATTGTTGCTGCGATTACGATAATTGTTTCCATAGTAGCCACGATTGTTGTAACTGCCACCACTGTAATTGCTTATATTACGATTATTGTAGTAGTTGCCGCGTCCTCTATAAACTCCGCGCCTGGAAGATGACACACCAAATGTTTCACCATTCAATATCCGTTCCTGGCGCTAATTATAATTCTTATTCTTCATACGAACTTGTGCAGTTTCACAGGAAATATTATCAAAGAATGACTTTGTCTTATCGTAGCCTACGGTAACTCCTTTCTCTCCAGATTCATGTTCACCAGCTCCATTTTCTTTGCCGGACTCATCCTTTTTATCAGTTTCGCCATTCATCTGTTCTGATTTTGGTTCATCGCCCACCTTATGTTTTGGTAGTCGTGAGCGAAGTTCTTCGAACTTAGTATTTGCTTGTTCACAATCGAAATCTTGTTCAAACTTAATGGGATTACCTAAAGGCTTCTGACTCACACTGGGACCATTAGCTGATCTATAGGCCATTATGTTACGCAAATTAGAACGTGGTCCCATTCCATAATTTCTCATATTGTTGCCACGACTTGTGGCAACTTGTATTCCAATTGCGCCGATTAGGGTTACCGCCCTCATAATTGCGTTGGTTGTAATGATTCATGCTATAATTTTCCATCATACGACTGGAACAATAATTACCGCTGTTGCGTTGCTGATTGTCCCGACGTTGATTTGGATTGTTCTGCCGCTTACGACCAGCATCGCACGATTGACCACCACCGCAATGGTTAGACTTATTTTGATGATTCTTATGATGTTGCTGCTGTGGTCCTAAGTTCACTCGTTTGCTGTTTCTTGGTGGCGAAACAGATCTACCTCTTTTTCTTCGTGCTTTGCAGCTGCGCTGAAAATGACCGATTTTTCCGCAGTTAAAGCACTTAGGCTTTTCTTTGGTAGCACTTTCCGCCAACAGTTGTCGCATTGCCTCCTTAACACTAGCGACTAGGTTGTTATCCTCCTCAGACAAAACCTCCATATTCTGCACCTTACATATCTGTGGATTGCAAACCATCCTTGCAGTCTCTTGAGCCAGCGCAAATGAAACTGTCTCAGCGAAAGTGGATTTCTGCGTTGCGAACACAGCCAGTTTAACATCAGAGTCGCGAATGCCATTAACGAACGCCGCAGTTTTAAAGTGGTCCAGGAAAGGGTGACTCTCGCCTGGATATGTGAGCTGCACTAAACGCTCGATTTCCATTGCGAAATCTTGTAGAGACTCGTTAGGCTTTTGAACTCTACATCGCAATTCCATTCTGTATAAATCGCGCTTGTGCTCACCACCATACTTGCGCTGCAATGCTGCCATTATTTCATTATAGTTGTCTCTGCTGCTCACTGGCACGGTCTCAAGTACCTCTGCGGCTGTACCCTTTAAGGACAAAATCAACTCTATGGCCTTTTCTTCAGCATCCCATCCATTTCTGCTAGCAACCGTCTCGAACTGGAATTTAAAGATGCCCAATGGTACGCTGCCGTCAAAGCATGGCGCTTTTATTCGCGCAGAAACCTCCGCAACTGCTCGTACTGGCCCACCACTACACTGAAGGTTATGCATTTTGTCCTCTAGAGCATGCAATTTTTCTTCGACCTCTTTTGCATGCTGTTCTAGGCCACCGCTTTCTAGATGTTGGACTCTCTCTGCCAGCTCTGAGAATTTGTTCTCAATAGAATCCACCCTCCTATTAATGGCCTCAGAAACCTCTACCAGAGTCTCGTTCGTGGCTCTATTTGACTCCTGTATTTCTGCTACAAGCTTTTCAGTGCTGATCTTTGAGTTCTGTTTAATTTCAGTTTGTGCATCATTGATTCCTTTTATCTGAATCATCATAGCGGCGAACATTGAATTTATGTCCATGCTGCTGGTCGTAGCAGGAGGACATACCTCTACATCGTCTTTGTCCTCAAACTCGTATGTCCCGATGTCCATGCCGCGATTCTTAAACTCATCTATCAGCCTCTTCTGCAGTTCAGCCTTGTTACCTGCTGTTGGCAATTCCCGCTTACTAAGCTCCTTTTTTAGCTGTTCAACTTTTAGCTCATCAAATTTCATAATTATTTTTTTTAATGTCCTTTTTTTCCTTAAATTGCAATGTCCTTTTTAATTATTTTTGCAATCCCACTTCTGACACCAATTGTTACGTTTTTAGACCTTTTCGTAAAAACGCTTTTTACTTATCCTTCAAGGATTCGTTTAATTGCATCAAATTAAAAACACAGACAATTAACTTTAGAAATATAATGCGGCAACACTTTATTTACTACTTTATTAACACGAGTATTTGTACTACTAAACACTTAGCGATGTAAACACGTCTAGATTTAAAATCACACTAATCCCGCTGATTACTGGCAGCGACTTTATATAGCAAAATGACATCGTCTGGTAACTTCGCGAAGCATCTGGTCATGGTTGTTGTTGGTTGTGCTTTACTTAACATGTAGCTATATACGTGTGTTTGTATATATGACAATGCTGTCTTGTGTTTTGTTTATTGTAACTATGTGTGGTTGTATGTATGAGTGCTCTGTGTGTTGTGTAGTTTTGTTTCTTCTTGTGCTATGTGGGCATGTTGCTGTGTATATTTGTGTGTATGTTGCTGTGTATATTGATGTACATGTTTAGTTTTTATTAGCAGCGAATACTTGCGTACAAGATCTCTAAGAATAACAGCATCATCTCTTAGCATTGATGTTGCTAGGTTTTTCGTTGTTGTTATTTACACTTATTATTGCACAGCCTCAAATGATCTTGTATATTCTCGAAGATGTATCCGGAATATTCCACTTCCGTTAATTCAAATATTATCTGCTTTGTGTTTACCAGGGTTGTAACATTGTGACAACTTGAGATGAGTTGGCAGTGCTGCCAAGTACATATACCCACATTGTCGTTATATTTAAATCTACTTTTGAACTTTGTAACAATACATATAACTTTAGAAAATTGCAAAATGTGGGACAAAGAGTGGGAAAATTCTTTTTTGTGTTCTCTTAGTATAACAAATGAAACTGACTGTATGGTGTGCCATCAGATAATAAAACGAATTAGTGCGTTCAGAATTAAACGGCATTATACCACCTGTCACTCAGAACTTTGTTTAGTTGTAGGGGATGGTAGAAATAAACTTATTTTAATTTAAGCTATGGCTTGAGCTACCAATAATAAAATTGGGAAAACGTTCACATGTACTTAAGTATAAAATTCAAACCAAAAAAAGTTTGACTTAGGCATGATGGAACAAAAAATTCAGAAAAATGGGACATGAAGAAAAATAATCAAACGGTAGTTGATACAGTTCTCGTATCCTTTTTCACAACTTTTTTTCACATTCAACTAAGCTACCTAATAAGTGGTGACAGACACATGAGCACTGATGATGAAAGGGTTGCGTCTTTTGAAAGCAGCTGTTCTGCTTTGCTGTGTAAGTTGAATAACAAAAACTGGTGCCAAATTACCGCATACGTGATCGAGTATGCTTTCGAATCGAATAGAATTTCGTGACGTATCGAATGCACTAATTCTTTCATACGATAGCTCACGTATCGAAATTGATAAAATAATGTAAAAGAATCTTGTTAACTTTGTAATAGAACAAACATATGTTTTGGGTTAAAGTAGCATATGTTTGTGAAAAGAGGAAGCACAAAAAATAAATATTTTCGACTTATTTGTGAGAACTTGTAGTTATAGTTAAAATTTAATACTTTAATAATGACAACATTGATGTTATGGTGCTTATCGTCTTCAGAGTCTGAAGATGAGTCTAATACGGTTTGTATGAGAAAACAAATGCGGGACGAAAGTGATCCTTTGTCATTGCCGACTGCTGCGTAAGTAAAAACAATCATACGGATTAATTAATAATAATTAACATGCATACATATGTATGTATTTCAGATTCATCAAGCGGTTTAGGCTTTCAAAAGAGGCGTTCAATTTCCTACTTGGTGAATTGCGTTTTGAAGGGCATTTATCTACAGCATTACCTCCAAAGCTGCAGCTGGCAGCAACTCTGTCGCTTCTAGCAAGTGGCGGCTTCCAGCACACAGTTGGGAATGACTACTTGATGGGTTTGTGTCAAAGTGCGGTTTCAAAAACAGTAAATGGTAAAAGAAATGGAACGCGCAATATGCCCAAAATTAATAAGTTTTATGCCTGAGGAATCTATTTCATGCATGGAATCATTTATGCAAAAGTTTAGGCTTCCTGGAGGTAAATATGTTAAAAACAATGTATGCATGTGGTTTAATGAAAGTTTTATTTAAGTGGTTGGATGTGTAGATGGCACTCATTTCGGACTGCAAAGGCCATCAGAAAACGAGCATATGTTTTTCAATCGGAAAGGTTATCATAGCCTCAACTCAATGATAGTAAGTACACGTACATAGATACATAATTATATATCTACAGATAATTTTAATGTTTATCAATTTATTTGCATATTAATCTTTTTAGATTTGTGATCATGAGTACAAAATTGTATCCATAAATTCTAAATATGGAGGCGCATCACATGACTCTTTTGTTTGGAAGCAATCGGAAGAAAGAAATTTATTTGAAGAACTATATAATACCAATAGGTTAAGAAATGCTTGGCCTTTAGGTAAGAAATAATGGCATAAGAGCATTAAACCATTTTAAGTACATATGATATTTTTACAGGCGATTCTGGATATCCGCTCGAACCGTGGTTAATTACACCGTATAGAAATCCTGAAGAAAGTTCTGCAGAATCGCATTTTAATGAGGTACATTCAAAAGCTCGTTGTATCGTAGAACGAACAATAGGCATTCTTAAAGCTCGTTGGAAAATATTATGCAATGATAAGAGAAGCCGTTATAAACCCGAAAAGATGGCAGCTTTTGCAAATGTTTGCGCTGCATTGCACAACTTGTGCATTTCATACAAAGTGCCACGATATACCCAAGCCATCTCAGAATCTAACACCTCAACAATAAACCCCAACATTGGTAATGAGACTCGGCTAACACACATTGGACAAAAAATACGAGACCATATTAAATCAACTCTAATGTAATAAATGCTGTGTTATAAAATTTATTTAAAGTAAAAAGAATTCACTTATGTAGACATATTCATTAAAGCTATAAAAAAATTAAAATAAAAAGTTATAATACGAGTTTTAAGTTTATGTATGTATGTAAATCACATTTCAATTCATTTGTGTAAGTATATTTGATATTATATAAACTACTAGAAATTAAAGTTACAACTTTACATTTAAATCACATTTCAATTCATTTATACAAGTAATTAAAATTAAAAAATTAAAGAAAACAATTTCAAATTTAAATCAAATTTTGATTTGGTTGTAGGTACTTGGTGGTTCTTATGTGTATCGCTAGATTAAGACATAAATTTATGCAAAAAAGGACGCAACTACATTCTTTTTTGCGTAAGTAGCTCCAATTCAATAGTTTTGATTTCAAGCTCTACTTCTTTAATTCTCATGCTGGCTCGGTGCTCTTCCTCATTAATTTCTAGATTTCTTTCTTTTAATTTCAATAAGCGGTCCGTCTGCAAATTATGTTCATGTGCGTACTCTTCCATTTTTTTGCATGTGCAGTAAGAATACCTAATATACTCTCTGTCTTTGCTAAAATATCGCGTTGGTAATCCTCCGTTTTTTCCACATGTGATGATACAATTGACAATTTTGTATTAATTTTATTTTTCTTTTCACATACCCTCGGCTTTTCTTTCTCTACGGATTCATTTACGTCAACATCATCGATATTTTCAGCTTCAAGAATTGAATGAACACTTTCATTTATGAAATCATTCACCTCAATTGGACTGGGTGATTTAGGCTTACCGAAAGATTTTACGCCTGGAAGCCCTTCTGCATTAGCATCTATTCCAGTAGCTAGAACTATTTGTTCCTCTGCAGATGTTAGAACCATTTCCTCATATGGTCCACCACCAGTTTTTTGTTTAGATGCCTTATTGAAAGACATTTTCTTTTTGGCTTTAAACTTTTGATCAGCAAAAACCTAAAAATTCATTTTTAGAGAATTTACATACATACATAATGAAACCATAGATTTACAAACCTTTCTCCATGATTTTGTGTCCTTAACTGGTGGTCCATACGAATTAAGTCTAAGAGTAAGTTGCTCCCACAGTCTTTTTGATGTCGCCTTTCCTTGGCTGCAGTTTGGTAGTAAATTTTTGGCCAAATTACTACGCTCAATCATGTATTGAGCCATTACATCCTTTTGTTTACCATTTATTTTGTTAATATTACTTCTAAAAATATTTTCTTTTTTATATTATATATACATATGTATTTTTTATTTATTATTTGGAATCAACTTACATTTTTATGTGTTTCTGGCTCAAAAAAAACTTACAAAATGTTGTTTTCGATAGCTGTAGAGCAGACGAATGGAATTTAACAGCTGATACTCGATTGCACGCTCGTTATCGTATGCCATAATCAGAAATTGCGATAGTACGTACTCGATAACGAATGCAGTAATCTCAAAAATGAAATTTACGAACAATTTTATTCGATCACGAATGCCGTAATTCGGCCCCTGATGTTGACTTGCCTTTGTGCCTTGGAATATTTATCATGTCTTTCTGAGATTTAAATTAAAATTTCAAACAATTAGCCTAAAAAATCTTAATTCAAGGGTATTATAACAATAAGTAGCGTTCTGTGTCTCGTGCCGTTAACACGTATTTCGTCTTTAGGTCTGTCAGTCCGGGATGTGTTTTAGTTATTTACCAAAATTACAATTAAATTAATAAGTCAAAGCATATAGGCAAAAATAAAAACAGAAATTTAAAGATAAAAAAAATTATACCAATCAACAGAAAAGGAAATAATAAGAAAAGGAAAAAACAAAAGGAGATCAAATAAATAAAATTTCAAATAAGCGCATACCAACCGAAAATTAAAACAATAAATACCTTAAACTTAAAAAAAAAATACAAATCATTACAATACCAAACTACATAAACAATAACCCAAATAAGAAAAAAGACAACATAACAACAACAAAAATCTGTACATTCCATACCATCAGTTACGACACCCCATACCAGTGTTGGCACTATGAGCCACTATGGGAAAATGGAAGTGGACCACACCCGGGGTTTTATGACCTGTGTTTCTGCAGTGTTATGCGCCTCCCATCCCTCTTCCAATAAATAAAATAAAACTCTATTTTATTGGTGCGGTGTACTGATAGCAGCTGGATCATTCACTAGTGAAGGCATAACACTGGCTAGTGAATGGTTTTTCTCTCATCTTGTGATGGGTGGTAAGTTTAGAATCGACTTTTGTGACATACGTGGGTTAAGAGCAAATTTCTTTTCTGTATATGTTCACGTTTGTCTCCATCGGCCGGATATTTTCGCCTTAAGTGAAACCCAGGTGCATGAGGATGCTGATCCACAGGATTTTCATTTGCCCGGGTATCACCTCCTGTCGCTTTTTATCTTCATAAGGGCCTTGCAATATATGTACGTAATGAAGTTGTGTACCAATCATTGTGTTTGGCGTTTTTCGCCTTCAGATTCGACATTTTGTAATATATTAAAGAAAATTTAGCTTTTTGTCTTTAAGCAATTACAATTTGTCGAATTTTCAGGCGTTAAACGCCAAACAGAATAGCGGCGATTGTTTTACAATGTCCAGTTATATAAAGAATTTTTTAACAATATGTATAGCTTAAACTTTAATAACTAACTAAAGCAAAATTGCAAAAATTCCACGCGTAGACGAATACTACAGTAAAAGGTTCCGTTATTATACAAAGAGTATAACATGAATGAAACAAAAAAATTAAAAAAAAAATAACTGTCCGTATTATAGAGTAAAAAAAGTGGTACTGTCCGGTTTGTAGCAGTGTCCCGATTATATATGTGTCCGTAAAATCGCGTGCCCGGATTATCGGGATAGCACTGTAATGTGTTTTAAGGTAATATTACCACTATAACGTTTAAAATCTATTCGTATTAATGATAATTTTATATTAGGTATCAGGTTTGTAAAATTTTACCATGATTTTAAATTAACATTTTGTGATGGTTATTTTTCCGTGTGTATCGACTGAATTTCAACTACATGAGCCCCCTCCCCTGAGCAGAAGGCTGCATCAGCCCATGGTATCAAGGCGAATTTAATACAGGTGGCCTTATCGCTACAACAATACAACTATGAAAAGCAACATGCAATTCGCCTTATTCAAAAAACCAATCCTTCAAAAACAATTGTCAGAAACATTATAAATGTGATGTTTTATTTTAGTGTTTTAGTGCATAATGATTATAATTATTTGAAAATTAAAAAATAATTTGTTTATTTGTAAAACATATATTACTAGCGGTCCGGTACGTGCTTCGCTGCGTATAAAGTGAAATAAATAATAATAAAATGTAATTGGAACATCAAATAAATTTATTCAAACAAAAAAATATTATATTAATTGCTATTTTAAAACTTAATTCAAAACATTTGGATAAACAATACTTTTTTGTTTTTCCATTTTGAGCATGAATAAACAAACGGGTGGTGGTACCGACTCTGGAACAGGCAACATAAAGTTGGCAATGTGAAAAACATGATTCCTCCAAATTCACACCACAAACGTGAAGTGTTTGCTCTTGGGCCTTGTTGATGGACATCGCAAATGATAAACGCACAGAATATTGTGATCGTTTGAACTCAAATGGCATATCAGTTGGAATCATAGTGATACGCTGTATCGAATAAACTTCTTCTTTTGATTAAGCAGTTAAGATCGTAGCTTCAACAAAATTTGGCAATAACTTTCTCACTGCCAATCTGGTGTCATAACACAGTTTTGGTGGATTAATACTTATTTAGCAATAATATAATTAAAGAACAAACTTTCAGATTCAAGCAAAGTGGTGGCATTCATTTCTATATATATTGGATCCATTTGTTACAAAAATGTGATAAATGAAAAACCGCTCTGCCGGTTTTGTGCAAACTCACATAAACCATCTACTAAATAGTCCGAACAAAGCCTAAACATTTAGTTTGGATAGGTGAGCCCGTCCTTGAGTTATAAAATTACAACGAAAAGTGGCATTGATTTATATCAGGGTTCATAAGAATTTGTGTATGAACACTAAAATTTATACATTTATTAAATTATGTATGAATTTTTATTAGTCGAACTTTCTTATGTAAATTGTTAATTTTTAAACGGGCTTAAGTTCGAATCTGCAAGACTGCAAACTATTTTTTATTATTTTATTAATAAATGAATTTGTTCAAATTTTATTTTTATTAATTTATATTAAGATTGGAATATTAAGAATATTTTTCAATAATCATCAAAGCAGCAGAACGGATCAGTACTGATTTCGAGACCGCTACGCCATCTCATCAGCGTTCTTTGTTCAATTTTTCCACTGTTTTAAGCGGTGCTAGTTAGTAGGAATATCAACTATTTAACCAATGTTTTTAACGAAAATTGAATATGAGAAGTTCCCACATTCATATTTTTAAGTTATTACCTTTTTGGTTAGTACGAAATTCCCCAACCCTGACGATTAATATTCCCAATATTCCATGTATCTCTTTCGCTTTTTCCAGAGCCATCGGCTGCTGATAGCTAAAGCTTCTTTGTTATTTATGTTCAAGTAAATGAATTTAGTTGTCAATTTACAATGAACAAGTGCGCGTGCCCCCGCAATGTTTTAAATTATGTATGAATTTTTATTAGTCGAACTTTCTTATGTAAATTGTTAATTTTTCAACGGGCTTAAGTTCGAATCTGCATGACTGCGAATAATTTTTTTATTATTTTATTAATAAATGAATTTGTTCAAATTCTATTTATTATTTTTTATATTAAGATTGGATTATTAAGAATATATTCTATAATCATCAAACCAGCAGAACGGATCAGTACTGATTTCAAGACCGCTACGCCATCTCATCAGCGTTCTTTGTTCAATTTTTCCACTGTTTTAAGTGGTGCTAGATAGTAGAAATATCAACTATTTAACCAATGTTTTTAACGAAAATTGAATATGAGAAGTTCCCACATTCATATTTTTAAGTTATTACCTTTTTGGTTAGAATTAATATTACATTTTAAAATTTCTTTTACTTTACCTTTCTTAGTAAAATCTTAACATGATCATGGGCAGTGCAACGTACCTTATATTATTATAAATTATTGTTTTGACTTTGGCTGCTTTGGGCATCTGGCATATAAATATATTTATATTAAAGTCTAATACAATGTATTTTTCGTTCTCTTATTAAATTAGTACGAGCATTTTAATAAAAGCAAGTTGCAATTGTACAGATATTGGCAAAGAACATTTCAATTGATGCCTAGAGTTTTTTCGGAAGTTAAAAAATTGGATGTATTGTTGAATTAAATTATTAACTTACTTGTTATTATTAATTGAAATATATTTTAGATTATAAATATGCATTTAGAAAAATTTGTTTGGAAATTATCATATGCCTACAGGGAGAGTATATATGAGTGTACATTTATTACTCCTGTCCCTCGGAGTAGTGTTCTGTCTCTCGTGCCGTTAACACGTTTTTCGTCTTTATGTCTGTCAGTCCGGGCTGTGTTTTAGTTATTTAAGAAAATTACAAATAAAATAAATAAGTGAAAGCATATAGGCAAAAAAAAATTAACACAAACATATAAAGAACAGAAATTCCAATCAATAGAAAAAAAAGAAAAACAAATAAATAAAATTTTAAATACGCGCGCACCAAATCTTAAATTAAAACAATAAATACTTTCAACTAAAAACATATTGCAATAATAAAATACAAAATCAATAACTCAAACAAGAAACAAACAATAAACAGTGCATTCCTCACCACCAGTGACGACTCCCCATACCAGTGTTGGCACTATGAGCCACTATGGGAAAATGGAAGTGGACCAGACCAGGGCTTTTATGACCTGTGTTTCTGCAGTGTTATGCGCCTCCCATCCCTCTTCCCATAAATAAAATAAAAACTCTATTTTATTGGTGCGGTGTACTGATAGCGGCTGGATCATTCACTAGTGAAGGCATAACACTGCCTAGTGAATGGTCACTGCAGTTGTTGTCATTGCATCGTATTCGCTAATCTAGAGTTTGGATTTCGGTTTTTTTCTCTCATCTTGTAATGGCGGGTAAGTTTAGAATCGACTTCTGTAACATACGTGGGTTAAGAGCGAATTTCTTTTCTTTATATGCTCACGTTTGTCTCCATCGGCCGGATGTTTTCGCCTTAAGTGAAACCCAGGTACATGAGGATGCTGATCCACAGGATTTTCATTTGCCCGGGTATCACCTCCTGTCGCTTTTTATTCTTCATAGGGGCCTTGCAATATATGTACGTAATGAAGTTGTGTACCAATGCCAGCAACCATTAGGCATGTCTGACGCAGAATTTAGCTGTCTTTGGGTTAAATTTAAAGTCGGTACACACTTTTTACATTTCGGGTCTCTGTATAGAAGTCCAAACGCGGAAAGAGATGCTACCATACATGGCTTCGATACTCTTTCCGACTCCATATCGAAGATTCTTGATAGTTGCCCGAACGGTGAAATTGTTGTTGCTGGTGATTTCAATGTTCATAACACATCTTGGCTTCGCCATTCAAGCCACACAATCTCAGAGGGCCAATTTGCTGAGTTGTTCGCCGCGCAGAATCACCTTGTGCAATTAGTTAATGAACCAACACATATTCCGTGTGTTGAAGGGCACTAACATAACACGCTTGACCTTTTTCTAACTTCACATCGTGAAAAGTATGAAGTTACCGTCAATGCACCTCTCGGTAACTCGGATCATTGCACCATTTCCGCAACCTTTCCGTTCTCCAAACTTCGCAACGTTTCGCGTGCAGCCACGAAGCGTAGTAAATATATTTACGAAAAGGGTCGTTGGGCCGAGCTCAACGAATTCTTTCGGAATTTTAATTATAAACTATGTTTTCTTGACAATGATGTCGATTTCATGGCGAAAATGGTTGAAAACACATTTCTACTGGGGATGAAAGCTTTGTAAGCAAAGTTCGGTTAAACCTAGGGCAAAGTCTTGGTTTAACCAGGCATGTAAAGATGCGTTGCGATCCAGAGAGGAAGCATTCAGTACTTGGCGTAATAACAAAAATGCCTATACTGATTTGCTACGCAAGAAGGCAAGATCTTCGTGTGCCAAATTGTTAAGACGCGAAAAGGCTTTATACGAGCAGCGTATTCGCACTAGAATTCTCACTGTCCCCAGGGGTAGTAAGAGTTTCTGGTCATTCGTCAAAAGTGTTAAGGAAAGTGCTAGTTCTTCAATTCCGACTCTTTTGAGGAATGACCAAATATTTACTGACCCGGTTGATAAAGCTAATATATTGGCTGAGATATTTGCAAGTAACTCTCACTTGCCTGATAGCTCTCAACCACTCCCCGCGCTCGAGAGAGTATCCGTAACTATGCCTAAGATATTTTTTCGAGCGCGTGCAGTTAAAAGGGTTCTTGCGGAACTCAGCACAAGGAAGTCTCCTGGGCCGGATGGAATCCCTGCACTGGTCCTGAAGCAGTGCTCTTCGACGTTAGCACGTCCATTAGCCAAACTTTTCAGTACACTATACCACTCCGGTAAATTTCCAATGTGCTGGAAGGTTGCTAATGTAACGCCAATCCCCAAAAAGGGAGTGGCTAATAACCCTTAAAATTACCGCCCGATTGCAATATGTTCTGCTATATCGAAGGTGCTTAACATCCATCTTGTGAAATATTTGGAGTCCAACAGTATACTAAACGACCGCCAGTATGGTTTCCGCAGAGGCCGCTCTACGGGTGACCCATTGGCCCTTCTTTCGGAAAACTGGTGTAGTTCCATACACCGTTTTGGCGAAAGTAAAGTGGTGGCTCTAGATATTTCAAAGGCGTTCGATAGATTGTGGCATGGAGCACTCCTGTCCAAACTTATTGCATTTGGTGTCGGAGACACCTTCTCTCGGTTTATATCGAGCTTCCTCAGGGATCGCTCTATACGAGTTGTTATAGATGGGGTCTCATCCGATGAGTTCAGAGTCAACTCAGGTGTACCGCAGGGCTCCGTTCTTTCTCCTACTCTATTTCTAATTTTTCTTAACGATTTACTTTCCCAAACTTTCTGTCCTATTTACTCTTTCGCAGATGATAGCAGCCTTTTGCATTCTTATTCATTTAACTGCAAGCCGTCAACGTCTGAAATCGAGACGAGGAGGCAGTTTATGAATGACGTTCTGGATAGTGACCTCGCGAAGATTTCCGAATGGGGTCAGGCGAACAGGATCGATTTTAATGCCTGTAAGACCCAGTGTTGTATGCTTACGCATCGACGTACATATGACCATGCTGCTTCATCTGTTTCTATGGGTGGTGTAAGTAATATGGAGTCAGGGGCTCTTGATGTTCTGGGCATGAAAGTGCAGTGTGATGTCAGATGGACGGAACATGTCTTTCAGGTCGCAAAAGAAGCATTCAAGTGCCTTGGCTTCTTAAGACGGTGCAAGAGATAGTTCACCCCTTCTGATCTTCTTAATATTTACACAACTTACATCCGACCGAAGATGGAATACAGCTCTCATGTTTGGGCCGGTGCTTCAAAGTCTATTTTGAAGTTACTCGACCGCGTACAGGAGAGGGCGATGAAACTCATCGGAGACAGTAGGGTAGCCTACTCTATTGACTCTCTTGAGCATCGTCGCAATGTGGGGTGCGTATTGTTGTTCTATCGTCACTATAATGGCAGGTGCTCTGGTGAAATTAGGGAACTTGTTCCTGAAACCCATTCTTTTTTACGCTCAACGCGTTTTTCATCAAGAGCGCATGCGTTTGTGGTCGATATTCCAAAGAATCGCACTACGCATTACAGAGAAAATTCATTTTTTGGCCGAACAGTCCGTATGTGGAACAAACTACCTGCAGATGTCTTCCCCGCCACTTACAATTTGAGGGTGTTCAAGTCGAATATCTACAGGCACTACTCCCTTTATCCTCCTTCCCAAAATCTATTTTCCTAGTTCCAGCGCAATGCACTGCATATGTAGGGGTTATCCCTGAGTGCTAGTCCTACTACAAAAAAAAATCAATGAGTGTTCGAACTCACGGGCGATGTGTTAACACCTTTTTGTTTATTTATTTTATATTAAACCCACAAAAAAAAAATGGAAAGTAACAGACAAATGTACATACATACATTGTTATGTTTGTACAAGTTAACTCAAACAAAGTTAACGGTCTCTTTCGCAATAAGTTAATCATAAGTACATATTTTACAATTGACTTAATCAGCGTCTTTCGTCAATTAGGTCAAACAACAATATTTTAAAGTATTTCCCAGAAACTGCAATAGTGCAATTATTGTTAAGCAATGATATTTTAAAGTATTTCCCAGAAACTGCAATAGTGCAATTATTTTTAAGCAATAATATTTTAAAGTATTTCCCAAAAACTGCAATAGTGCAATTATTGTAAAATCACGCCACCTCTAGATTTAGGTCATTTAGTTTAATATAAATTAAGAAATTTTGTAAAATTAGTTAAGTTCTGATTTAAATAAAGTGCGGTCGTGTTGACCGGAAAAACAAAAAATAGTTTTTTTTAGATATCCCATTAAGGAATTTCTTAACTGGCGCCCGAGCAAATAAAGAACGGGTATCCTTTTGTAACAAAAGTCCTGAAGTAGTACAGTTACAGAGGAGTAAAAAAATAACTAAGTCTACCGCGCGTTCCTTTTTAAGTTCGCCGTGTAGTTAACGTTAATCCCGAATAAAGTGTAGTGTACAAAGAAGCGAAAAAAAGGGGCAAAACGTATCGAAAGAACAGTATTACCCTGTTAAGGAAGAACATACTTTTTGAAAGAACTTTGCCGTGAAATAAAGCTCCAATTAAATAAAACTACTAAATGAAAAAGGTGTAAAACACAAACTATTAACTGTGGAATTAAATTAAGAAATAAAAATTAATAAAAAATTAAATTAAACTGTAAACTGTGGAATTAAATTAAAAAATTAAAATTAATTAAATTAAACTATAAACTGTGGAATTAAATTAATAAATAAAATATTAAATTTGAAGCTGTGGAATTGAATTGAGAAATAAAAACTAATAAGAAAAACGAAATTAAAACTAGAAACTGTGAAGTTACATTGAAATAAAAAAGAAAATAAGTAGAGTCAGTGAAGAAGTAACCACGAAGCGGAAATTAATTGTGAATGAGAAGCGTCCGAGTAAAAGTGAGAAACATCCGAGTGAAAGTATCCGAGTTTGAAGTCAGAAGCAGACAAATTAAAGGAAACAACCTGATAGACAACGGTCCCTTAGTAGCACCAGCAACCGGAAGCATTACGTGCTAGCCGACTATCAACTATAACAAATTTCCAGAAGAATTAAGGTAGAAAATAAATAGATTCAAATTAGAGAAAAATAATATATATTTTACTTTACTTATATGAAGAAACAATCTTTGGAAAAAATATATTTAGATTAAACTAAAGCTTAACTTGAATAAATTTAAGTAAGTGCTACAATACATTTATTCTGAACAACATTTTTTGTCAAACTAAAGCCTAAAGCGAATTTGAATCAATGTCACTATATATTTATCACATCTATAAGAACAAATATAACACGACACAAATTTTAGAATTCAAACATGTCGAATCCCGAAAACTTGATACTACCTGCTGTCCTTCCTCAAGGCAGTAACCGTGCGCCTAATGCACAAATTAGTTTAGACGAACTGAACGCATTAATTTCTAACATAGCGACAGAAGTATTTACACGACAGGGTCCACAAATAATACAAGCAACCCTTAACCCTATGTAGTGTATCATAACACTAGCATACACTGCACACCCTAACTAGAACCTAAGCTGAGTTACACGCACATGCATAAGATATGAGCATACACCATTGGCAGTGCAGTTGATCGAACTAACGATTGCATACAAATTGAGTGACGTCGCAATTTGAGTGACAATTATATTTGCACAGCTAGCATTGCTATTGGCCAGTGTAACTAAAGCAAATTAAATGTTAAAAGAAATGGAGAAATGCATAATATTGAAAGAGACAGTAATAATTATAGGATAAGCTAAAATAAATTAGAGAGGCTAACACAAAATTTCATAGGTAGTATATAAGCCGTGTATTTTTGTGAATAAAGCGGACTTTAACTTGAATCATTAATTCGGCAATAACTTGCCTTTGTTTTTACTTTAAAGTCTCAACAATATTTTGGCAGTTCTTTTGAACGCCTAATGTTAAGCTGGCACCCTAACAGCTGTCAAAAATAACCAAGGGCTGTAGGGACAATAGATCTTCTTTTCTTAACTTATACTTTCATGTCAACCCTTACATGGCGATCCTGCCAAACCGGACCAAACTTAAGAAGAAGTGAAAATTAAACAACAATAAATTGGCGACAGAATAAAATATGACGTGGTGGAAGAAAATTTTGCAGACAATCCCATTGCTGGTTGCAGGTTATGAGGTGGGTAAATCCACGGGAGACAAAAATAATAAAGAAGCGAACAGAAATACTACATAAAATGAATATGGAAGAGACTAGAACAAAAAACGAAGACATGAATTACATACAGATATTTTCGATAATAGCAGTTATCATCTTAGCCATTATCTACGTAATGAAAATGATTCTTAGGGCCGTAAATAAAAATATCATCGCTACCGCACCCCAGCAACAGATATAAGAGAACAAAATTAATATAAACAAGTAAAAACGTTATATTCGACCGGGTCGAATCTTAAATACCCTCCAAATATTTAGTAAGTGAATTTGAAATGTTTAACTAGGTGGGACAGAGTTCCTTTATATAATATCGTACGTCAGCGCCCACCAAAGGGGGCGGGGTTCAAAAATATACAATATCATGTTTCCCACAGACGAACGTATGGGCATTGCTAGACCGTCTTAGACTTCATCACAATTCTCTTTGGAGGCTATAAAAACTGTATTTTGGCGGGGTCGCTCTGGCAAGGGCTGTGGGGGAAACATTTCACCTTTGTCATAAAACTCTAAAAATAAATGCTTGGGATAATTATATACAAAATTAAAATTCCTTTTTTTTGATAGGGTCATTTAGAGGGCAAAGGGGGAGAGGGGGTAAGGCAGAAACAGATACTCATAAAACTGTAAAAATAAATGCTTGGGATGATTATACACAAAATAAAAATACATGTATATTTAGTTTTAATAGGGTCATTTAGCGGGCAAAGGGGGAGGAGGGGGTAGGGCAGCAACATGCAGTCATAAAACTCTAAAGATAAATTCTTGGGATGATTATATACAAAATTTAAAAAAACATTTTTTTTGGTAGGGTCATTTTGGGGGCGAAGGAAGAGGGGGGGGTAGGGGCAGAAATCGGCCGTCATAAAACTCTAAAGATAAATGCTTGGGATGATTATATACAAAATTAAAAAAAAAAATTTTTTGTTGGTAGGGTCATTTAGGGGGCAAATGAAGAGGTGGGGGGGGAGGTAGGGCCGAAATCGGCTTAAAGATAAATGCTTGGGATGATTATATACAAAATTTAATAAAAAAATTTTTTTTTTGGTAGGGTCATTTAGGGGGCAAAGGAATAGGGGGGGGGGGGAGGGTAGGGCAGAAATCGGCAGTCATAAAACTCTAAAGATAAATGCTTGGGATGAATATATACAAAATTTAAAAAAACATTTTTTTTGGTAGGCTCATTTTGGGGGCAAAGGAAGAGGGGGGGGGGGGGGGGTTAGGGCAGAAATCGGCAGTCATAAAACTCTAAAGATAAATGCTTGGGATGATTATATACAAAATTTAAAAAAAAATTTTTTTTTTTTGGTAGGGTCATTTAGGGGGCAAAGGAAGAGGTGGAAGGGGGGGAGGTAGGGCAGAAATCGGCAGTCATAAAACTCTAAAGATAAATGCTTGGGATGATTATATACAAAATTTAAAAAAAAAAATTTTTTTTGGTAGGGTCATTTAGGGGGCGAAGGGGAAGGAGGGGTAGGGCAGAGTAGTACCAGGTTTCGTCTCAGCTTCGTCATTAAAGCTTAAAAGTGTTATTTTTAAGGAATGTAGGCTTAAGTAAAACAATTTGTTAAATTTTTATGCTTTTTGTGTCTATAATAACGCCCACTGAAGTGGGCGGGGTCAAAACATATTTTTATTTTATTTAATGGCTCCAAGTTTAAGGCGTTGGACCGTATTTGACATAAATATATATCATTTGCTTAACAAAATAACCAAAAAACTATAAAAATTATGTTGTTTTTTCTGGGTTGGTTTAGTTCTTCTTAGGGGAACTTTTTTCCCTCTTGCCCGATTTAGCCCATCTTCGAACTTAACCTGCTCTAAGTTTTAGAATATATTTATGCCAAATTTCAAGAGTCTAGCTCTTTTCGTTTGGACTGAATCGTGATTTCCACAGACGGACGGACGGACGGACGGACATGGTCAGTTCGTCTTAGATTTCATCACTGATCAAGAATATATATATTTTATGGGGTCTGAGATGGATATTTCGATGCATTACAAACGGAATGACAAAGTGAATATACCCTCCAAATACTTTTTTGGAGGGTATAAAAAAAACTAATCATTTAAGGGATATACAATTAAATATGTAATAATTTGAATTTTGTAGCAATATTATTAAAAATAACTTTCACAACATTTTCACTTATCAAGATACTTAAATTAATTGTTACTTAATTAATAGGAAGATTAGTATTGTTAAAAACTGGAAAAGAGAAATTTAGCTTAAATGTTTGTAAATGCTACCTCAATGTATAAAAATATGTGAAATAATGTTATTATATAAATGCTAAATGGGAATGTAAGAAGTTACTACACTTTTAAATTAAAAAAAAAATCTTTTTTTAAACACAAAAACAATTCAAATATATGCAAATAAAAATTGACTAATGGAATGGCAAAATTTATTAACCAAAATTAGACTAAATAAAGAAAAATTTGACAGGTCTTACAAATGCTTAAACTTTGACAGGCCAACAAAAAAGGAAACAGTCATAAAACATATAGAAAACTTATTAGAAGCTCTAGAGGAAATTAGAATTATACTTAACGTAAATTATAACATACTAACTACGGCACATAAGGCAGCAGCAAATGCATTCTTTTCAGATATCAGAAACAAATTGATAAATATAGCTAATAAAAAGAACATTTCATTGGAATTACCAATTTCTCTACACGAGGAAATACCACTACGTATTAGCATAGAGACAAAACCAACTAACATAATGGCATCATTCAGTCTGGAAACGGCTTCAAAAGCCATTCCTCTATTTACGGGTAATTACAACGAACTAGAAAGTTTTCTGATAACTTCAGAAGTATTGAACAAGACACTGTCGGAGGAAGCGAAAAAAGACTTTCTGCAGTATATATACCACGCGAAATTATCATCTAATGTCAGGACAGCGATAGGCACTTATACCAAACCAGAGAACTTTGAAATACTACGGACATTTTTAGAAAATAGATATAAAAACAAAGAAACAATCCCGGAGTTACAAAACAAATTGAATACTTTATTTCAAGGGAAAATGTCAATACAGACGTACAATGATAGAATAACAGACCTAATAGATAAACTTAACAAATTAGGAATTCAAGAATTAGGCAATGACGCTTCAATAGCGGAGAAAAACGTAATAATTAAATTAAACAGTAGATTATCTTTAGAAACATTTAAGAAAGGGCTAAATGAACATTTTAAGTCAACCCTATATGCAGCTAGACCAGAAAACATACAAGAAGCATATGAACTAGCATTAGAACTGGAAAATGAGAATAGAGCTAACAACAGTTCAATATTGCATGTTAGGACGTATCAACCACGGTATCAACGCCAAAATCACTATCAACACAACACATATGTACATGCGACAAAATAACAACCCCAATTACAACAGATCATACAATACTAATAATAGAAACAATAATAACATCAACTCCAATAGGAACAATATATTTTACAACTCAAGAAACAACAACAATATGAATAACAATTTTAGTAGAAGATCTAACAATAATAACATTTATAACAATAACAGAAATGACAACAGAAGAAATCAAAACTATACAAATAGAAACAATAGATACATACACACAATACAAAATGCGGGAAACGGGATGGGCCAGGGATACATGGTCATCCCGGAGGTCAAAAATTAAAGATTTATAAAGTATACAACAACAATCCAACTATATTAATGTCACATATAAAAACAAAAATTTAACTTTTCTTATTGATACTGGCGCCGACATATCACTCTGTCGAATGCGTGATGAGTTCATAGGTGAACAATTTAAACCAGAGGAAAAATGCAAACTAACAGGTATCACAACAGAAGAAATAGAATCAGTAGGAACAATTGAACTTAAGTTAACAGCATCGGATGAAATATGCGAACATCCATTTCAATTAGTAGAACAAAATTTTCCAATTGAAACAGATGGTATTTTAGGAAGAGATTTCTTTAAAAAATATTTATGCAAGATCGATTATGAAACATTCACAATTTCCTTATTTATAAACAATAACACAATTATAATTCCAATGCAAACAAAATCAATTCACACATTGAAAATAACAATACCGCCAAGAACTGAAGTCATTCAACCCATTAAATTAAACTTAACAGAAGATTACGTCATATACAATAATGAAATACGAGAAGGAATATTTTTAAGCAATTCAATTGCACCAAAAAACGGCATGACACACATAAAAATATTAAACACAACGAACGACACAATAACTTTAGAAAATTTCAAAATACAAACTGACCCACTTTCAAACTATGACATATTAAATTACAATTGCAATAATTTTCAACATAACAGTGAACGATACAACAAAATAGTCAATGAACTGCAATTACAAAATAATGACAACAATGCAAAAACAGAATTAATAAATATATTTAAAAAATATCAAAACGTTTTCCACTTAGAAGAAGAAAAATTAACCGTAAACAATTTCTACAACCAAAAAATCACGATCTTAGACAATAACCCAGTTTATATAAAAAATTACAGACTACCACATTCACATACAGACGTAATAAATGAACAAGTAAAAAAAATGCTTGTTGATGACATAATAGAACCATCAGTTAGCCCATATAATGCACCACTCCTGTTAGTACCAAAAAAGGGTGTAGAAGATAAAAAGAAATGGAGACTAGTAGTAGATTTTAGAAAACTAAATGATAAGGTAGTAAGTGACAAATTTCCTTTAACAAGATTGGAAGATATCTTGGACAAATTAGGTAGATCAAAATGGTTTTCTACACTTGATATGACTAGCTCATTTCATCAAATTAATTTAGACAAAAATTCTAGACCTTTAACAGCCTTTTCTACACAACAAGGACACTATCAATTTAAAAGACTTCCATTTGGACTAAAAATATCTTCAAACAGCTTTCAAAGAATGTTGACAATAGCACTTTCAGGATTAGAAGCTGAAGCATTTCTATATGTAGACGATATTATCATATACGGATGTAGTTTGAACCACCACAATAGAAACCTAATAAAAGTATAAGACAGATTGCAACAGTACAATTTGAAATTAAATCCAAAAAAATGTCAATTTTTAAGACCAGAAGTCACTTATCTTGGACACCTTATAACTAAAGACGGAGTAAAAACAGACCCATCATAACACGACGCAATTAATAATTATCCCACACCAAAGAATGCAGATGAAGTAAGACGATTCGTTGCATTTTGCAATTACTATAGACGATTCATACCAAATTTTGCAGACACAGCTAAAGACTTAAACCAACTATTAAAGAAAAACACAAAATTCAAATGGACAGACAATTGCCAAAAAGCTTTTGATGACCTAAAAAGAAAACTTATAAGTCCCCCAGTATTGCAATACCCTAATTTTGACAAAACCTTCATATTAACAACAGGTGCTTCAAACTATGCACTAGGAGCAGTATTATCACAAGGCGACATAGGTAAAGACCGACCAATCTCATATGCAAGTAAGGCATTGCAGAAACATGACATGAACAAACCAGTAATCGAAAAAGAACTATTGGCAATCCACTGGAGCATTAACTATTTCAAACCATATTTATACGGTAGAAAATTCACAGTAGTAACTGACCATAGACCATTAGTATCACTATTTTCCCATAGAAATCCTTCTTCAAAAATGGCAGGAATTAGACTTGACTTGTGTGACTACGACTTTGAAATTGTTTATAAAAAAGGAAAGATGAATACAAACGCTGACGCACTATCTAGGATAGAAATCAATTCTGATATACTAAAACAGATGATACCAATAGAAGATGATGAACAAGTAAAAAAAGTATTAGTAACTACAAGGGCTATGAAAAATAAAGAAATAGAGGCAAATAAGAAATTAAATAATAGTAAAGAGGCAAATAATATAATAGAAAACGACGACGTACGTGTAAGAAACGATCATTCTCAGAAGTCTGATCAACTTCGAATATGGGAATGTACATCGATAAATGACATCAAGAATATAAGAAAACTGCAGTTTAATAAAATATAAGATATAAAGGAAAATGATATATATATATATAGAAGATAAAATTGTGCACATTGGACGTGACGATAATTCATCGAAACCAGATTCGATGAAGAAGTTACATACCACTAATAAAGAAAATAATGTGCATGCAAGATTTAGCGATAACTCAGCGAAACTAGATCCGATTCTGAGGAAACTGATATATAAAATGAAGAAAGAAAATATAAAAGAATTAGCGCTATCAAGTAATGATAAAATATTTAAAATGTATACAAAAGAAAAATTTAAAGAAATATATGCCAGAATAATAATAAATAATGAAAGTCCTCAGCTAAATATACTAATATACAACGCCCCGAAAAGAATATAAGATGACATATTGAAATACAAAGTAATTGACGAATTTCACAATACCACACACGCAGGCCACTTAGGAATAAGAAAAACAATCATTAAACTAAAACAAAGATATATTTGGAAAAATATGAATAAGATGGTAAAAAAATTTGTTACATATTGTGACAGTTGTAACAAAAACAAACAAACCAAACACATTAAAGAACCACTTACACTAACAGACACTCCAAACAATAGTTTTGAAGTGATTTCAATTGACACCGTTGGTCCCCTTCGTATTTCAAACGAATACCGATACATTCTTACCATGCAGTGTGAACTAACAAAATTTGTTGTTGCACATCCAATGCCGACAAAAGATGCATTTACGACAACAAGAACATTGGTTGAACAATTTATTTTAAAACATGCACAATTTAAAGTGCTCACATCTGACAAAGGTACAGAATTTACAAATGAAGTTATGCAAAACATATGTTGATTATTACAAATTAAACAAATATTTTCAACACCTTTAGGATCAGTTAAAAGAAACCACAGAGTACTTAATGAATTTCTATTAACAACTGCAAGCGATTATGAATGGGACAAGTGGATTCCATATTTTACTTTTGCCTACAATACGGCACCACATGTAGACACGGGCTACACGCCTTTTGAACTAGTATATGGAAAATTACCACATTTACCCTCTGACATTCTAGAATATAAACAGAAATTTTACAATTATGACGACTACGTACAAGAGTTACGGGTCAGGTTACAATTTGCTTTGAATAAAGCAAAAGAATTATTGATAAGAGCAAAACAGAAAAGAATCCTAAACAATGACCACAATAATAAATTTAATCTAGAAGTAGGAGATTTAGTTTTAATAAAAATAGAAAATAAGAAAAAAAATCAAAGTCCCTATAAAGGACCATTTAAAATAATAAAAAGAAATAATGTAAACACCATAATAGACTATAATGGTGTAGAGAAGGAAATACATAATAATAATTTAAAGTCATACCATACATTATCAAACTAAAAAAACAAAAGAAAAAAAAAATAAAATTTTTATACTACTTAATACTACATACATAAGTAACTAATTTTAATGCATTGTCAATAGATTTTAACTATTATTTAAGAGACAATATTACATACCAATTATATTAAATTAAAATTATCACTGTTAAAATTGTATGCATATCAAGAATGTTGAAACAATGTCGTGCATCCTATAGAAAAATCACTCCGTAATTTTTCTCTTAAGGGTGAGGGTGTAGTGTATCATAACACTAGCATACACTGCACACCCTAACTAGAACCTAAGCTGAGTTACACACACATGCATAAGATATGAGCATACACCATTGGCGGTGCAGTTGATCGAACTAACGATTGCATACAAATTGAGTGACGTCGCAATTTGAGTGACAATTATATTTGCACAGCTAGCATTGCTATTGGCCAGTGTAACTAAAGCAAATTAAATGTTAAAAGAAATGGAGAAATGCATAATATTGAAAGAGACAGTAATAATTATAGGATAAGCTAAAATAAATTAGAGAGGCTAACACAAAATTTCATAGGTAGTATATAAGCCGTGTATTTTTGTGAATAAAGCGGACTTTAACTTGAATCATTAATTCGGCAATAACTTGCCTTTGTTTTTACTTTAAAGTCTCAACAATATTTTGGCAGTTCTTTTGAACGCCTAATGTTAAGCTGGCACCCTAACAGCTGTCAAAAATAACCAAGGGCTGTAGGGACAATAGATCTTCTTTTCTTAACTTATACTTTCATTCAACCCTTACACCTAACTCAGGACAGAACATAGTCAAAGACCAGGCAATAGACGAACAGTATAGGAATAATTTGGGAGATCTTGACAAGATTCCCGACATAGGGAAGTGCTTACGCGAATTTTCCGGAGGCCAGGGTGAATTCAACTCTTGGAGGAAAAGCGTAGAGCGTGTTCTGCAAATATATGAGAACACAAAAGGTATACCCAGATACTACGGTATACTGAATACCATTAGAAATAAAATAGTTGGGGAGGCTGATATAGCACTGGAGTCATACAATACTCCGCTTGACTGGACAGCCATTGCAAGGTGCTTATCATTGCACCTTGCAATGGCATCCTTGGTATGAGATGAAATGCATCCTTGGTATGAGAGAGCCGGTAGATCTCCCTCAAGATCTGCACATTTGTTTGAAGCTTGAGAATCAAACATATCGAGCAAATTACGCTCACGGTAGTAATCCTGGTAGAAGCGGATATAGCTCGCAAATGCAATCAACACGTAATCACCAGAATTTTCATCAAGTTGCTCATAATCCACAGCTCCTCGCGAAAATTTCCATTTTAACAATCCCCAAAGGTTTATACCGGATAGGCGCTATGGTTTCCACCCACAACCGCCTCCTAGGCCCCAAGGTCCTAGGCCACAACCTGTTCCAGAGCCGATGGAGGTAGACGAAAGTCTACGCACTAGGAGAATAGACTATATGAATAGGCTAAGGCCAACTTACAACCGAGAAAGACCTCCATCATCGTTTAATCAACCACAAAGGAAGATTGCTCGGAATTTTCATATAGATTTCGAGTATCAACAATACGAAGCAGATATCGAAAATTTGGACGACCAGGAAGACCACACTTTAAAGGATTACCTAGACTCGACACAAGAGCCACCACAGCTCGACAACGAATATCTAGAATTTAATGATATTAATTTTTTAGAATGATGAGCTCTTCGTTGCCATACATAGAGTTCACGACGAGGATCGGCAAGACCTTAAAAATTTTAGTCGACACAGGATCAACCAAAAACTATATCCAACCACAATTTGTAAGGAAGCCCCTAGTAAATAAACATATTTTCTATGCAAAATCCGTAGCAGGTGATGTGGAGATTAAAGAACACACTTTCGCTAATTTATTCAACCTTAAGGAAAAAATTAAATTTTATATAATGCCATCATTAAAATCATTCCATGGTATTTTAGGGAACGAAACGCTAAAGCAGCTCAATGCTGTTATCCATGCAGGCGAGAACTTTATACAAATAGGAAAGGACATCAAAGTAAAAATGAAACAGCGAGCATCTCATTCCCCCCTAAACTCAATAGAAATAAGAGATGAACACTTGACCCCGTCACAAAAAGAAAAATTAAATATGTTGGTAATAAAACACGCGAAACTTTTTTCGGAACCCGACGAAAGGCTTACCTTTACAACAAAAGTAGTGGGCGAAATACGTACGAACACTGACACACCTATTTATACCAAATTTTATCCTTACCCTACCGCCTTAAAAACGGAAATTGAAAAACAAATAGAGAAACTATTACGAGATGGTATCACTAGACCTTCGCGGTCCCCATACAATTCCCCGGTATGGATTGTAAGCAAGAAGCCCGATTCAGAAGGCAACAAGCAGTATAGAATGGTCGTAGACTATAGGAAACTAAACTCTGCAACCGTTTCGGACCGGTATCCCATACCAGAAAATAAACGTTGTCACCTCGCAGCTTCGCGAAAACAAAATTTTCACAGTACTTGATCTTAAGAGTGGGTTTCACCAGATACCACTGAAACCAGCTGATTATGAGAAAACCGCCTTTTCTATTTGCAACGGTAAATACGAGTTCACCAGGCTGCCCTTTGGACTCAGAAATGCCCCGTCAATTTTTCAGCGAGCCCTCGACGACATCCTCCGAGAACATAATGGAAAGAGATGTTATGTCTATATTGACGATATAATTATCTTCAGTAAGACAGAGGACGAGCACATGCGTAATATTGAAGAAGTCTTTAAAACTTTGAAAGACGCTAACTTAAAGGTACAACTTGACAAGTGCAAATTCTTTCAAAAACAAGTTGAGTTCTTAGGATATATAATTTCTGCGGAAGGAATAAGAACAAACCCGGTCAAAGTAGAAGCAATAGCGAATTTTCCAGAACCTAAGACACTAAAAGAACTTCGATCATTTTTAGGCCTGTTGGGATACTACCGACGATTTATAAGAGATTATGCGAAATTAGCCAAGCCCCTGACATCACTCTTAAGAGGGGAAGAAGGAAGAATATCAAAAAGGAAATCTTCCCTTGTTTTAATGAATTTAAATCCAGTAGCTAAAGAAGCATTTAATAGAATAAAGAATACCTTGATATCCGAAGACATAATACTAGCATATCCCGATCTTAGCAAAGAAATGGAACTCACAACTGATGCTTCCAACTTTGCGTTAGGCGCAGTTCTATCGCAGAACAATAAGCCTATTTCTTTCATTTCAAGAACACTAAATAAGGCAGAAGAACACTACGCTGCCAACGAAAAAGAATTTCTAGCCATAATATGGGCACTAAATTCATTCCGAAATTTCTTGTACGGATCAGCAAAGGTGAAGATATACACTGATCACCAGCCCCTCATTTATGCTTTGAGTAACAAAAACAATAACAGCAAAATGAAACGCTGGAAGGCTATCCTCGAAGAGTACAACTACGAACTCCTGTACAAACCAGGTAAGGGTAACCTTGTCGCTGATGCTCTCTCGAGAATACCACAAGAAACTGATATCCACACACTTTCTATAGCAACAAATAGCGCAGAAAGCTCTTCTCACAACTTAATATATCATGTCGACGTCCCCATAAATGCGTTCAAAAACCAAATCTTTCTCAATATCGGCCCTACATCCGATTACAAATTTGAAATTGGTTTCCCTATCACAGGCATACAATAACCCAAACCGAATTTAATGCAAATAATTTAGTACAAAATTTAAAAAAATATCTGTACCCATCAGTCATAAATTGTATTAAAGCATCCGAATCAACTATGGGAATGATACAAGAAATATATCTAGACCATTTCCGAAACTATAAGATTAGATTTTCCAATACAAGTAAGAGATGTTAAAACCGAACAAGAGCAAGAAGAAATTATCCCAAAAATACATAAGCGCACTCACAGAAGCGCAAGGGAAAATAAAACACAAACACTTGAAAATCGCTATTTTCCCGCAATGACAAGAAAAATCAAAAGAATTATTAAAAAATGCGTTGTATGCAAAGAAAATAAATATGATCGGCATCCAACGAAACCACAAATTCAAGCCACACCTATTCCGCAGTTCCCAGGACAAATAGTCCACCTGGATATATATTTAGTCGGAAAAGACATGGTTCTCACAGCAATTGATAAGTTCTCGAAGTATGCTATAGCAAAACCTATACAATCCAAAGCTGCCGAAGACATAAGGCAACCACTAAGGGATATTCTTTATGCATTCATGCCCGAGACCCTCGTGATGGATAATGAGAAGTCCTTCAGCTCAGAGTCCATAAAATTTATGATCGAAAATGAATTTGGAATTAGAATTTTTCGAACAGCCTCCTATAGTAGCTGTTCTAATGGTCAAATAGAAAGGTTTCATTCAACCTTACAAGAAATTATGTGTTGTTTGAAAACCGAAAAGATAACCGGTCATTTCAAGAACTTTTTGAAAGATCTGTAAACGAGTATAACCAATCGGTTCACACGGTCACAAGAGAAAAACCTATAGAAGCGTTTTTTGGCAGACGGGTTAGCATCAATCCAGAACTGCTGGCGAAAGATAGGGAAGAAACCATTAAAAAACTAGTAGAAAAACAGGAAAACGATCTTTCATACCACAACACAAATAGAACACCACCAAAAAAATATGCAGAGGGAGACGTAATTTTCGTAAAAATAAACAAAAGACTAGGAAACAAATTATCGGCTAAATACAAAAAAGAAATAGTGGCACAAGATTTCAATACAACAGTAGTAACTAAGTCAAAGAGAGTGGTTCATAAAAACAACATCAAGCAATCTTAAAAATCTAAAAGGTACATACATTTTATTTTAGGAAAATATGGAACTGCTAATTACAATCTTTATGTGGATACTATTGACGAAAGCACAACAATTGGACGTGCAAGACCTGACCAACAATAATGGCTACATAGCTATCAAAACAGGCGAACAGAAGACAATCAGCGGTTATGATAAGATTTTTCACTTCATAAACTTGACTGCATATGAGAACACAATGTCGTTAATCTCCGAAAACATAAGAACGTTCAATGCCACCACTTTTGAACATAAACAACTTATTAGTACAATAAATAAAAACTTTTTATTACTCAGCACACGAATAAATAACCTCCATATAAATTCTAAATCCAAAAGAGGACTCTTTAACATTGTGGGAAAAGGTTTAAAGATCATAGCGGGATCCATGGACAGTGATGACGAACAGGAAATACGAGAAACCATATCAAAAATACATGATAGTGAACAGGCTACTGACAGAACAATTAATAACTTAATTCTTGTAAACAGTATCATGAGCGAACAAATTAATAATATTACGAAACATATAAACAAACAGCAAATTCTCATTAGTAGGTACATTAATGATTTTAGATCCCAAACGCAAAACAGAATTAAAACACTCGAAGATGAAGTTCAATTCATCCAACACGTATACAGATTTAACAATGACATACTACTTCTGAACAACCATGTCGAGGACATTGGACGAATAATATTTTCCTGCAAGTTGGGCGATATTCCCACCGACATTTTGACACAAAAGGAATTAGACTTAATCACAGACTTCGATAGTTATAGTAGCATAAAAATTTTAGTACTTTTTCAAAATAATAAGATCATATTAACATTACTGATACCCCAATTTTCTTCTAATATTTTGTCAAAAATAAAATTTGATCCACTACCAAACATTCAAAATAAATCAATAATATTAAACCAAACAGAAATATTAGCCGATAACAATAACAATATTTATACAGTAAACATTAAAGACAACCTGGAAAAAAATTTAATTATAGTAGACAATAAATGCTTATCAAATATTCTAGATTTTAGAGAGGCTCAATGTGAGCTCGAAAAGTCAGAAACTATTCAAGGATTGATTATATTTAAACATTTTGAAGGGAAAATAACCCATGACTGCAGTAAGTTAAAATTAAACAAAAAGGAACGTTTCTTATCAGATTTGAAAATTGTAAAATTAATGTACTAAATAAAACATATATTAATTCTAATCTAAAGATATATGATACACTTATTTTACCTAATCTAATTACAAAAATAAAAGAAAATAATAATACAAAGCTTAATTTAAAACTTGAAAATTTATACATTAAACAACTGCAGCATGAGGATAACATTAAAATACTAACAAGTAATACTAGAGATACACATGTAATTAGTCTAAGCACAGATGTGGGAATTTTAATCCTTTTTTTTATAACATTTGTAATAATTTTAAAGATTAAGCGGAAATGGTATATATTGTCGAAACCACAAATAAACACGGGTTACATCCCAAATATAAAAAGTGGACCATTTCTGCAAATTTCAAATCCCCAAATTAATAAATAATCGATTGGGGACAATCGACTTAAGAGGGGAAGAGTTAACTCAAACAAAGTTAACGAACTCTTTCGCAATAAGTTAATCATAAGTACATATTTTACAATTGACTTAATCAGCGTCTTTCGTCAATTAGGTCAAACAACAATATTTTAAAGTATTTCGCGGAAACTGCAATAGTGCAATTATTGTTAAGCAATGATATTTTAAAGTATTTCCCAGAAACTGCAATAGTGCAATTATTGTTAAGCAATAATAATTTAAAGTATTTCCCAAAAACTGCAATAGTGCAATTATTGTAAAATCACGCCACCTCTAGATTTAGGTCATTTAGTTTAATATAAATTAAGAAATTTTGTAAAATTAGTTAAGTTCTGATTTAAATAAAGTGCGGTCGTGTTGACCGGAAAAACAAAAAATAGTTTTTTTAGAAATCCCATTAAGGAATTTCTTAACTTACATAAGCTACATACGTTGCTGTATTGCTATCTCATTTTTATATATGTACGTATAACCACGTCACTATTCTCTTTGCTATGCATAAGACAAAACCGAAGATCAACATAAAACACTTTTTTAATATTACTCCAAATTAATACTCCGAATTAAAACACTTAAATCTCCGCTCGCCGATATCGGATCGCCTTAATTTTTGGCCTAAACTCTTCGTCGAAACCCGCACTAGCGTTTTAATCCAAAAATTAATAAAATCGGCTATGAATTTCCGGAGAAAATCGCGTGGGAAAATTATACGAAAATCGCCCAATAATCACTTTCAATACCGACTGCAAGCAACGAACAAACAAACTCTTACACTTGCGTATGTATTGAAACTGATACTTTACTGCCCTAGAGGCGCGCGTATAGATGTTAACACATCAAAAAGGAAGTAATAAAGTGTGAAAAATTAACTTTTTGATTGACACAGACGCAATATTAGGTACTTTCCTCCATTTTATACACATAGAATTTAATGTTAAAAATTGGGAAATATTTTTATACCCTCCAAAAAAGAATTTGGAGGGTATATTCACTTTGTCATTCCGTTTGTAACGCATCGAAATATCCATCTCAGACCCCATAAAGTATATATATTCTTGATCAGTGATGAAATCTAAGACGAACTGAGCATGTCCGTCCGTCCGTCCGTCCGTCCGTCTGTGTAAATCACGATTCAGTCCAAACGAAAAGAGCTAGACTCTTGAAATTTGGCATAAATATATTTTAAAGCAGGTTAAGTTCGGTCCAACGCCTTAAACTTGGAGTCATTAAATAAAATAAAAATATTTTTTGACCCCGCCCACTTTAGTGGGCGTTATTATAGGCAAAAATAGCATAAAAATTTAACAAATTGTTTTACTTAAGCCTATATTCCTTAAAAATAACACTTTTAAGCTTTAATGACGAAGCTGAGACGAAACCTGGTACTACTCTGCCCTTCCCCCTCCTGCCCCTTCGCCCCCTAAATGACCCTACCAAAAAAAAAAAAAAATTTTTTAAATTTTGTATATAATCATCCCAAGCATTTATCTTTAGAGTTTTCTGACTGCCGATTTCTGCCCTACCCCCTACTTCCCCTTCGCCCCCTAAATGACCCTACCAAAAAAAAATTTTTTTTTTATATTTTGTATATAATCATCGCAACCATTTATCTTTAGAGTTTTATGACTACCGATTTCTGCCCTACCTCCCCCCCCCCACCTATTCCTTTGCCCACTAAATGACCCTACCAAAAAAATTTTTTTTTTTAAATTTTGTATATAATCATCCCAAGCTTTTATCTTTAGAGTTTTATGACTGCCGATTTCTGCCCTACCCCCCCCCCCCCCCTCTTTCTTTGCCACCAAAATGATCCTACCAAAAAAAAATTTTTTTTTAAATTTTTTATATAATCATCCCAAGCATTTATCTTTAGAGTTTTATGACTTCCGATTTCTGCCCTACACCCCCCCCCCCCCCCCCTCTTCCTTTGCCACCTAAATGACCTTACCAAAAAAAATTTTTTTTTAAATTTTGTATATAATCATCCCAAGCATTTATCTTTAGACTTTTATGACTGCCGATTTCTGCCCTAGCCCCCCCCCCTTCTTCCTTTGTCCCCTAAAATGACCCTACCAAAAAAAAAATTTTTTTTTTTTAAATTTTGTATATAATCATCCCAAGCATTTATCTTTAGAGTTTTATGACCGCCTGTTGCTGCCCTACCCCCTCCTCCTCCTTTGCCCGCTAAATGACCCTATTGAAAATATATATAAATTTTTTTTTATTTTGTGTATAATCATCCCAAGCAATTATTTTTTCAGTTTTATGTGTATCTGTTTCTGCCCTACCCCCTCTCCCCCTTCGCCCTTTAAATGACCCTATCAAAAAAAAAAGAAATTTTAATTTTGTATATAATTATCCCAAGCATTTATTTTTAGAGTTTTATGACAAAGGTGAAATGTTTCCCCCACAGCCCTTGCCAGAGCGACCCCGCCAAAATACAGTTTTTATAGCCTCCAAAGAGAATTGTGATGAAGTCTAAGACGGTCTAGCAATGCCCATACGTTCGTCTGTGGAAAACATGATTTTGTATATTTTTGAACCCCGCCCCCTTTAGTGGGCGTTGACGTACGATATTATATAAAGGAACTCTGTCCCACCAAGTTAAACATATCAAATTCACTTACTAAATATTTGGAGGGTATTTAAGATTCGACCCGGTCGAATATAACGTTTTTACTTGTTATTTTTAATATATTTTTAATTTTCCTGCATAAAATAAACTATGAGCCACTGTACATACATATTTGGGAAATTATGAAGTTTAAATAAATAGAACTTTCTAAAATATGGTAAGAAAATTCGGAAATAAAACTGTATAAATTGAAAACGCTTCACGAAGTTAAGGATTTTGGAATTTTACTTGATAGTAAACTTAATTTAGTCCAACATATTACTATGACTGTTACTATGACTGTTGCATTCATTAAAAGATGGGCAAAACAGTTTAATGATCCTTATGTCACTAAAACATTGCATATTGCATTAGTTCGGCTAATTTTAGAATATGGTAGCATAATTTGGGATCCACTGTATAACGTTCATATTGAACGTCTTGAATCCGTTCAAAAACAATTTCTAATTTTCTGCCTAAGAATCGTTTATAGAAATCGAATGGCACTTCCATCATACTCTACGAGATTAGCTGAAACTAATCTTCCTACTTTAAATAGCCGGAAAACAATGCTCAACGCCTGTTTTATGGTAAACATGGGTGCTGTTGGCTGAAGTAGTAGAACACGAGACTATGAAGCGGAGAGTCCTGAGTTCGAGCCCCAGCTGAGTCATGAAATATTGTGTTGAATTCTTCTGATCAGCATTAGTGCGTGGTTGTGTTAGTTGTTGCCAGCCTGTTCTCAGTGATGAAGGCATAGTACTGATCACTGGACAATTACTGGCAGCGACTGACCCAATCATGTACTAAAAGCAGAGTAACAGCACCCACCTTCGTCGGCCCTGTAGCAAAAATTAGCCGACGAAGTAAAAGGTTGAAATAGCTACAAAAAAAAAAAAAAAAAAAAAAAAAAAAAAAAAAACAATTGTCTATCTTCTCATCTTTCCTAATCTGTCCCCTCAATACTATCCCCTCGTTTTCAGTTCCAGCGCAATGCATTGCATATATAGGGGACATCCCCTGAGTGCTGGTCCTACTCCTAAAAAAAAAAAAAAAAAAAAAATCTTTTCAGTGGTAACATCAACTCCGAATTTTTACTGAACAACGTATGTTTCAATATTCCTCAACGTTCACTTCGTTCTTTTAACCCACTCTATGTTGCAGCTTGTCGTACTAACTATGAAATGTCAGATCCTCTTAGAAAACTATGTACTTGCTTTAATGAAATGTATCATTTTACGGATTTTTCGCAGAAGCTTTGTATCATCAAACGTAACGTCATATGTTTTTTTAATCATTAACTTTTACTATGTTCTATAAAGAGCGCAATATTTAATTTGTATTAATTTAATTGATTTAAATACTATTCTGCGTAAATAGTCTGTAAGGAAATTGTCCATAGACTGATTTAAATAAATAAATAAATGGTGTAAAGATAATGTATCAAACATTTTAAAATAAAGTTCCCACATTCGTTTTTTTAAGTTATTACTTCTTTTTGGTTAGCACGAATTTCCTCAACATGGCGATTAATATTCGCAATATTCCATATGTCTCTTTTTGCTTTTTCCAGAGCCATCGGCTGGTGATATTTTAAGCTTTTTGTTATTTATGTTCAAGTAATTGAATTTAGTTAACAATTTACAATGAACTTGTTCAATGAACAATGAACTTTCGCAAGTACAATGAACTTGTTCATTGTAAATTGTTAACTAAATTCAATTACTTGAACATAAATAACAAAAAGCTTTAAATATCAGCAGGCGATTGCTCTGGAAAAAGCAAAAAGAGTCATATGGAATATTGGGAATATTAATCGTCATGGTTGGGGAATTTCGTAATAACAAAGAAGAAGAAATAACTTAAAAAAATTAATGTGAGAACTTCTCATATTCAATTTTCGTTAATAACATTGGTTAAATAGTTGATATTCCTACTAACTAGCACCACTTGCGAAAGTGGAAAAATTGAGCAAAGAACGCCGAAGAGAGCGAAAGTGGAAAAATTGGGCAAAGAACGCCGATGAGATGGCGTAGCGGCCTAGAAATCAGTACTGATCTGTTCTGCTGTTTTGATGATTATAAGTAATATTCTTAATATTCCACTCTTAATATAAATAAATAGAATTTGAACAAATTCATTTGTTAAATAATAATATAAACTGCAGTTTAGCAGATTTGAGCTTAAGCCCGTTGAAAAATTAACACCCTGTACGCAAGAACGAAGTTCGACTAATAGAATATAAATTCATACATAATATGAATAAAATTTTTATTTTCTCTTCTCTCATTGATGTGAATTTCGTTACTGTTCGTGTTGCGTATGTGAATACGTGTAAAAAATCCGATTGGTACTCGTATCTTGAGTGTATTGATTGAGTTGCGCTGAAATAAATACTGGGTTTTAGGGAAAATTAAATAATTCAAATAACACGTACAGCAACATTACAATTTGCGTAATGGTTTGTTTCATCATCCTATGGAAATATTCGAAAAAATATTAATGAATTCACCTAAAGTAATCTTCTGAAACCAGTTTTTAAACATTATGTAAAAATGTTTACTGAAATCGCAGCATGACGATTTGATGTAAGAACCAGTGCAATGCAGGAATAGAGACATATTTGACCACGTAATAAGCAAACCATTAATATTAAATGATTAAACTGAGACAATAAGTCGAATAGACGATAATAAAAGGATTTATGTATAGAGATTTTGTTTTACATTTTGCCTTAATATATACTATTATTGTTTGCCAACGTCAAACTAATTGTAAGTATAAAAATAAAATAGATTCATATTGAATAAAATTTGTCGGTTGTGTTTTCTGAAAATCGCAAAGCCTACGGTTTTGTTTCTATAATTTTTAATTAATTTTTTACAGTTTATGTATAAGGTAATAGAGGTTTTATTATTTTGGAATTAGGTTGAAGTTTACTTATAATTTGGTATTATTACCAGTAAAATACAGCTTTATAGACATACTGGACCACACAAGAAACAAAAAGCACTAATACATGTTAATTCCACTCTAACCCCTTATTTTTAAAATAGCTATATATATTAATATACAGCTATGCCACAGAAATGTATTCCATTTGGAAATGTTATCGATTCCATATTTTGGTTCCTGAGAAATCGAAACAATTTTACTGAATGACATAGTTTTTGATATCATGAACGAAATTAAAAAATATTTCATTCAGAAAATTTTTTTCTTTTAGTTTTGTATTGTAATTTAATTTATCAAGGGAAATGCAAATGGAAACATATACATACATGCATATGTACATACATCATAAGTATCTGCACGTTATTGGCTTTATAATTAGGCAAAAATATATGTGGATCAATATGATTATATATTCCTATTTGAATTGATCCTTGTTGAACAATCTGTAACAGAATGATAATATTTTTTTATTGTGTTAGTATGTCGAAAATTATATATAAACATATATCACACAATATGAATAGATATATTCCTGATAATATACATTGCACTAGTATTTAAATTACTACATATCACTTAATTTTAAGACCGGTTTTTTACGGGATCTGAACTGTTTGCATTGAAGTGATTATTAAGAAACATCATATATTGACATTATTATTGAAATATTAATTGCAATATATCGAAATATTCAAGACACATTGATTTGCTGCAAGAAGTAACGTTGTTTTAAAACAGACCAACTTTCTTACAGAGTAGTAATCACGAAAAATAAATCGTTTTTCATTATACTTTTAGACATCCAGTGATGGTAACCAAACAACAAGTACTTTGTCTATAACGTTTAGTAAAGATGACGCCGGCAAGTTGTTAACATGTAAGGCATATAACCATGCAGTTCCTTCTGAACCATTAGAAGATGGATGGAAACTGGATATTCAGTGTAAGTCACAAAGATTTGCTGGTGTTATATTTTTGTTATTCATGCGAAGCATCTATCCAGTATAAAAAAGATCTAAGCCAGTGGTGGGCACCGTCAATGTGTTGGTAAATTGTGTATGTGTTGAGCTTGCGAGCTGTCCACCAAACAAAAAGACAAGTATTTGAAAGATAATGGTGCATTACATATTTATACATACATAAGTACCAATATATTCTAAATTATTAATTAAAAATAAAACTTTTTCTAGGTAAACAGTCAAATGAAAAAAAATAAAAAAATAGGACAATAATTTGTTATGTTTTCCATTCAAGAAAAAAATAAAATAAAAAAATGGTTGCTTGCTGGAGCATAACACTGAATATTCGCCAAAAAAAAAAAAAAAATACGCGATTGGATGTATCAAACTTAATAAGCTTTGATATTTGTCGGCATGGAAGATCATTTTCGTATGGGAAACATATTCAAAATATGTTTGATAAGATTTTACACAGACTAATTAATAAGCCTAAGTGTATTACTAAATTAGGAGAATTAGTATATGTAGTCCGTTATTGGAGAGAAATTGTATAAAAGGCATTGTATGTTATCGAAAGCATTGTTTATGACAAAATATTTTTCGCATATAATCATGACTTGTTTGCTGGACAAATATTCTGGAAAAAAATATAAAAAAATTCGTAAGCATCGGCCTGATATTCATTCGTCGCTGTCTCATCGACGACTAAATTAAAGAGGGTAAGAATACATGTGAATGATCTCAGCACAATTGTGCTATGAAACGCCCGTATCTGATCTAAAGTTTAGATCAGAATCTAAGGTTTAGATCATGGCGTAATAAAACCAGGTGGCAGCGTAAGGGCTACAAGTACAATAATACAACAACATAGGGGTTTTTGTTTGTGTAATAAAGTTGAGATTGTCAAAACAATGAGTTAAGATATAAATGTCAAAAGCGTTAGAAAAAGAAGCATTTAAAATTTAAGAAATAATATATCTTGCATCATGCCAACACAAAAAAGTGAAGAAAAAGTAAAAAAAAAATATTTAATCAAAACACAATATTTTCTTGTGACCTGAAATCGGAAATGGGTCTATATATGATATGATCTGATTCTTCAAAAAGTGATCACTGCATATAAGCGAACGCTTTGTGATTTGGATTACATAGGCACACGAAAAGATGAGTCGCCATTACCAGGAATATATATTTTTTTGCACAGCTCACAAAAAGTCATATTTTTATAAAATTTGATAATTAATTTTGACTAATGAAAGAAAAACTATATAATTCCACTATGAAATGCAATATAATTGCAATATTAAACGAATTTGTCCCAAATATATTGAAAACATATATTTGAAAATAACAGAAAAAACGACTGTAGCAAACATAAAACACCTTTTATCGTGTTTAACTAGTTTTTTATAGTTATTATTATTATTATTATTAGTATTTTCTTTTAGTTCACTTTTTTCACAACAATAATTTAAAATATTCGTTTTTCAATATGCCGAAATATTTGAAACACTTTTCAATAATTTTCAAGACAGGTTTCAAGATTTTGTAATTTTACAACCGCTTTAGATCTTTTCGAAAACCCTTTTCGTTGCGATGTAAGCAACTACGAATTTGATATTCAATCAGAACTAATCATACTACGAAGCGAAGTAAATGCTCCAGACGAAAATAATATTGTAGAGTTCTGGAAAGATTTGGTTGGCGAGTTCTATACTGAACAAAAAAAATTCATTTAAGTGCCTCCCTTTATTCGGCACTACTTACCTATGCGAACAAATTTTTTGTATAACACAAGGGAACAAATTTAAACATTTTTTGTGTTGATAGAAAATTTGTAGCAGTTCTTTACCAATTCAATGTGGCTGATTTTAAAACTGCACTTATATCAAAGCTTATTAAGTTTGATATTTTCAACCGCATATTTTTTGCGAATATTCAGTGTTATGCTCCAGCAAGCAACAATTCTTTTATTTATTAATTTTTTTCTTGAATGGAAAACATATATTATTGTGCTATCTTTCTTAATTTTTTTTCATTTGACGGTTTACTTAGAAAGTTTAATTTTTAATTAATAGTTTTACGCAATCAACGTTTTTTTCAACTTAGCAAATATTGTATGCATATATAATGCATCATCATCTGTTTCTCACTCTTTCACCAAACATTGACGGTGCCCACCACTGTTCTAAAGGCCGAGACACATAGAATCCGTCATACGTCGCCTTTTTCAACAGACATTAACGTACTGACGGAAAAGGCTGGCACAATGAGTACTTTGCTGACGGATATTTAATCAATTGTTCCCCATTTTATTTATTTATGTTAAATTTATATATTTTATAAAATTTTTTTGTATATAATTTAATTTTTCCTGACTGATTAAAACAATTTGAAAAGCTCATCGATTTCTGTCAAAGTATTCAACGTACGTCAAAAGTTGGCCAACTTTCGTACTTTGCTTTGACGCAGAAGTACTGAATGTGACAACTCACATAAGAAAGCATGTATTTCAACTCAGCTGTGAGTTGAAAAAGGCGACGTATGATGGATTCTATGTGTCTCGACCTTAAAAGCCAGTGGTGGGCACCGTCAATGTATTGGTAAATTGTGAATGTGTTGAGCTTCAGAGCTACCCACCAAACACAAAGCCAAGTGTTTGAAAGATAATGGTATATTTATACATAATTTGTAATATTTTCTAAGTTGAAAAAACATTGATTACGTAAAATTATTAATTAAAAATAAAACTTTTTTTAAGTAAATAGTCAAATGAAAAAATTAAAAAGGACAATAATATGCTACGTTTTCCATTCAAGAAAAAATAAATAAATAAAACAATAGTTTCTTGCTGGAGTATAATAAAATACGCGGTTGGATGTATCAAACTTAATAAGTTTTGATATTTGTCGGCATGGAAGATCATTTTCATATGGGAAACATCTTCAAAATAGTTTTGATAAGATTTTACACAGACTAATTTATAACACTAAGTGTCTTACTAAATTAAGGGAATTAGTATAGTCCGCTTTTGGAGAAAAATTGTATAAAAGGCATTGTATGTTATCGAAAGCATTGTCAATGGCAAAATATTTTTCGCATATCATCATGACTGAAATTGCTTGCTGGGCAAATATTCTGGAAAAAAAGTCGTAAGCATCCGCCTGATATTCATTCGTCGCTGTCTCATCGACGACTAAATTAAAGAGGGTAAGAATACGTGTGAGTTTAATTTGCTGATATCAGCCACTACTGGGCATCTATGATCTAAACCATAGATGATCAAGCTTCTCTTGCCCTATAACGCGAGTTAAGGTCAGACTTAACGTTTGCCTCCTTTGTTCATTAATCTAAACACACACACGCACATTTACATACCTACCAAGCATGGTTAATCATGTTCCTTTGTCCCTTGTTTAGGTAAATCTTGTTACAGATAAGAATATCTAAAACATGACGAATCATGCTAACATAAATATAGTTTAAGATAAGAAATTAAGTAAAAACATGTTTTATTATGTTTAAGAACTAACAAAGAAATGTATCAACAAAGAAATGATAGTTAGGTAAAAAACAAGTAATCATGTTATCAATAAAAGAAAACTAGAATTGTAATCTTAAACTAAATTTTAGTATTTAAGAAAGTAAAAAGTAATTTGTCAGTTAGTTATGAAATAATATTGAATAACACATAGTGCTTAAGTTTCTAACTCCTAAGGAAAATAAAAAAATATACGCGTACGCGTAGAAATATATATTTTTTTTCTTTAGTAAAAACACTAAACTTTAATTGGCGATCCTGCCAGGAGAATAATTAAATTTATTCTTCTAAGAGCGGACCAGCGTAATCCTTGTCGCAGCAAGGACGTGAACTTTTTGTGACAGTGAAAAATTCTTCATAGGAAGAATAAGTGTAAAATTTTATAAAAAATAAATTGAAAATTAGTTATAAAAACAAAAGTAATTTTATATAAATGAGTTTTACAAAAAAACAAAAAAAAGAGGACATCTATGATAAAAATCGCATAATAGAAGACGATATTTTAACAAAAATGGAACCGAACACAAGCAAGGATGCCCAAATAGGAATACTCACTGCCAGGCTCAGCGAAATGGAAAAAATTTGTCAGAGTTTGATGGAGAAGATGAATAGCTTACAAATTAATCCAACTTTAGCTTCAGCCCCAATAATACAGTTAAAAGACGTAGCTACCAACTACAGAACTGCATCAGACATATCATTAGAAGTTTTTAAGGCACTCCCAACGTTCGATGGCAAACAAGCTGAATACAGAGCATGGAGGGAAGATGCGTCTCGCCTAATGAACGATATCAAGGCATTTGAAGGACAAAGCCGTTATTCGGAAGCCTTGTCCATAATTAAAACAAAAATTAGAGGAAGAGCGTCAGATGTGTTAACAAATAACAACACACCGTTCAATTTCGAAGCTATAAAAAACAGACTGGACTATACATATGCGGATATGCGTCCACTGTATGTGCTACAAGAAGAATTAAGAAGAATATCTCAAGGTAGATTGTCCCTTACGGAATACCATGATAAAATTAACCAAGCATTGAACCTTATTACATCAAAAATTTTAATGTCTGGCGAGCAACCAACCGTCACAGATGCTATGACGAGGAGTGCAAATGAAGAAGCTGTACGTGTATATCAGTGGCATTACAAACCCATTTATAAGATCCACACTCTATGCCAACACACTCAATGATCTAGAGCACGCCTACGCTGTAGCCAGAACAATCGAGCACGATAATCAACATCAAAATCTGCGATTATCATACGATGTCGAGAGACAGAGTCAGCAAAGACAACATTACCCAACTCATCACAATTCCTACAATCGACGTCCGAATTATGACACTAGGAGATTCGCACCACAGCAACAGGGATACAATCAACCATACAATCAAAACCAACCGTCTAGGCCTACTCCAATGGAAACAGATTCCAGGCAAGTCGTGCAAGCACAGAGGAGAACTAACTTTCAACAAAATAATCAACACCATCCTTTCACAAACAACCAGCCATGGAAGAGGGAGCACAGCGGTAATTACCAAACAAATAAACACCAACGAATAAACCAGTCGCAACAACAAGATGACAACTCTAGTACGTATGCTGAACCGGATCAAATGGTAAATAATGTAAGAATAGATAATTTAAACTAAGAAGCGGGTTGCCCTACCTCACATTAAGTAGCGAAGTAACAAATAAGAAATACGATATTTTAATTGATACAGGAGCAACCCACAATTATATAAGAGTAAAGTGTGATTCGTCAGACAGGATTAAAATCAAACCAATTAAAATTAAAACCATAAATGGTTATTCATTTGCAAATACCAAAAGAGTGATTAAATTAATGAACAAAGAGATAACTTTCTTTGAACTTAAAGACATAGAATCTTTTGATATGATTTTAGGGATAGAAGGATTGAAAATATTAAATGCCGAAATAAGCCTTAGGGACATGACCTTAACCACCATAAGTAGTGATAGTCAACCCAAATTATATTATAGGAGATGAAAGGTACAAGGAAGAAATAGATAGAATGATAAAGGAAAATAATGGCATAGGACCATTACCCTTCACGACGACAATTGAAGCTACAATCAGAACAAAGAACGAAGAGCCAATATGGACAAAACAATACCCGTATCCTATAGCGGATAACGAGTTTGTTAACAAAGAAATAAGAAAGTTACTGAACGAAGGTATTATACAAAAAAGTAATAGCCCATACAACTCTCCAATATGGACAGTCCCTAAAAAGGGTATGGACGAGCAGGGAAGACTGAAGAAACGAATGGTTATAGACTTTCAAAAATTAAATGCCAATACAATTTCAGACAGGTACATTATCCCAGATGTAAACATGACAATCCAAAATCTAGGTAAGGCTAAGTATTTTACAACTTTAGATTCGGAATCAGGCTTCCACCAGATAAGAATCGCTGAAAAAGATAGGGAAAAAACAGCTTTCTGCGTTAATGGCGGGAAATATGAATTCGTTCGTATGCCATTTGGCTTAAAAAACGCACCTTCAATATTTCAGAGATGTGTGGACGACATACTTAGGGATTACATAGGAAAATTTGCGTACGTATACATAGATGATGTACTTATATACTCATCTTCTCCCGAAGATCATATGAAACATATTAAAATAATTGTGAACGCATTGAACAAGGCCACTCTAAAAATCTCCAATGAAAAATCTAAATTTTTCCAAACAGAAGTAGAATATTTAGGTCATGTAATAAAACATAATAGAATTGCAACGAATCCAGAAAAAGTGAAGGCAATAAACAATTATCCAGTTCCAAAAACTCTAAAAGACTTAAGAGGTTTTTTAGGAATGACAGGATATTATAGGAAATTTATTAAAGGATACGCTAGCATAGCAAAACCCTTGACAGTACATTTAAGGGGAGACAACGGTCAAATAGGAAAAAACAAGAGCAAAAATACGCATATAAAACTTGACGAGCAAGCACTGAAAGCCATAGACAACTTAAAAACTTGCTTAAGAGAACAAGTAGAACTTTTCCAACCAGACTATTCAAAACCATTTGAACTAACAACTGATGCATCCAACATAGCACTTGGAGCAGTTCTTAGTCAAAATAAAAAACCAATATTTTTCTTGTCACGAACCTTAAGTAAAACAGAAGAAAACTACAGTACTAATGAAAAAGAACTTTTAGCAATCGTTTGGTCGTTACAAAAATTAAGAAACTATATCTACGGTGTAGCTGACTTACACCGACCACCAGTCTTTGACATTTGCGATATCCGAAAAAAACCCAAATACAAAATTAATGAGATGGAAAAACATAATTGAAGACTTTGGAGCCAAATTGGTATACAAGCCAGGTCATTTAAATGTCGTAGCCGACGCCCTTTCAAGACAGCAAGTAAACTCATCAACAATCAGTACAGTTCACTCAGCTGCAAGTTCACCCACAGACGTTATTAAAACTGTATCGCAACCTTTTAATGCGTATGCTATTCAAATTGAACTCGTACCAAATAGAAAAATAAATGAAACTCGAACTCGAACAACATTTCCGAACAAAGTTAGGCATACAGTAAACTTTACAAGTGAACAAAATTTAATTACAGAATTGAAAAAGGTATTACAGCCAAATAAAATTACTGCAATACATACTACTAGAGAAAATATTTATGCATTTGGTCCAATAATAAAAAACACTTTTAATACTGCAAATTTCGTGTTCACACCAACAAAACTAATCGATGTTAGAGAAAAAGAAAAACAAATCGAAATAGTTAAAAGAACACATAACAGAGCACACAGAGGCTATAAAAACAACATTTATGAGATAGTTGAAACTTACTACTGGCCTGAAATGAAACAACAATGCAAGGCATTTAATAAAAAGTGTACACCTTGTCTTTATGGTAAATATGAAAGAAATCCTACAAGAGAACCACTTGGAGATTCTGATATACCAATAGAACCAGGAAAATACATACACATGGACATTTACTTTAATGATAAAAAAACATTTCTAGTCGCTATCGATAAATACTCAAAATATATTACCCTCAGAGAAATTGATTCAAGAGAACGTATGTCTGAGAAAATGGAAGAAGTTATCACAAATAATTACCCGAACTGCACACGATTAATGACTGATAATGAAAGATGTCTAAATACGCCAGCAGTGAATATGATGTGTGAAAAATATGGAATAAGAAAAATAGAAACTCCAGTCTATAGATCGACTTCTAACGGACAAGTTGAACGCGCTCATAGTACAATCTCCGAGCTAGCGAGAATATTCAAAATTCAAAACGAAACCACAATAATAGAAGAAATTTATAAAACAATCAGAGAATTAAACAACACTTTACATACAGTTACAGGATTCAAACCAATTGACATCCTATTCAACAGAATTAAGTATGATAAGAAGCAAATCCACCAAAAATTAAAAGCAGCATCAAAAAAAGTACAAGAAAGACTGAATCAAGGTGCGAAACACCGAACATTTTCACCAAACGAGCAGATACTAGTAAAAATCAAAGGTGTACGGAAAAAGAAAAACGCTAGATATATTAAATACGTTGTAAAAGAAGACCGTGAGGACACTGTCTTAACTACAAGGGGAAAGATCGTGCATAAGGATAATATAAAGAATTATACCATTAATCATGATAATCATCTTCCTGACATTACTCGCAGTGGCCATACCAGAAATACAGGCGGAAACAGAAATTAAAAAACTAGATGAACAGAAATATGTTTTAACCCGGACTAATGACGTTTTTTTATTTGACGAATATTCATACCTCTTCCACGTCACAAACTTAACAAAAATAACTACAACATATCAGCAAATCTTTAACAAATATTCTTACCCCACCATCGAGGAACATATTTGGACAAAGAAAATTGAAATATTAGTAAATCAACTTAATGAACATAAACGACATACGAGATCCCTAAATTTTTTAGGATCAACATTAAAATTCATGACGATTTCATATTGATGGAAACAAAAATAAACGAATTAATAAATAATAATGAAAAACAACGTTTGGTTAACTCAAGGTTTGAAAAATTAATTGATGCATTACAAGGCCAGACTCTCGAAAGCCACCTCATCTTAGAACAAGTACATGACCAACTCTTATTACTTGTCAGAACAATTAATGCTGCAAAAAATAACGAATATTTAACCGAATCGTTAAACTTAGACGACGTAAAGGAAATAATAGATCATGAATTAATCTCAGTACCCATAATAAACATTCTAGAATACGCAGATGTACATATAGCCAGGACAGGAGACTTATTTATAACTATCTATAAATATCCTATATTGAATAAGGACTGTAAACTTTTTAAAATCACTCCCATAAGCTTTAGGCACGGAAAAATTCAAACGGATGATCAAATTTCCCAATGCAATAAAGATTATGTTAGGGTAAACTTTTGCAAAAACTTTTTAGGAAGGAACATATGCCAAAGAAACAATGATACAGATAAGTGCATACTTCCGCTACTGACAAACAGAAACAGCAAGTGTACAGTTATACAAGAATATAACAAACCATTATTAGAAATTGCCGAAGGCTCAATACTATTGGACGGAAACCACAAAGTAAACAATATCACCACTACGGGTATAACTTTAGTCACGTACACAGATCAGGTCACGATAGACAACAAGACATATAGAAATATTAACGACAGAATAATTAAGGCCATCCATATGAAACACGACGAAGACTTTGAAATTTTGAAAATAATAAACTCTGATACCAAATGGGCTTTTAATAACATAGACTCATTAAAAAAATTCTCTATTCCATTTGAACAGCACCCAATCAAGTCTTTCATTTTTTGTATATTAACCCTGACACTCTTAATAATAATAATTTTTTCAATAATAAAAATAGTAACTTGCATAACAGTATGGAAACACAAAATTGCAATCCGTAAAATTGAAAAAGCATATATTATGGAATTGCAACGTATTAGGAAAGATCGGGACGATCTTGCTTAACCCAGGGGGGAGTTAAGGTCAGACTTAACGTTTGCCTCCTTTGTTCATTAATCTAAACACACACACGCACATTTACATACCTACCAAGCATGGTTAATCATGTTCCTTTGTCCCTTGTTTAGGTAAATCTTGTTACAGATAAGAATATCTAAAACATGACGAATCATGCTAACATAAATATAGTTTAAGATAAGAAATTAAGTAAAAACATGTTTTATTATGTTTAAGAACTAACAAAGAAATGTATCAACAAAGAAATGATAGTTAGGTAAAAAACAAGTAATCATGTTATCAATAAAAGAAAACTAGAATTGTAATCTTAAACTAAATTTTAGTATTTAAGAAAGTAAAAAGTAATTTGTCAGTTAGTTATGAAATAATATTGAATAACACATAGTGCTTAAGTTTCTAACTCCTAAGGAAAATAAAAAAATATACGCGTACGCGTAGAAAAATATATTTTTTTTCTTTAGTAAAAACACTAAACTTTAATTCGCGTTATAGGAAAGCAAGAAAAAAACAAATTCTGCTTGCGCAGCAAACAAATATGTATACGAAAGAAAAAAGTTTGTTTCTCTCGCTCTCCTTAGGTTTTGGCTCCTCTTTAGCATACAGCAAGGATGGATAACAAGTACTTTTCAATTTTATCTATATTTTGAGTTGAAGGGCTTGTTGCCCTTCGTATGTTTTGCATTTATTATTGTATTTATTGTATATAACACAATATTTTTATTTATTAGCATCTGACTGATGAAAATTCTATATATTTTGTAAACTCGTTTATAATAAATGTCTATTTCAAATAAATATATATTAGCTCATCCAGATCTATACTCTTTTGTTCTTGGGTGCTTTGCTTAGAACTATTTTCATGGTAGAAAATGCTGTTTCACAATTATATGTGGTACCAAAAATTTAATACAATTTGTAGATTTCTGTCTTTAATTTTTTTTGATAAACAGAAAGTAATTCCAGAAACATTTCCACCTCTGTTAAAAGTAAGCAGAGGTTTTTCTCTGCGCCACACACAAGCGCAACTGTGTTTATGTGGTAGTGCACATCATCATCTGATCTAATCCATAATCTGCATGATGGAATTTCTTACTTAAGCGGCATGGCCACACATCAAACTGATGCTTCAAACGTGTGTGTGTTGGTAAAATTCAGTTTTAGAGTGAAAATCTAAATTGTTTTGATATTCGTCAAACTCACATCAGACCATACGTGTGAGTTTTTTCACTAACACTATCAAAGAAAAGCAGAGTTTGAACCGTCAGTTTGATGTGTGGCCATGCCGCTTTAAGCTAATCTGAATTCAGCTTAACATTATGATAGCATTCACACCTACAATACATACGAAATAAGAAAATATGTACTGATACAATGGCCCACACAATTTATAAACAACTGTATTCATTGTAGTCATTGTTTTATGTGCACCGTAATTGTTTGTATTATAATCAACTAATGCAACTTTTTTTGTGATTAGCAAACGATTGAAACTACAAGTTGACTTTGTAAAATAATTCATTTTTTTTATTATTTTAGGAAGAAAAAAATGTTGTAATGGAAAATGTTATTATCATCATAAAATACCTATACACTGATGCGAACTCTTATAAGATCATGCGTTTTTTTCTTTCCTTTGTGTTGCATATTCGTCAGTTTTAATGACTGACACTGCTGCGTGTCATTTCTTTTCTTTATATTTATACCCTTCACAAAAAAGTGAAAGGGTATATATAGGTTTGTCATTCCGTGTGTAATTTTTTTTGATATTCACATGGGATCCCATAAAGTATACATATTCTGGATCCTTATGAATAGCGACGACGATTGAGCGATGTCCATCTGCACGTCTGTCTGTACGTGAAATCGGGTTTCCCAACCCCCCGGAAGAGCTAGAGACTTCGTTCTTGGACCGTTGGATTGGAAATAAACTTAAATAGAGTGGTATTGAAATCCGAAATACGGTTCTAGAGCTAGGAAGCAATGGGGGTCATCCCCTGAGTGCTGGTCCAAGATAAAAAAATTAATACCAAAAACCAAATATTTTTTTTTGTAAATTAAACCTATTTCATGCTTTGGGAAGCCTCAATGGTCTATTGAAAACTAAAAAAATAAAAATAAAATTCCAGAGATGGGAATGTAAAAGTTTTTTTTTTGCACATTTAGTATTTTGTGGTACATGTAATAACTAAAATTGTTAAAAATTTTAAGTTTTTCTTAAATAAAACCTTTTTATATATCATGAAGATTTGCATTGGTAAAAAAAAATTAAAAATTAAAATTTTGCTTCCAGGTGTGGGAAATTTAAATTTTTCATACGTCAAAGTAACTAAAAAGGCAATTGACGTTGTTTTTTTTTTTTTTTTGCTAACTAAACCTATTTTCTATTTTAGAAAGAACAAAATTGGTATCAACAATTTCCAAAAAAATAAAAATTTCGAATCCAGGGTTAGACAAGTGCAATATTTTATAGTTCATAAAGGTGACCAAAATTGCAAATTTTTCTTAAATAACACTACTTTATACGTCATGAAGAGTGGCATTGGTAAAAAAAGATAAAATTTCACTGCCAGGGTTGGGAAGTTAAAAGTTTTTTTGGTACATGAAAGTGACCAAAATGGTTGCAAATTTTAAGTTTTTCTTAAAAAAAAAGAGTTTATACCTAATGAAGACTGGTATTGGTAAAATAAATAAAATTTCGCTTCCAGGGCTGGGAAATCAAAATTTTTTTATACATTAAAGTAACAAAAAAACTAGTTTTTAGCTCAGGAAAAATAAAATTGTTATCAAAAATTAAACAAAATCTAAATTTAGATTCCAAAATTGGATAACTGCAATATTTTGTACAACATGAAAGTAACCAAAATGGTTACAAATATTAAGTTTTTCACTATTTCATGCCTCATTAAAAATAAAACAAAGAAAAAAATTTAAATTTCGTTTCCAGGGTTGGGAAATTTATATATTTTTTCTGCATAAAAGTAACCAAAAAGGCAATTGACGTTGGTTTTTTTACTGATTAAAAATATTTTATAATTCAGTAAGAGCAAAATTGGTATAAAAATCATAAAAAAATCAAAGTTTCTACTCTAGGGTTAGACAAGTGAAATATTTTATGGTACATGGAAGTGACCAAAAAGTTTAAAAATTTTAATTTTTTTGTTAAGTAAAACTATGTTACACTATGAATTGCATTGGTAAGATAATAAAAAGTCGCAGGTACTTAGAAATACCCACAAAAATTCCAAATTTTGTGTTTTTAGTGAAGTAAACCTATTTTATATTTCAGAAAAAATTATATAAGTATTAAAAGCTTAAAAATTCGGTTCCAGGGTTGGACAATCGAAATTTTTTGGTAGATGAAATCTTTTTTATACTTCGGGAAGAGTTAAATTGGTATTAAAACCAAAAAAAAATAAAAAGGCCAATTTCAGGCTTGGAATATCGACATTTTCTGATTCATAAAAGTAACCAAATTATTTGTTATTTTTGATTTTTATGATGAATTATACCTACTTTATATATCAGAAAGGAATAAATTGGCATTGAAAACCAAAAAAATCTAAAGGACGACTCTACGGTTGGACGACTAGAACTTTTTAGGGTACATGTAATGGAGTTTTACTATTTGTTTGTAAATTAAACATATTTAATATTTTTGAAAGACGTGCAGAGGTATTAGAAATAAGAAAAACCAAACACTTAGCTTCCTAGCCGAAAAATTTGAACGAAAAGAATGACATCTGTGAAGGGTATTTAAGATTCGGCATAGCCGAATATAGCACTTTTACTTGTTTGGTTTACCGTTTGTTTTTTGGGGCATAAAATATTAGTGCTTAATTCAGTTGCAAGTTTCTATAATCGCAGGCAAGAATATGAGCCTTGAAAAATATGCCTTCATCATTGAAAACAGGCTGGCAACAACTAACAACCATGCACTAATGTTGATCAGAAGAATTTAACACAGTATTTCATGACTCAGCGCGGGGTTGAACTCAGGACCCTCCGCTTCATAATCTTGTGTTCTACTACTTCAGCCAACAGCAACCACCAAATATTACCTATTACAGGATTTTTGTTAACCAAATCTAAGTTTTAATTAAATAATATAATAGTAACAAAGGATGCCGAAAGAAATATTTCTGAATGATCAAAAAAGAATTCAAATTCAATTTTTTCGCGATCATGGATGGTCTAACAAACAAATTGTGCGAAAAATTACTCGATCGGAATGCGTTATTCGTAACCTTCTAAAAAATTACAGAATTATCGGAAAGCATTGGAAATGCCACAATTTTGAAATCAGTGTTATTAAGAGAAAAGACATGGGATGGAAATGTCTACTGTTGTGGGATGTATAAAATATTTAAATTTGTGTATATATGAAAAATTACTTCTAACTTAGTTTGGCACAAATACTAGCTGTGTTCCAGATGCAGCCCGAACTCGCCCAAAGTTACCCAAATGCGGTCCAGATAACAATTTTTGTGCAATTTTGAGAGCAGATGAGAGAGTAATTTTTTTCATTTCCTGTACAAAGTCGCCCGAACTATTTCTTTGGATAAAGGCTCATTTAGCCAAACGTTGAAATCGTAAATGTTAGGTAAATGTAAATGTTAGGTAAATGTAAATGTTAGGTAAATGTAAATGTTGCTACACTTATAGAATGCTAAAAATCGTGTCATATGTTTTTGACAAAAACAAACAACATTTAATTATTTATAAAAACAAAATCATAAAATATTCCCAAAATATTGTGTTTCTTGTAATTGAGAAGTGCATTTAATAAAGAAAATAATATAATATAACGTATGTGGAAAATATGTTCATAAGTCATAAAATAATAGCACGAAAAATATGACTATTGTGAGCAACTATTGCAAGCGTTTTCACAACTTGCCATATTACAGTTTGGATCAGCATTTACCTACCAATTACCATTTCAACGTTCGGCTAAATGAGCCTGAAGTTTGGGCAAGAATTATATCATCAGCACTTTTTTGTTTACATTTGAAAATACAATAGTAAAAAGAAAATTTTCAAATAAAGGGCAGAAGTTGTTAATTGAAAATTGGTTAAAAGTAAAATGGAAGATTTTCAAAAACACTTGAAGTTGTAAGTACATATGCGCATATTTGCCCCTTTATTTAGTATACAAAAAATGCTTTTTCAGATTAGATTCAGAACAACTTATGGACACATCAAGTGTGTCTGATGAAGACGACATGTTATATTTAATTGTTGAAGAATCTGATAGGGAGGATGAAATTTTGATTGAAGTATTTGCAGCGTTCGAAGAGGAAAAATTACGCAGCATTAATAAATATTGATACAAAGTAAATTGTTAATTTTTTTTTTAATTTTATCAACGGGCTTAACTTCGAATCTGCAAGACTGCAAACCATTTTTTATTATTTTATTAATAATCTCATCAGCGTTCTTTGTTCAATTTTTCCACTTTTGCAAGTGGTGCTAGTTAGTAGGAATATCAACTATTTAACCAATACTCTAACGAAAATTGAATATGAGAAGTTATCACATTCATATTTTTAAGTTATTACATTTTTGGTTGGTACGAAATTCCCCAACCCTGACGATTAATATTCCCAATATTCCATGTATCTCTTTTGCTTTTTCCAGAGCCATCGGCTGCTGATAACTAAAGCTTCTTTGTTATTTATGTTCGAACTTAAGCCCGTTGATAAAATTAACAATTTACATAAGAAAGTTCGACTAATAAAAATTAATACATAATTTATTGTTATAAAGTTTAAAAATAGATTCAAATATAACGACAATGTGGCTATAGGCACTTGGCAGCACTGCCAGCTAATCTCTAGTTGTCAAAATGTTAAAACCCTGGTCAACACAATGCAGATAATATTTGAATTAACGGAAATGGAATATTCCGGATACATCGTCGAGAAGATCATTCGAGGCTGTGCAATAACAAGTGTAAATAACAACAACGAGAAACCTAGCAACATCAATGCTAAGCAGTGATGTCAAATGTGATTGTGTTGGTGAGATCACTCGTATCTCTTACATTCCCAGCGGGAGAAATGTGCGGTTGCGAGGCCTAACTAGTGGCCTTTTGTAAGAGTATCCTTTTATTTACCAATAATATCTTCTAATTTTATAAGTTGTAAAAAAGGGGTTTCGAAAATTGCCAAGTGCTCAGATATTTAATTTTAAAATATTTCTCCACTTTTAAGCTGAACATTTGGTTAGTTTATATACAAGAAAAACAATTTTTACAAAAAATCTTACTTATGAATTAATTTAAAAGCTACTTTAAGAAATTTTCGAAAAGATGTACTTACATACAGTGGATCCAACTTATTTCAAACATCTTATATGTATTGTATATATCGAGCCATAACCGCCAAAAAAGCTTAAGCGACAAAAAATAAATTTTACAGGAGAAGTATTTTTTAATTATCCTTGGTTTAAATGGAAGTAGGAGCTCAATATTGGACAAATGGGATTGTAGTTGATTGTAATATTTAATGCAAATAGTTCTAATGAATTTCCTATAATATAATGCATGTTTCTGAAGGTTAAGTTATTCTCGATGTAGTGAAAAATCAGTTAATTTAACCAAAAAATGTAAAAGCTTGCAATTATCGTTGTTAGCAAGATGTTCTTTAACTGTTTCATTAATATTCTTGAATGTTTGATACTACTTTTGCTTTATATGAAAAAGAAAATTTTAGCTTAACGGACATTTTGCAGTTACAAAAAAATGTAAACAAATTTAAAATTTAAAGGAAAAATGCAGTTGAGCTAAAATTTCTTTTGCTGTATTTCCGTAACGGTAATTAATATGACTGTGGCATATTGGCAGATGGTCCAAATTATTGTAAATAATGGATTATCATCAAAAGTCGATTTTCGAAGAACATGTCGCTTAAGCTTATTTGGCGGTTATGGCTCGATATATATTTATATAAATATATTATTTCTGGTTAGAGGCCTCAAAACAGGACTTGCGATACTTCCCGCTGAATGAGAGTGTTTTTCAGTAAACAATTATATTTTAGGCTCTCAAAATAAAAGAGCGTAAGCGTACATGTGAGTTTTGCTTCCACAATTGTGTATGAGGCTGACATCACTGATGCTAAGAGATGATATATTCTTAATGATCTTGTACGCAAGTATTCGCTGCTAATAAAAGCTAAACATGTACACAAATATACACAGCAATATACACACAAATATACACAGCAACATACACACTTAGCACAAGAAGAATCAAAACTACGCACTCACAGACCACTCATACATACAACCACACAGTTACCATAAACAAAACACACAAGACAGCATTGTCATATATACAAACACACGTATATAGCTACATGTAAAGTAAAGCACAACCAACAACAACCATGACCAGATGCTTCTTGAAGTTACCAGACGACGTCATTTTGCTGGCAGTGATCAGCGGGATTAGTGTGATTTTAAATTTAGACGTGTTAACTTCGCTAAGTGTTTAGTAATACAAATACTCGTGTTAATAAAGTAGTAAATAAAGTAATTGTCTGTGTTTTTAATTTGATGCAATTAAACGAATCCTTGAAGAATAAGTTAAAAGCGTCTTTACGAATAGGTCTAAAAACGTAACAATTGGTGTCAGAAGTGGGATTGCAAAAATAATTAAAAGAACACTGCAATTTAAGGAAAAAAAGGACATTAAAAAATAATTATGAAATTTGATGACCTAAAAGTTGAACAGCAAAAAAAGGAGTTTAGTAAGCGGGAATTGCCAACAGCAGGTAACAAGACTGAACTGCAGAAGATTCTGATAGATGAGTTTAAGAATCGCGGCATGGACATCGGGACATACGAGTTTGAGGACAAAGACGATGTAGAGGTATGTCTACCTGCTACGACCAGCAGCATGGACATAAATTCAATGTTCGCTCCTATGATAATCCAGATAAAACAGAACTCTCAGCAGATGCAGGAAGCATCAATGATCAGCACTGAAAAGCTCGTAGCCGAAATAACTGAAATTAAACAGAACTCTCAGCAGATGCAGGAAGCACCAAGGATCTGCACTGAAAAGCTTGTTGCCGAAATAACTGAAACTAAACAGAACTCTTAGCTGATGCAGGAAGCATCAAAAATTAGCAGTGAAAAGCTTGTAGCCGAAATAACTGAAATAAAACAGAACTCAAAGATCAGCACTAAAAAGCTTGTAGACGAAATACAGGAGTCAAATAGAGCCATGAACGAGACTCTGGTAGAGGTTTCTGAGGCTATTAATAGGAGGGTGGATTCTATTGAGAATAAATTCTCACAGCTGGCAGATAGAGTACAGCATCTAGAAAGCGGTGGCCTGGAACAGCATGCAAAAGAGTTCGAAGAAAAATTGCATGCTCTAGAGGACAAAATGCATAACCTTGAGTGTAGTGGCGGGCCAGTACGACCAGTTGCGGAGGTTTGACGGCAGCGTACCCTTGGGCATTTTTAGATTCCAGTTCGAGACGGTTGCTAGCAGATGTGGATGGGATGCTGAAGAAAAGGCCATAGAGTTGATTTTGTCTTTAAAAGGTACAGCCGCAGAGGTACTTGAGACCGTGCCAGTAAGCAGCTGAAACAACTATAATGAAATAATGGCAGCATTGCAGCGCAAGTATGGTGATGAGTACAAGCGCGATTTATACAGAATGGAATTGCGATGTAGGGTTCAAAAGCCTAACGAGTCTCTACAAGATTTCGCAATGGAAATCGAGCGTTTAGTGCAGCTCACATATCCAGGCGAGATGCACCCGTTGCTGGACCACTTTAAAACTGAGGCGTTCGTTAATGACAATCGCGACTCTGATGTTAAAATGGCTGTGTGCGCTACGCAGAAATCCACTTTTGCTGAGACCGTTTTATTTCCGCTGGCTCAAGAGACTGCTAGGATGGTTTTCAAGCCACAGGTATGCAAGGTGCGGGATGTGGAGGTTTTGTCCGAGAATGATAATAACCTGGTCGCGAGTGTTTAGGAGGCAATGCGACAACTGTTGGCGGAAAGTGCGACCAAAGAAAAGCCTAAATGTTTTAATTGCGGAAAAATTGGTAATTTTCAGCGCAACTGCAAAGCACCAAGCAAAAGAGGTAGATATGTTTCTCCACCAAGAAACAGCAAACGGGTGAACCAAAAAACAGCACAAGAGTCCCCGTTAGACTAAAACGAGCTAGCACTAAGGGGCAAGAGCTAGCTCCCACAAACGAGGGCCCACAATCTCCATATCAGTGATGCAGCAGAAAAATAGCAACCTTACAGCGTCGGGACACATCAACGGGGAAGAGTACGTACTTACCATAGACACAGGGGCGTCGCAGTCGGTAATAAGGCCCGATATAGTAAAAGGGAAATGCGATCGTTTAAGCAATATACGGCTACATACAGCTACAGAAGAGCCTGCCACTGTCTATGGTAAGATTGAAGTGAAGCTGACTATAGCCGACATCAACGTGAGGCATGTGTTTATTGATGCCGAAATTGTCGATGAGGTAATTATTGGAGCCGATTTTATGACTAACCATGGCATTAATCTACACATGGGGCAACAGCTGATGATTTGGCGTAATGTGGAAATACCCCTTGATGTTGGGTATGACAGCAAGCCGCAAGTAAGAAAAGTATTTGCTATTGAGAGTCAGACGTTACTGCCGCAGTCTGAAACAGTTATATGGGCGCGTATGAAGGGAGATTGTGAGGTTGTGGAACCAGCAGATCTAAAGAGAGAGCTTATAACAGCAAAAGCTCTAGTAAAAACTAGTAAAGGAGGAATAGTCCCTATAATAGTACTTAACTTGGCAGACCATGAAAAAGTCATCAAAGAAAATTGCGATATTGGCCAGTGTACTCCAGCAGAGGCAATAATAAACTGCGAGAGGAAGATAGAGCCTACCAATTTGTCCGCCAAAGAACGTGAACAATTTGAGGAATACGTAGGAAAATGGGTAGCAGGACTGTCAGCGATAGACAGAAATAAAGCCAAACAGTTGCTAAAAAGGCATGCCAGTATCTTCGCCATGGGAAACCAAAGCCAGGGTAGAACTGCATTGGTTAAACATGAAATTAACACAGGCGAAGCTAGGCCGATTAAACAGCCACCCAGAAGTGTACCCCTAGCAAAGCGAAATAAAGTCAAAGAGCTTGTAAGAGAAATGGAGCGTGAAGGCGTAATTGAGCCATCTTCTGGTCCTTGGAGTTCGCCAGTAGTCTTAGTTAAAAAGAAAGATGGCAGTACAAGAAGGACAGCTAACCGCTCCCCAGAATCGATGACACTTTGGACACGCTAGCTGGTACGAAATGGTTCTCCACGCTAGACTTGCGAAGCGGATATTGGCAAGTGGAGATTGCAGAGAAAGACAAGCAGAAAACTGCCTTCAGCGTCGGTAACGGATTATGGCAGTTTAAAGTTATGCCATTTGGTCTCTGCAATGCTCCGTCCACATTTGAACGCCTAATGGAGAAGGTACTGAAAGGCCTCCACTGGAAGACATGCTTGGTATATCTGGATGACATAATCGTGATGGGGAAAACTTTTGATGAACACCTCAAAAACATGGCAGAAGTTCTTCAACGGATATCATCAGCTGAATTGAAACTCAGCCTGAGGAAATGTGCATTGTTCCAGAAAGAAGTAAAGTATTTGGGGCATCGTGTTACAGCCGACGGAATCTCAACAGATAAAGATAAAATACAAGCAGTAAGGGACTGGCATCAACCTAAAAATCTTCATGCATTGCGCAGCTTTTTGGGCCTTTGTACATACTACAGACGCTTTGGGCCAAATTTTTCCAGTGTAGCTGCAAGCCTGCATGAACTGACAAGGAAGTCGAGACCATACCATTGGGGTGAGCCACAGCAAAAGGCATTCCAGAAACTTAAAGGATTATTGTGTACGTCACCAGTACAAGCGTATCCCATACCTGGAGAAAAGTTTGGATACTGATGCGTGCGGCTATGGTATAGGGGGCGTGTTATCCAAAGTAGTTAATGGCACTGAGAAAGTCATAGGATACTATAGCCGTGTACTCTCAAAACCTGAGAGAAACTACTGTGTGACACGACGTGAGCTTCTGGCAGTATTGGAATGCATTAAACATTACCATAAGTACCTGTATGGTCAACACTTTATATTAAGGACTGACCATTCTGCACTGAGATGGTTATTGCAGTTTAAAAATTCTGACGGGCAACTGGCAACTGGATCAAAAGGAAGGCGTTGTTGTTGTTCGGCTAATGCACATCGACTCTGATGAAGACTGGTCAGCGACACAGAGGGACGACAGTATACTGGGGAAAATTATAGCAGCCAAAGAGGAAGACAAAAGACCGTCCCGGAATGAAATTTAGGCTGAGAGTCCACTCGCCAAATCTTATTGGGCTCAGTGGAACAGCCTCAAGGTAATAAAAGGTTGCCTATACCGCGTATGGGAAAGTGTAGATGGCAAAACAATTTCAAATTTAATAGTTGTGCCATGCTTCAAGATAAGTAAAGTTTTGCAAGAATTTCACAATGGACCTAGTGGCGGTCATCTTGGAGTAACAAAAACACTTGAGAAACTGCAGCAGCGTTTTTATTGGGTTGGATGTCAATAAGCCGTAGCCGACTGGATAGCAAACTGCCCACAGTGCATAGCAGCCAAAGGCCCAGTAAGAAGAAGCCGGGGACAGCTACAGCAATACAACTCAGGAGCACCATTCGAGCGTATCGCAATGAATGTATCAGGTCCTTTTCCCGTCACTGAAGCCGGAAATCCTTATGTTCCTATTGTAATGGACTATTTCAGTAAATGGCCAGAGGTATATGCTATACCTAACCAAGAAGCAAAGACAGTTGTCAACAACTGGGTATGTCGCTATGATTTCCCAATAGAATTACATTCCGACCAAGGAAGGAATTTCGAGTCTGCCATATTCAGGGAAATGTGTGAACTATATGGGATAAAAAAAACCAGAAAGACGCCGTTGCATCCAGTCTGATGGCATGGTAGAGAGGTTAATCGCACCTTAGAAGAGTACCTGTGAAAAATGGTAAGCAACCATCAGTGGGATTGGGACGAGCACATTCCCAAATTTTTGATGGCATATAGGTCAGCTGTATACAACACAACATCGAGAACGCCAGCCAAAATTATATTCGGGACGGAATTAAAACTGCCTGGTGACTTGGAGTTTGGTGTTAAGCCAGCTGTAGAAGAAGGAGCCACTACGTCCCAAGAGCAGGAAGACTTAAACGAACTACATGACTTCGTGCGTAATAGAATCAAGATGGTCAGTGACAAGATGAAGGCTAGATATGACTGCACAGCAAATTCGGAGGGATTTATGGAAGGTCAATTGGTTCTACTTTATAACCCACAACGGAAGAAAGGATTGTCCCCAAAATTACAGACTCACACGGATGGCCCGTATAAAGTGATAAAGAGAATGAATGATGTTGTGTACCGGATACAGAAGCACAATAGCCCAAGGTCGAAAATGAAGATAGTACATCTCGAACGATTGGCGCACTATGGAAGAGGTGATTGTATGCCTATTCGGGTCCAACAGGCTTAAGTGGGCGGCAGTGTTACAAAGTTCAAAAGTAGATTTAAATATAACGACAATGTGGCTATATGTACTTGGCAGCACTGCCAAATCATCTCTAGTTGTCAAAATGTTACAACCCTGGTCAACACAATGCAGATAATATTTGAATTAACGGAAATGGAATGTTCCGGATACATCGTTAAGAATATACAAGATCATTCGAGGCTGTGCGATAATAAGTGTAAATAACAACAACGAAAAACCAAGCAACATCAATGCTAAGAGATGATGATTTATTCTTAATGATCTTGTACGCAGGTATTCGTTGTTAATAAAAGCTAAACATGTACACAGATATACACAGCAACATACACACATAGCACAAGCAGAAACAAAACTACGCAACTCACAGACCACTCATACATACAACCGCACATAGTTACCATAAACAAAACACACAAGCCAGCATTGTCATATATACAAACACACGTATATAGTAGAGTTGTACAAAACAGCTCTTTTGAGTGAGCACTCTTTTCCGCTCCGCTCACTTTACTGAATTAATTCATTCATTTCTTTCACTAGCTCAGTTGATTCCTTAGCTCAGCCATAATTCATGAATGAAAATGTCATGAAAGAATCAGACTAGCTAATACAACAACCACTTATGCCTTTTACTTTTTTCCTTAATATGTAATATATAACACATTTATTGAACATAAGTAATAACTAGATAAATATTTAAGTGATTTTAAATATTTTGCTTTCGAACCTATTTTAATAAAGTAATCTTTTCTATTTAACCTTATATTTTGTAGATTTTTCTCAGTTAATTTAAGTATACTTATGTTTATATATGTATATATACGCACCAAGTTAATAAGTACTGAAATATGTATCATGGCAGTGCTGTTTAAAAATTTTCATCTGGCAGCTCTAATAATATAAAGCGCCACACCATGTGTGTATCTGCATTGAGTGAATTAATTCCTTTTTTCATATAGATTTTGACATACCAGCATTGAAAAGAGCTACTTAAAGAGACAGATTCAATGACGCAATTGAAACAACTGAAAGAAGTGAAAGAAAAGAGCTACTGAAACAAATGAAAGAAAAGAGCTACTGAAACAAATGAAAGAAAAGAGCTACTGAAACATATGAAAGAAGAGAGCTACTGTAACAATTGAAAGAAAAGAGCTACTGAAACAAATGAAAGAAAAGAGCTACTGAGAGAAATAGATTCAATGAAACAACTGAATCACTGAATCAACTGAAACAACTGAAAGAAGTGAAAGAAAAGAGCTAAAAACGCTCAGTAAAGTGAAAGATTCACCTCGCTCAGTTGAATGAATGATTCAATTGAATTAATTCATTCAGGAGCCGTACAACTCTAGTATATAGATACATGTTAAGTAAAGCACAACCAACAACAACCATGACCAGATGCTTCGCGAAGTTACCAGACGACGTCATTTTGCTATATAAAGTCGCTGGCAGTGATCAGCGGGATTAATGTGATTTTAAATCTAGACGTGTTAACATCGCTAAGTGTTTAGTAGTACAAATACTCGTGTTAATAAAGTAGTAAATAAAGTGTTGCCGCATTATATTTCTATAATTAATTGCCTGTGTTTTTAATTTGATGCAATTAAACGAATCCTTGAAGAATAAGTTAAAAGCGTTTTTACGAATAGGTCTAAAAACGTAACAATATATAGAAGATGTGGTGTCTCAATACACAATAGTCTCTAGCTATTTTCTTATGGTTCGCTGGACATGAGGCTTGTAGTTTTCGGGACTAATCAGACCGGTTCAATGTGTCAATTTCAACTATAAGCCGGACTATCGATGAAATAATTAGAGTTATAAGCAGCTTAAGTTCGCAAGTATTTAAATGGCCAACGGAGGAGAGAAAGAATGTTTGTATATACTTGATTTCAGTTTACTTATTATTAATTTTACCAGCTGATGTCGATGATGCTAATCTCTCATTTCATGATGCTGAGTCTTATTCAGTGTGTAAAACCACTAAAATAAAAGTTAATTTAAAAAGTAAGCAGCACTAGTTTTTCAAAGATATACATAATTAAGGTTTTTTACTTTCCAGCAAATTTGGGTAGATTTTGCACTTTGACACAGTAATTTTCTGTTTACTCTCATTAGCCCGAACTTGCCCGAAATTACTTGGAAAAGACCTACTATTTGTATTAGAGTTGTAAAAAACAGCTCTTTTCAGTGAGCGCTCTTTTCCGCTCCGCACACTTTATTGAATTAATTCATTCAGTTCATTCACTTGATCAGTTAATTCTTTAGCTCAGTCATAACTCATGAAATGAAAATATCATGAAAGAAAATGAAAGAATCAGAATAGCTAATACATTAACCACTTGTGACTTTTTATTTTTTCGTTAATATGTAATATAAAACATATTAATTCAACATAAGTAATAATTGCGCGTATATAAATATAATAAATTGGGATAAATATTTAAATGATCGTTAGCTTTACCACAGTAATAGAAATCAATCCGATTAAATACATATAAAAAGTGCATCAAGTTAATAAGTACTGAAATATGTATCATGGCAGTGCTGTTTAAAAATTTTTCACCCGGCAACTCTAATAATATAAGCCACCACACCATGTGTGTATCTGCACATATGAGTGAATTAATTCCTTTTTCTCATATAGATTTTGACATACAAGCATTGAAACTGAAGAAACTGAAAGAAGAGCAAGAACTGTGTTATCCGCCGATTCGCCCCTGTATATGATAAGGAGCAACTTTCCGTTGACACGCTACCTTATTTTTCGAAAGTCTCGGCTATAACAAAGCAGCTGGAGGATCTAAATATTAATTTAACCCCATCACAATTAAAACAATACGATGAAGCTGATGCCGTCGAAAAGGTCCAATCCATAAGAGAAGAAATAGACTGCAGTGAAGCTATAAGTGTTGATCGCATGAGGTATGTTTCGTTGTACCTTGCGGTAAAGGCCAATTTAACGCGTCAAATAAACACCATTCGCAAAATTGACGCTGATCAACGTTCATCAACAATACGCCGATTTTCTATCAATGAATCACCCTCACCAATGGCATCGCGCAAAACCAAGGTCCCCGAAATTCAATTAACCCAAATTTTCGGGTGCCTATTCGGAATGGCCAAACTTTTCTTCGTTATGCTCGACTTTTATAAATGACAACGTTGATCTAAACAAATTTGAAAAGTTTCATTATTTGCGTGCCAGTCTGGAGAAGTTGCCCTTGATACCATTGCTTCGTTGGAACTAAGTGAAGCAAACTATGACGAAGCCTTGTCATTGTTGAAAAATCGTTTTGACAACAAGCTCTTGAACTTTCACATACACATAAAAGAAATTTTTAATCTCAATTCCGTCGACAATGGTTCCGCTGTTGGCTTACGTCGTTTAAGTGATAGTATAAACGCACATTTGCGTGCTTTACAATCAATTGGAAATCAGCAGCAACTTATTGATGTGCTACTAATTCATTTAGTGTCAATAAAGTTGCACGCTAAATCGCTAATTAAATGGGAAAAAAATTTACCAATAAATTAGTTACCTACTTGGTCCTCAATGGCAGCATTCTTAGAACGACGATGTCGTATGGTCGAAAATTTCGAAAACTCCGTGGTAAATAAAAACAAAGCCACCCAGTTGGAAAAATTTAAGTCATAACAATCGGAATGTTCATGTTTCGGTAGCAGCATCTACAAAATTATGCACATTTTGCGATTCGAAAGAACATTTTATTACCAGTTGCTCACGTTTCTCAAATTTATCGCCGGTTTTACGTTTTAAAGAAGCTAAGAAAATGAAGTTATGTCTTAATTGTTTAAGAAAGGGGCACATGCTAAAAAATTGTACCTCTGGCTGTTGACGACAGTGATCGTCGAAACACCACACGTTGCTTCACATCGATACCCCGTCCACGGATCAGCCCGTAATAGACGCTGCTTCATCAGAAGCAGTACTCATCTCGTCAAATGATGCTGATGCAACAGCAAAATCGTCGCCAGCTGCAAGTGTTTTGCTGGCGACGATTCGGAATTTACGTACCATGCCGCGCAATATTAGATTTTGCATCGTAACGAAATATTATTACAAATCATTTCGTGAATAATTTTTTTTTTATCTTGGACCAGCACTCAGGGGATGACCCCTATATATGCAATGCATTGCGCCGGAACTGAAAACGAGGGGATAGTATTGAGGGACAGATTAGGAAAGATGAGAAGATAGACAGTTTTTTTTTGTAGCCATTTCAACCTTTTACTTCGCCGGCTAATTTTTGCTACAGAGCCGACGAAGGTGGGCGCTGTTACTCTGCTTTTAGTACATGATATCATTTAAATCTAAAATGCAATAAGACTTATGCAACTATTTCGGTGATGGTTGTGTTACAGTCAATAAATCTACAGAAGTCATGGTTAAGTCCCATACTGGAGATTACTCAACAACTTTTAAAGCTATTGTTGTTCCCACAATAACAAGTTACCAACCCAACATTAACATCAATACAGAAAATACCAAAAAATATACAGCTCGCAGATACCTCTTTTGATAAATGTGGTCGAGTTGATATTTTACTCGGAGCTGAATTGTTTTTTGATGTCGATTGAACAAATAAAATCAGGCAATAACTGTCCAGTACTACAAAACAAAACATTACTTGAATGGGCTGTTGCTGGCGCAACATCCAGTGGGGTCATGACCCCCCTGGGCTAGCTCAGTTCTGCTATCTATTTATTCTAAACTCATTGATAAATACATATTACATGGGAATTTAAATATATATTTTTTAAAATAAATATTGTTTTGATGATGAATAAAAAAAGTTCTGCTCAGCAACAAGTATTTTTATCATGAATAAAGTACAAAAAGCAAATATTAGCCCATATGAACGAGTATTCATGTACAACAAAAGCACATGACACACATACATAGATAAGTGTTTGCTTGCTGTGTATTAAAATAACTTGTGTATTAAACTAACTCCTTTTTCACACACATCAGGTATACTTGATCAGTTTTTCTTCAATTTTCTTTCGAACCTGCATTTACGTTCACACACGAAACGTCATGCCAAGTTTTTCTTCATTTCTTCACATTCATTTAATATATTACGGATGATAAAACAAAAGAAAATATAACAAGTAAAAAAGTTATATTCGACCGGGTCGAATCTTAAATACCCTCCAAATATGTAGTAAGTGAATTTAAAATGTTTAACTTGGTGGGACAGAGTTCCTTTATATAATATCGTACGTATACGCCCACTAAAGGGAGCGGGGTTCAAAAATAGGCAATATAATGTTTTCCACAGAGGAACGTATGGACATTGCTAGGCCGTCTTAAACTGGAGGGTATAAAAACTGTATTTTGGAGGGGTCGCTCTGGCAAGGGCTGTATGGGAAACATTTCACCTTTGTCATAAAACTCTATAAATAAATGTTTGAGATAATTGTATACAAAATTTAATTTTTTTTGTTGGTAGGGTTAAGGGGCAAAGGGGGAGGAGGGGGTAGGACAGAAATCGGCAGTCGTAAAACTCTAAAAATAAATGCTTGGGATGATTATATGCAAAATTAAAATTTCTTTTTTTTGATAGAGTCATTTAGGTGGTGAAGGGGGATGAGGGGGTAGAGCAGAGTAGTACCAGGTATTGTCTCAGCTTCGTCATTAAAGCTTAAAAATGTTATTTTTAAGGAATGTAGGCTAAAAACAATTTCTTAAATTTTTGCATATAATAACGCCCACTATAGTGGCGTATATATTTTTTTATGTTATGGCTCCAAGTTTAAGGCGTTGGACCGTATTTGACATAAAAATATATCATTTGCCTAACTAAATAACCAAAAAACTTTAAAAATTATGTTGTTTTTTCTGGGTCGGTTTAGTTCTTCTTAGGGGAACTTTTTTCCCCCTTGCCCGATCTAGCCCATCTCCGAACTTAACCTGCTCTAAGCTTTAAAATATATATATACCAAATTTCAAGAGTCTAGCGTTTTTCGTTTTGTAAGCGTAGAGGGAACATCTAGAATGAAGAACGGACAGTTCTTCGGTAGTCGCAAGCGGGAGCAGTCGCCAAATAATTAATTCCAAATTACATTACCTTATAGTTCAGAAGTGAGATAAGAAAACCACCCTAAACGTTAAACCAATGTATTAAAAAAATGTATAAGGAAAAGTAAAAACGTTTGTTTGATATAAACAAAAAGTATGTGTTTTAAAAATGATCATCTAAATGATAATAATTGTACTTGAGTGTGCGCGACAACGAAAATGAAACTAAATACTCTCTCGGGAGACGTGAACGAAGACAACAAGAAAAGAAGCAATTGTGTTTGAATGTGCGCAGCAGTAAAAAAAATGAAGATCTGTGTTAACATTCTCTAAAGCGGAATCTGTGAAAACGAACGAAAGAATTAAATTGAATTTGCTTGTGCGTGGTTACAGAATCGAAACGAGGATTTCAAGAATTTTAAGTAAATAAATAAACATTGAAAGAAAGAAAAAAACTGAATAGCGGATTATTTTTTCCCTTATATACAAACGAACAATAAAGTTTGCCTAAATAAGAAATGTATGAAAGATTCAAAACGTATGCAATGTATTGAAGACAGTGATAAATAGTGAGTGGAAATAAATGGACAAACAACCAAGAACGAACAATATTCATAACGACGGCATAAAATGAATATCTGTTGAACGATTAAAGCAATAAGTTTCCAACAAAGACGTAGGGTGATTCCTTGGCTAACGGTGCACTGTCGCATACAGTGGTTAGAGAACGATAAAATTCGAGAAAAACGCAGACGGGGAATATATTAATTGAACGTTAAGAAGAGTGATATATATATATATATATATATATATATATATATATATATATATATATATATATTAAACGAAACACATAAAGTGGTTCGAGAAAGGTGAAATTAAAAAAAAACGCAGACGAAATAAATATTAATTGAACGTGAAAAAGTTGATATACATATATATATATATATATATATATATATATATATATATATATATATATTTATATATTAGACGAAACGCATTAATAAATACATGAGTATTTAGTAATTTAAAGAAACAATCGTGCTAACGGGTAAACTGTGAATTGTGCAACGAAACGTATTTAACAGTTTGATTATATAACGTATTTTGACGGTATTTCCACGCACTTTAGACGACGATGATGCGTATAGCAGATTTAAAAGTCGTTGATCTAAAGGATCTCCTACGAGAACGTAGTTTACCAACGAGTGGCTCTAAGGCCGAACTAGTTCCACGTTTAGAAGAGACTGTAGGTTCTACCGAAATTGACTTTGTTGAAGAACAGCCAGATGGAAATGATGATGTGCGGGCACCAATCAATAGCTTACGTTCTATGTTAGAAGATGTGATGTCGCTGGTGCAACAGCAAACTATCTCCAACGCACAACCGGTAAGAGAAACGCGCAGTGAATTCCCTCCCTATCAACCGTCCGTATCACCTCGAAATCTCGGGTTAGGAAGACGTGACGTGTACAGTGTAAAAGAAATTCCGATACCCTCCCCGAATACGATCCTACTAAAGATTCGCTTTTTAGTATTGAACAATTTATAGATCGGGTTGAGAAGGCTATGAGTGCGTATGATTGGGACGAGAGATCATTAATGCTGGCCGTATACAGTAAGTTAAAGGGCCCGGCAAAGTTATGGCTCGACGCGTCCGAAGAACTTTATGTGTCGTGTCGTGAATTTTCAGCTGCATTGAGAGCAGAATTTGGAGTTTTACCCAATGAAGCCGATATACACTTCAAAATGTCGAATGCAACGCGAAAAACGGGTGAGTCCGTAAATGAGTATTGTTTTAGAATGAGCGCTTTAGGTAAATGTTATCGCCTGAGTGAATCTGCAATAATTAAGTACACCCGTGAGGGGCTTAAACATCTTGAGTTACAGGCTGCTATTGCAACAATCCGTTTTCGAACGACGAAAGAAATGCGCGATACCCTAGAAGACTTCTTTTCGAATATGGCAAGCTGTTCAGCCAAGGCAAGATCAACGGCAGTTCCAAAGCGTGATTATGGAAACGAGAACGACACGTTTGACGATGTGGCTAAGCCGACCAAACCAGAACGTAAGCCAATTGTGTGTTTTAATTGTTCGGAGGTAGGCCATATATCTAGCGCATTCCCAAAACCACCGAAACGTACGAGATGCAGGGATTGCCAACGAGTTCATCCAAGGGGATCAGCAGTAAACTGCGGTAAACCCAACGTGCGAAATACGAACAGTGTGAAAAAACAATTTACTGACAAACAAGTTCAAATAAACGGCATCGAGATGTTTGCATTAATTGATACGGGCAGCGAATGTAGCATGATTAAAAGATCTAAAGCAGTTGATATTGACGCCGACAAGAGATCATGTAGCGTGCGCATTAGTGGAGTATGCGGTGGTACGAGAATCCTGCATGAAGTAATGGAAGTGAAATTCAAGATTGACGACATTGAATTGCAGGTTGACTTGTTCATCGCAGATGACGACGCATTTTCATGCGATGTAATAATTGGAAACGACGTTTTTGCAAACAATAACGTACGCCTTATTTGTAATATTTAAACGTGTCGAAAACCAAAATTGACAATAAAACGCGCGAGAAAATAACGGAAATCGAACACGGTGAAATCGATGAAAGCACAAGAGACAATTTAATACGTTTAATCGAAGAATATCAGTATGTTTTCGGTAATGAAGTGAGTGAAATCGGTCTGACAGACGTAATAAAAATGGAATTAAAGTTAGACACAAATACACCGGTCGTGACAAAACCGTATCGTCTCCCAGAAACGAAGAAAGAATCTGTAAGAAAGATGATAGATGAACTTTTAGCTAATGATATCATCGTTAAGTCAACGTCTGAATACGCGAGCCCTATTGTGTTGGTGAAGAAGAAAAATGGTAACGACCGTCTTTGCGTTGATTACCGCCGTCTAAACCAGCATATGATTAAAGAAATTTTCCCCACTCCAAATATTGAAGAACGGCTGAAATTGAACTACTTCATGGTCTTGGATCTTAACAGTGGTTATTACCAAATACCGATTACGCAGAATAGTCAAAAATTTACAGCATTTGTTACCCCCGATGGTGTGTATGAATTTAAGCGTATGCCGTTTGGATTGAAAAACGCACCTGCTGTGTTCCAACGGTTAATGGCTTGATACGTGATAAAACGAATGACGGTGACGTAATCCACTATATGGATGACATCGTAGTGGGTAGTAACGGCGTGGAAGATATGTTTGAAAAGTTACACCGAGTCTTCAGTGTACTACGTGAATTAAAATTGACACTCAACTTGAAGAAATGTAAATTCTTTGAGCAAACGGTGGAGTTCCTGGGGCATAAGATATATAACGGTGGCATGAGTCCAGGAGCTGCGAAAACAAATGCAATTTTAGAATTTCCAACGCCATCTAACGTTAGAGAAGTAAGGCAGTTTTTAGGCCTAAGCGGATATTTTCGCAAGTTTGTACCCGGTTATGCGTTAATATCCGAACCCTTACGTAAATTCCTAAAGAAAGATATCCAGTTTTATTGGAAAGACGAGCAGAAAGAGGCTTTCTTAACGCTAAAAACAAGTTTAACTACAAGTCCGGTTATAGTTGGTTACAAAACAACATCGGACGCGAGTACAATAGGCTTGGCAGGTGTTTTATTGCAGCAAGAGGGCGCCGATTGGAAACCAATAGCATTCTTCAGTCGGTCAACAACAAATGATGAACAAAAGTACCATAGCTATGAGTTGGAGGCTCTAGCTGTTGTAGAGTCCCTTGAGCGTTTTCGTTATTACATTTATGGTAAAAGTGTAACGGTAATCACCGATTGTAATGCTATCAAGACAACAATGCAGAAAAAAGAGTTGATACCACGAATCGCTAGATGGTGGTTGCGAATCCAGGACTTTGATGTAAAGATCGATCACCGTTCAGGTCAGCGTATGCAGCACGTCGATGCATTGAGCCGAGCACCATATGAAGAGTCACGCGAATTGGATACGGCATCACTACGAATCTCAAAGACAACAATAAGTGAAAATGATTTATTATTTTCTATGCAATTGCAGGACGCAAGAATTGGTGAGATCGTAGAAAAGGTAAGAGCTGGTAATAAGGAGATGTGCAACGACTATATGATAAAGGATGGTAGACTATTCCGAAAGCTAAAAGATAAATGTTTATGGGTTGTGCCAAAAGCCCTACGTTGGCGTGTGATTCAAGGGCAACATGATAACGCTGGCCATCTAGGAGTGGAAAAGTCGTTAGAAAACCTTCAAAAGTATTTCTGGTTCCCTAGGATGCGAAACATCGTTAAGTCGTATATTAAGTCTTGTATAGAGTGCGCCTACAATAAATTCCAAGGAGGGAAACGTGGAGGTGAGTACCATTATGAAAATATAAAGCCGATTCCTTTCCATACCGTCCATATGGATCATTTGGGTCCATTTCCAAAATCCGCAAGTCGAAACGAGCACATCCTAGTCATTGTAGATGCCTTCACGAAATACACCATGTTAAAAGCGGTCAAAACAACAGCGTCAAAACACGTGATCAGCGCCCTAAACGAAATGAGTGCGCATTTTGGCATGCCCACACGAATTATCACCGATCGTGGAACAGCCTTCACTTCCAACGAGTTTGAACGATACTGCAAATCTAACGATGTAAAGCACATCTTAAACGCTGTACGAACACCACGAGCTAACGGACATGCGGAGCGCACTAATCGAACCATTCGGGGAATGCTCTTATCATCCACAAAAGAAGATAAACGCTGGGATGATCAACTTAGGCGAATACAGTGGTCACTCAATATAATGCAGAACAAAACGACTGGAAAAACTCCACAGGAACTTCTATTTGGATTTGAGCCTAGAGATATCCTACAAAATAAGCTAGTTCTTGCTCTTCAAAATAGCGAAATGGTTGATAGCAACAGCCTTCAAGAGTTACGTATGAAAACGGCCAACCGAATAGATGCACAACGTGAATTAGCAAAGCAGCGATACGACAAACAACATGCAACTCCTAAGCACTACAACGCGGGTGATCTTGTTCTAGTAGAGAACGAGCCAATAGCGACTGGTACATCCAGAAAATTGGAGCCTCTGTATAAGGGTCCTTTTATAATAACCAGAGTTCTCGATAAGGATCGTTACGTCCTCGAAGATATACCCGGTTCCAGCCGAACGCAGCGCCATTATCGATCAATATATGCGTCTGATAAGATAAAGCCATGGTGCACCCTTCCAGAATACAATGATTACTCCAGCGATGATGCAGAAGATGAAAACGATAGAAGTAGCCAAAATTCAATCGAGGTCGATTAATTGGAAGGATGGCCGACTGTAAGCGTAGAGGGAACATCTAAAATGAAGAACGGACAGTTCCTCGGTAGTCGCGGGCGAGAGCAGTCGCCAAATAATTAATTCCAAATTACATTACCTTATAGTTTGGACTGAATCGTGATTTCCACAGACGGACATGCTCAGATCGTCTTAGATTTCATCACTGATCAAGAATATATATACTTTATGGGGTCTGAGATGGATATTTTGATGCGTTACAAACGGAATGACAAAGTGAATACACTCTCCGAATTCTTTTTTGGAGGGTATAAAAACTTACTAGTACCGTCAAGTCTGTACCCCTTTTTTCGCTCTTCACCGCTCTCTCCTAAAAGATCAAGACTTGACGAGTCAAACCTGATGTGTGTGAAAGAGGTCTAACTCCTCTGCTTTGACTGCTTTGATTTTATTCAACGTCAACCACGGATGGAAAACATGATACAATTGTACTTTTTTTGGTGCAATTAGACTTTGTTGGTACCGTGGTACTACCACGACCAATTTGGTACAATTTAAATATCTCAATCAAAATCTTACACCTAGTTCATAAAAACGTTTTATGCTTGAAAATTTTTTTTAATTTCTCAGTGAATCAGTTAATAAACATAAAATATTTCTGTGAATTATACGGTTACATAAACAAAGATTTTGTGCCAACTTTCTATTACATACAGTATTCCAGTCAGCACTTCATGAAATTTTCGGATTGTTTCTTACTCCTCTGCTTGTTCTATATATTTATTTTGTCGTTTCTTTTTGAAAATGATTGTTCTTTCGAGAGAAAATGGTTCTTTAGACCCGAATCTTTTAAAATAGTGTCTTATGTGTTATATTTCTGCTAAATTATGGCTCATTTAAGTAACGGACTCACAATTATTTGCTATAATTTTTCGCAACAGAAACATTTTTCATCGTTAGGCTGCCTTATAATTGATTCAAAAACAATCACGTTGAAAAAGGGTATAATAATTGATTTCCAAATACCGAAAAAGTTTTCAATGCCTAAATTTTAAACTACCAGAAAATTTATTATCTTAAATTGTATGACGTTTTTAATAAAATTTAATCAACTGATTCCTACATTTTTATGTATATAATTTTTTGTTGTTGTATACTTGTGTAGAAAAGTTTTTGAATTTCTCTTTATAAAAATATAAAAAAATGGTAGCGTCATGGTATGAAAAGTACATTTTATTTAGTTAATTGGAACAAAATCAAAATAGCACTTTTCCATCCCTGAAGTCAACTCTTGTTTGCATAAACACTTGAATAAAACATGTTCGATTACCAGATGGACAATTATGCAAACGATGCGTTCGCCGATATGATACTGTTTTCATTCAACAATCTCTTTTGCTTCGTTGTCAAAAGAGAATAAAAACTTTCATGTATGATGTCAGTAAAAGATGTTCGATCTCGAGTCGTCTAACACATACTTGTATGAAGCGTTTATCTCTTCTTTGTATAGTTCTATTAGAAACATAAAAAAACATATATATGTATATTATGCGGATCATTTAAATTTTAAAATACAGTCGAATCCGCTTTAGCGCAACACGCCTTACTGTAAAAAAACGGATTACTGAAAGCGATGCAAGTCCCCGCACTGATTTTAAACCCAGCTAGTCTTATTCATTTTGAAGCGAAACATCACTTTATTGAATATATCGTATTACTGAAAACCAAAGGCTAGCCCACAACTACGTTTTGTATGAAACTTACTTCGCTTTATTGAAAAAATAAACAATAACAAATTTATTTATTAGAAATCGATTGCATAACTTAAGGCTGAAAAAATTTTGCATGTTATGTCCGTTAAAAAATTAAATGGAAAAAAGTATTTGTCCTTTGCGCTCTTACGAACTTAATTGTATTTTTCTATTATATTGTCAATGCAAGCGGCTAGACATTTTCGAGGAATTCGTGAAAAATTTCAACAACAAAATGAATAATTTTATGAATAATTTTTTTTTTAATAAAATTTTTACGTTAAATTGACTTAAAAAAATATACAGATTTGATATAAAAAAATATTGTTTTACTGATTTTAAGCAGTACGCTTAACTGTAACAAATTTCAATAATCCGACTTACGTTTTAGAAAAAATCGGATAACTGAAAAAAATTCGTTTTGGTTATATCCAGTAAAGCGGAGTCGACTGTAAAGCTAAACATATTTTAATCGAATTTCCGTGGTACTAGTAGCTTAGTCAAGTATTTTAAATACAAAACCGTAAAAATTACATTATTTTTGCATTAAGTACAGTACTATCTCGATAATCCGGACACCATAAATTCTGAGCATGTCCGTATTACTGGAGTGTCCGGACTACAGATGTTGATTTTTTTACCTGCATACATACATAATGCAAAGAATATGAACTAAATCAATTTTATATTTATTTATTAAATTTTTTATTAAAAAGAGAATATAGTTCAATAATGGTTTTTTTATCTTGGACCAGCACTCAGGGGATGACCCCTATATATGCAATGCATTGCGCCGGAACTGAAAACGAGGGGATAGTATTGAGGGAACAGATTAGGAAAGATGAGAAGTTAGACAGTTTTTTGTAGCTATTTCAACCTTTTACTTCGCCGGTTAATTTTTGCTACAGGGCCGACGGAGGTGGGTTCTGTTACTCTGCTTTTAGCACATGATAGTGTCAGTCGCTGCCAATTATGTTCAGTGATCAGTGACTATGCCTTCATCATTGAAACAGGCTAGCAACAACTAACACAACCATGCACTAATGCTGTTCAGAAGAATTCAACACAATATTTCATGACTCAGCGCGGGCTCGAACTCACGACCCTCTGCTTCATAGTCTCGTGTTCTACTACTTTAGCCAACAGCACCCACAAATGTCAGATTTATATGTAGTATATGAAACTAAAATGCATATATATGGTAGACATAAATTCTCTATTTTTTTATATCGAACACGGTCGATTTTTTTCGCCAAATTTGTCTGCAACACATCTTACTGATTTGCCTGTGACTAATTCATTCATAGTTCACACTTCTTTTTTATTCTTAAACTTCTATGTGATCTCTTGCTATTACAATTCATTCGCCTTTATTGTGTTTGGCGTTTTTCGCCTTCAGATTCGCCATTTTGTAATACATTAAAGAAACTTTAGGTTTTTGTATTTAAGCTATTACAATTTGTCGAATTTTCAGGCGTTGAACGCCAAACACAATAGCGGTGATTGTTTTACAATGTCCAGTTATACAAAGAAATTTTTAAATATATGTATGTATATCTTAAACTTTAATAAGTTTTGCGAACCTATGTCAACAAAAACACTCAACTAACTAAAGCAAAATTGCAAAAATTCCACGGGTAGACGAATACTACAGTAAAAAGTTCCATTATTATACAAAGAGTATAACATGCATGAAAGTAAAACAAGTAAAAACGTTATATTCGACCGGGTCGAATCTTAAATACCCTCCAAATATTTAGTAAGTGAATTTGATATGTTTAACTTGGTGGGACAGAGTTCCTTTATATAATATCGTACGTCAACGCCCAATAAAGGGGGCGGGTTCAAAAATATACAATATCATGTTTTCCACAGACGAACGTATGGGCATTGCTAGACCGTCTTAGACTTTATCACAATTCTCTTTGGAGGCTATAAAAACTGTATTTTGGCGGGGTCGCTCTGGCAAGGGCTGTGGGGGAAACATTTCACCTTTGTCATAAAACTCTAAAAATAAATGCTTGGGATAATTATATACAAAATTAAAATTTATTTTTTTTTGATAGGGTCATTTAAAGAGCGAAGGGGGAGAGGGGGTAGGGCAGAAACAGGCAGTCATAAAACTCAAAAGATAAATGCTTGGGATGATTATATACAAAATTTAAAAAAAAAATTTTTTTTTTGGTAGGGTCATTTTAGGGGACAAAGGAAGAAGGGGGGTCTAAAGATAAATGCTTGGGATGATTATATACAAAATTTAAAAAAAAAAATTTTTTTGGTAGGGTCATGTAGGGGGCAAAGGAATAGGTAGGGGGGGGAGGTAGGGCAGAAATCGGTAGTCATAAAACTCTAAAGATAAATGCTTGGGATGATTATATACAAAATTTAAAAAAAAAAATTTTTTTTGGTAGGGTCATTTAAGGGGCGAAGGGGAAGGAGGGGGTAGGGCAGAGTAGTACCAGGTTTCGTCTCAGCTTCGTCATTAAAGCTTAAAAGTGTTATTTTTAAGGAATGTAGGCTTAAGTAAAACGATTTGTTAAATTTTTATGCTATTTTTGCCCATAAATAATTTTTTTGGTAGGGTAATTTTAGGGGGCAAAAGAAGAAGGGGGGGGGCTAGGGCAGAAATCGGCAGTCAGAAAACTCTAAAGATAAATGCTTGGGATGATTATATACAAAATTTAAAAAAAAAAAATTTTTTTGGTAGGGTCATTTAGGGGGCAAAGGGAGAGGGGGGGGGGTAGGGCAGAAGTCGGCAATCATAAAACTCTAAAGATAAATGCTTGGGATGATTATATACAAAATTTAAAAAAACATTTTTTTTTTGGTAGGGTCATTTAGGGGGCGATGGGGAAGGAGGGGGTAGGGCAGAGTAGTACCAGGTTTCGTCTCAGCTTCGTCATTAAAGCTTAAAAGTGTTATTTTTAAGGAATATAGGCTTAAGTAAAACAATTTGTTAAATTTTTATGCTATTTTTGCCTATAATAACGCCCACTAAGGTGGGCGGGGTCAAAAAATATTTTTATTTTAATTAATGACTCCAAGTTTAAGGCGTTGGACCGTATTTGACATAAAAATATATCATTTGCTTAACAAAATAACCAAAAAACTTTAAAAATTATGTTATTTTTTCTGGGTTGGTTTAGTTCTTCTTAGGGGAACTTTTTTCCCTCTTGCCCGATTTAGCCCATCTTCGAACTTAACCTGCTCTAAGTTTTAAAATATATTTATGCCAAATTTCAAGAGTTTAGCTCTTTTCGTTTGGACTGAATCGTGATTTCCACAGACGGACGGACGGACATGCTCAGTTCGTCTTAGATTTCATCACTGATCAAGAATATATATACTTTATGGGGTCTGAGATGGATATTTCGATGCGTTACAAACGGAATGACAAAGTGAATATACCCTCCAAATTCTTTTTTGGAGGGTATAAAAAGAGGTACTGTCCGGTTTGTAGCAGTGTCCGTATTATATATGTGTCCGTAAAATCGCGTGCCCGGATTATCGGGATAGCACTGTAATGTGTTTTAAGGTAATATTACCACTATAACGTTTAAAATCTATTCGTATTAATGATAATTTTATATTAGGTATCAGGTTTGTAAAATTTTACCATGATTTTAAATTAACATTTTGTGATGCTTATTTTTCCGTGTGTATCGACTGAATTTCAACTACATGAGCCCCCTCCCCTGAGCAGAAGGCTGCATTCGCCCATGGTATCAAGGCGAATTTAATACAGGTGGCCTTATCGCTACAACAATACAACTTTGAAAAGCAACATGCAATTCGCCTTATTCAAAAAACCAATCCTTCAAAAACAATTGTCAGAAACATTATAAATGCGATGTTTTATTTTAGTGTTTTAGTGCATAATGATTATAATTATTTGAAAATTAAAATATATTTTGTTTATTTGTAAAACATATATTACTAGCGGTCCGGTACGTACTTCGCTGCGTATAAAGTGAAATAAATAATAATAAAATGTAATTGGAACATCAAATAAATTTATTAAAAAAAAAATAAATATTATATTAATTGCTATTTTAAAACTTATTTCAAAACATTTGGATAAACAATACTTTTTTGTTTTTCCATCTTGAGCATGAATAAACAAACGGGTGGTGGTACCGACTCTGGAACAGGCAACATAAAGTTGACCATGTGAAAAACATGATTCCTCCAAATTCACACCACAAACGTGAAGTGTTTGCTCTTGGGCCTTGTTGATGGACATCGCAAATGATAAACGCACAGAATATTGTGATCGTTTGAACTCAAATGGCATATCAGTTGGAATCATAGTGATACGCTGTATCGAATAAACTTCTCATTTTGATTAAGCAGTTAAGATCGTAGCTTCAACAAAATTTGGCAATAACTTTCTCACTGCCAATCTGGTGTCATAACACAGTTTTGGTGGATTAATATTTCACAATAATATAATTAAAGAACAAACTTTCAGATTCAAGCAAAGTGGTGGCATTCATTTCTATATATATTGGATCCATTTGTTACAAAAATGTGATAAATGAAAAACCGCTCTGCCGGTTTTGTGCAAACTCACATAAACCATCTAGTAAATAGTCCGAACAAAGCCTAAACATTTACTTTGAATAGGTGAGCCCGTCCTTGAGTTATAAAATTACAACGAAAAGTGGCATTGATTTATATCAGGGTTCATAAGAATTTGTGTATGAACACTAAAATTTATACATTTATTAAATTATGTATGAATTTTTATTAGTCGAACTTTCTTATGTAAATTGTTAATTTTTCAACGGGCTTAAGTTCGAATCTGCATGACTGCAAATAATTCTTTTTAACGAAAATTGAATATGAGAAGTTCCTACATTCATATTTTTAAGTTATTACCTTTTTGGTTAGTACGAAATTCCCCAACCCTGACGATTTATATTCCCAATATTCCATGTATCTCTTTCGCTTTTTCCAGAGCCATCGGCTGCTGATAGCTAAAGCTTCTTTGTTATTTATGTTCAAGTAAATGAATTTAGTTGTCAATTTACAATGAACAAGTGCGCGTGCCCCCGCAATGTTTTAAATTATGTATGAATTTTTATTAGTGGAACTTTCTTATGTAAATTGTTAATTTTATCAACGGGCTTAAGTTCGAATCTGCAAGACTGCAAACCATTTTTTATTATTTTATTAATAAATGAATTTGTTCAAATTTTATTTTTATTAATTTATATTAAGATTGGAATATTAAGAATATTTTTCAATAATCATCAAAGCAGCAGAACGGATCAGTACTGATTTCGAGACCGCTACGCCATCTCATCAGCGTTCTTTGTTAAATTTTTCCACTGTTTTAAGTGGTGCTAGTTAGTAGGAATATCAACTATTTAACCAATCTTTTTAACGAAAATTGAATATGAGAAGTTCCCACATTCATATTTTTAAGTTATTACCTTTTTGGTTAGTACGAAATTCCCCAACCCTGACGATTAATATTCCCAATATTCCATGTATCTCTTTCGCTTTTTCCAGAGCCATCGGCTGCTGATAGCTAAAGCTTCTTTGTTATTTATGTTCAAGTAAATGAATTTAGTTGTCAATTTACAATGAACAAGTGCGCGTGCCCCCGCAATGTTTTAAATTATGTATGAATTTTTATTAGTCGAACTTTCTTATGTAAATTGTTAATCTTTCAACGGGCTTAAGTTCGAATCTGCATGACTGCGAATAATTTTTTTATTATTTTATTAATAAATGAATTTGTTCAAATTCTATTTATTATTTTTTATATTAAGATTGGAATATTAAGAATATATTCTATAATCATCAAACCAGCAGAACGGATCAGTACTGATTTCGAGACCGCTACGCCATCTCATCAGCGTTCTTTGTTCAATTTTTCCACTGTTTTAAGTGGTGCTAGATAGTAGAAATATCAACTATTTAACCAATGTTTTTAACGAAAATTGAATATGAGAAGTTCCCACATTCATATTTTTAAGTTATTACCTTTTTGGTTAGTACGAAATTCCCCAACCCTGACGATTAATATTCCCAATATTCCATGTATCTCTTTCGCTTTTTCCAGAGCCATCGGCTGCTGATAGCTAAAGCTTCTTTGTTATTTATGTTCAAGTAAATGAATTTAGTTGTCAATTTACAATGAACAAGTGCGCGTGCCCCCGCAATGTTTTAAATTATGTATGAATTTTTATTAGTCGAACTTTCTTATGTAAATTGTTAATTTTTCAACGGGATTAAGTTCGAATCTGCATGACTGCATATAATTTTTTTATTATTTTATTAATAAATGAATTTGTTCAAATTCTATTTATTATTTTTTATATTAAGATTGGAATATTAAGAATATTTTCAATAATCATCAAACCAGCAGAACTGATTTCGAGGCCGCTACGCCATCTCATCAGCGTTCTTTGTTCAATTTTTCACGAAATTGGGGAATTTCGTACTAACCAAAAAGGTAATAACTTAAAAATATGAATGTGGGAACTTCTCATACTCAATTTTCGTTAAAAACATTGGTTAAATAGTTGATATTCCTACTAACTAGCACCGCTTAAAACAGTGGAAAAATTGAACAAAGAACGCTGATGAGATGGCGTAGCGGCCTCGAAATCAGTACTGATCCGTTCTGCTGGTTTGATGATTATTGAAAATATTCTTAATATTCCAATCTTAATATAATAAATAATAAATAGAATTTGAACAAATTCATTTATTAATAAAATAATAAAAAAATTATTTGCAGTCATGCAGATTAGAACTTAATCCCGTTGAAAAATTAACAATTTATACATTTATGATAAATTAGCAGTAATGAAAATGCCAAAATTTTGTTTTTGTGTATATAACGAGTGATTTTTTTGCTATTATCTTTTTGGCAACACTGGTTTTGACAGCTCACGCACGTTTCGTATCTTGTGTCACTGTCAAACATCTTCAGTTTGGTCTACAATTTAATCATGAATCGTTTTACAAACGAACAACGCTTGCAAATTATTGAATTTTATTGCCAAAATGCGTGCTCTGTTAAAAAAGTTCATCGCGCCCTTCTTCCAAGAATTGTGTTCAGCGACGAGGCTCATTTCTGGTTGAATGGATACGTGAACAAACAAAACTGCCGTATTTGGAGTGAAGAGCAGCCAGAAGCATTGCAAGAGCTATGCATCCACAAAAAACAACCGTTTGGTGCGGATTATGGGCTGGCGGCATCATTGGGCCGTATTTCTTCAAAGATGATGCGAATCACAACGTTACTGTGAATGGTGAGCGCTACCGTGCGATGATAACAAACTTTTTTTCCCAAAATGGAAGAGCTTGACTTGCATGACATGTGGTTTCAACAAGATGGTGCCACATGCCACACAGCACGCACAACAATGGACCAATTGAGAGGCGAGTTCGGTGAACAGTTTATTTCACGTTTGGGACCGGTCAATTGGCCGCCCAGATCATGCGATTTAACGCCTCTAGACTATTTTTTGTGGGGCTATGTTAAGGCTAATGTCTATAGCGACAAGCCCGCTTCGATTGACGTACTGGAAGCCAACATTGAAGCATTTATTCGTGAGATACGGGCCGAAATGTTGGAAAAAGTATGCCAAAATTGGACTAAGCGGATGGACCATTTGAAGTGCAGCCGCGGCCAACATTTGCATATAATAATCTTCAAACATTAAATTATATCGACCCTACTATCGATCCAAATAAATATTTCATGCATTTTTTTGAATTTTATAGGTTTTTTTTTGAAAAAAATTTCCGATAGCTCTTAAAAAATCACCGTTTACAAACATTTCATTGGTTGGTTTTATCAAGTTGAATATACATGAATAACAGAATTTGTGTTGAAAATATTCATGAACAAAATTTTTACAGCGATTAATGTACATGAATAACAGAATTTAAGTTGAAAATATTCACGATCAAAATTTCTACAGCGTTTAATGTACATAAATAACAGAATTTAATTTAAAAATGTTCGCGAATAAAAAATTTTACAGCGTTGGAATGTACATGAAAAAAAATAATTTTATTTAATATGTACATGAAAATGAAAATTATAGTGTGTTGAATGTAGATTTTGATTAACGTACAGCATGCATATGGAAATGAATAAAATAAGAACACGTGTAATCTTACTTTGTGCAATTGTAGAACAATGATATGTTTAATTATAGTAAAATTTTGGTTTTGGTATTTTGTTTACATGTCGAAGGCGCTAATTTAGCCGCAGGGTTTAATACATTCAAATGATTCAACGTTCATTGGTAATAGGACAACTTTATAGTATTATATACATATGTATATTAATATTAATATTACATTTTAAAATTTCTTTTGCTTTACCTTTCTTAGTAAAATCTTAACATGACCATGAGCAGTGCAACGTACCTTATATTATTATAAATTATTGTTTTGACTTTGGCAGCTTTGGGCATCTGGCATATAAATATATTTATATTAAAGCCTAATACAATGTATTTTTCGTTCTCTTATTAAATTAGTACGAGCATTTTAATAAAAGTAAGTTGCAATTGTACAGATATTGGCAAAGAACATTTCAATTGATGCCTAGAGGTTTTTCGGAAGTTAAAAAATTGGATGTATTGTTGAATTAAATTATTAACTTACTTGTTATTATTAATTGAAATATATTTTAGATTATAAATATGCATTTAGAAAAATTTGTTTGGAAATTATCATATGCCTACAGGGAGAGTATATATGAGTGTACATTTATTACTCCTGTCCCTCGGAGTAGTGTTCTGTCTCTCGTGCCGTTAACACGTTTTTCGTCTTTATGTCTGTCAGTCCGGGCTGTGTTTTAGTTATTTAAGAAAATTACAAATAAAATAAATAAGTGAAAGAATATAGGCAAAAAAAAAATTAACACAAACATATAAAGAACAGAAATTCCAATCAATAGAAAAAAAAGAAAAACAAATAAATAAAATTTTAAATACGCGCGCACCAAATCTTAAATTAAAACAATAAATACTTTCAACTAAAAACATATTGCAATAATAAAATACAAAATCAATAACTCAAATAAAAAAAAAACAACAAACAATAAACAGTGCATTCCTCACCACCAGTGACGACACCCCATACCAGTGTTGGCACTATGAGCCACTATGGGAAAATGGAAGTGGACCAGACCAGGGCTTTTATGACCTGTGTTTCTGCAGTGTTATGCGCCTCCCATCCCTCTTCCCATAAATAAAATAAAAACTCTATTTTATTGGTGCGGTGTACTGATAGCGGCTGGATCATTCACTAGTGAAGGCATAACACTGGCTAGTGAATGGTCACTGCAGTTGTTGTCATTGCATCGTATTCGCTAATCTAGAGTTTGGATTTCGGTTTTTTCTCTCATCTTGTGATGGCGGGTAAGTTTAGAATCGACTTCTGTAACATACGTGGGTTAAGAGCGAATTTCTTTTCTTTATATGCTCACGTTTGTCTCCATCGGCCGGATGTTTTCGCCTTAAGTGAAACCCAGGTACATGAGGATGCTGATCCACAGGATTTTTCATTTGCCCGGGTATCACCTCCTGTCGCTTTTTATTCTTCATAGGGGCCTTGAAATATATGTACGTAATGAAGTTGTGTACCAATGCCAGCAACCATTAGGCATGTCTGACGCAAAATTTAGCTGTCTTTGGGTTAAATTTAAAGTCGGTACACACTTTTTACAGTTCGGGTTTGTGTATAGAAGTCCAAACGCGGAAAGAGATGCTACCATACATGGCTTCGATAATCTTTCCGACTCCATATCGAAGATTCTTGATAGTTGCCCGAACGGTGAAATTGTTGTTGCTGGTGATTTCAATGTTCATAACACATCTTGGCTTCGTCATTCGAGCCACACAACCTCAGAGGGCCAATTTGCTGAGTTGTTCGCCGCGCACAATCACTTGTGCAATTAATTAATGAACCAACACATATGTAATTGAAATTTAATTTGGTGTCATAAAAATATTTTGTTAAAACACTGCGAAAGGGCAGGCCAAATAATATTCATACCTGCATACATATGTATGTACATAATATACATATATTGAATATTTTTTATGACTCTGTATTTATTCATATGTATGTGTTAAATGCTATCATAACCTTTAAGTCAGTGTGCACCACTAGTATTACTGAGTTAACGAAATTGTTCGGGTATTTATTTATTCTCTTCGTGAATTCTTTAACCAGGATTACCCAAACAGAAGACTCTACTACCACAATTATTCTTTTAATTGACCAAAATCAAAAGTACCTATAATCTTTATTACATTTATCTTCTAACTTAAATATCGTACTGAATTCGTTGATATGTTATCATAATCATTACCTTTATAATAGGAGTCTAATTTTGTTTTATTTTCCTGTTATAAACTTAAACATTTTTAATAAATTAACCACACTACAAAGTCTTAAGAAAAAAAAATTCCATGTCTGTTGTTTTCATTATGTCGAACGGCAACCATGTTTACAACACAAAATGTATGTGTTAAGGAAATTTACATTCAGTATAGAGTTGTGCTTTTCAGCTCAGTGAGCTGAGCGCTCACTTTAGCTCAGCTCACTTTACTGAGCTAGTTCAGTTTTTAGCTCAGTAGCTCAGTGATAATGAAACACAAAAGCACTGAGTCGAATAAAAGAAATACTTACATACATAATTATCTTTGAACACATGTTTTACAATTTTTAGTAAACAATGGTGGTTGAAAATTAAACAAACATTTTCTTTTGGAGAAAAAATTTGAAATAATCAAAATAATAATTAATAAAATATTTAGCTGTTTGTAAATAAAGAAACCTCCTAAATAGTGCCTGGCAGTCAATGATATTAAGAAATCAACATAAAAACTTTGGAATTCAAACATTACATTTGTTTTAAATATTTAAGAATATTAGTGCTCGAAATAGTAATTAATAAAGTTAAATGAAATACCGAAATCAAAGCAATTCGTTGCAGTGCCCACCACTTACACAGGTTGGATACATGAAATGTGGCTAAAATGCAGAACCTGCAGACACAACAAAGGATCTCAATGGTGATTTAGTGCATCCAAATGCGTGGTTAAGGTTGCCAAATGAGGTTAACGGAACAAGAAATGAATATCAAATCAAAGGTACAATTTATTTAATCTAAACGCAGTTATTAGACTGCATATTGGAGAACTACAAGGGCTGAATTTGGAAAAACTAAAGTGTATAAAAAAGTAAGTATTTCGCTGTGTTTATAACAAGTAATATAAAAATTTTGATGAAAATTTGTATAACTCTTTCAGAGCCACGGTACCTACAAAGAATTTGCTGATGAGAAAGAGTTCTTTGAAGTCATCTGCAGTAATGTGCCAATTATAATGGCATGTCAACCGACATGCTTGAATGGAGAATAGCAAACTTGTCTATGCACATAATTATAAAATAACTGCATATAATTATAAAACAACTGCTGTGAATATGTGGCCGACAAGGGAAAAAGATTTATTTATGTCATCTACAGTTATGTTCATCTACATCAAGTTTTAAAACAAGTACAACGGATACTGGCATCTCATCAAATTTCATGAATATTATTAATAGTTTAATTAAATATATTTTTACGCCCTTGCTGCCAAATCATCACCTTTATCTTACTACAATAAGCGTTCAACAATTATCAGTCGTGAAATTCAATTTGCTGTCCGTCTACTGTTGTCTGTTGAATTGGCTAAGGATGCTGTCAATGAAGGTACTAAAGCCGTAACCAAATATACAAGTTAGAAGTAAATGCCAATGAATGTTTATTTTAACAAAAAAAATTTAAAAAGGGAGTGTTATTTTTACTAATTCATATATATCTAAAAAGTTATGAATTATTTATATTTATTTAGCACATTTTGATATTAAGAATTGCAATTAATTTTGCAAAAATTGTTTTTACAAAGTTCGAGCTTTTTACCTTAAATTTATGAAGCTAAAAAAAGTTATCCCTAACATGTCTTGTGATTTTACGCTTATATACAAAAAAATTACTTTCAGTTTTTAACTCTAATGGAATTGTGTTAAATAGTTTAAGACCGTTATAAAATATTCTGATTGATTGATTAATGTCGTTGGTCACAAGTAGAAAGGCCCTAACTCATACAGTTATATCTTTACATAAGCCAAAAACGTAACATTCATCATAATGGAAACTAATTATAATTTGCTTTTAAAATCGTTATTTTTATACTATTACAGTAAATTTTTCAGACGAGGTGCATTTGTGTGAAATCTATTAAAATCGCGGTAAAAGCAAATTTTTGAAAAAGTATAAGTTAGGGTCTACATGTGACCATCGATATGTAGATTATAATATGTTAATGTTTTGTTTGTTAAGTACGTTTCTAACATGCAGGCTTATATACATATTATTTATAATTAAGTCACAACAAACAATCTCAAACCAATTACATTATAATAAAATTTTATATTGTGAAATAATATGTTTTGAATGGAATTTATTTGTTTTTTTCAATGAAATGTTTTGTTTCAGGATGTTTGTAAATTGAAAACTTTTTTTTCTAAATTGGATTGTAGCATTGGATCAAAAGCATAACGAAACTTTTTGAAGAGATGGAGTATGAGCTTTTATGACTGCCGGTTTCTGCCCTAGCCCCCCTCCCCCCTTCTTCCTTTGTCCCCTAAAATGACCCTACCAAAAAAAAAATTTTTTTTTTAAATTTTGTATATAATCATCCCAAGCATTTATCTTTAGAGTTTTATGACTGCCTGTTGCTGCCCTACCCCCTCCTCCTCCTTTGCCCGCTAAATGACCCTATTAAAAATAAATATAAATTTTTTTTTATTTTGTGTATAATCATCCCAAGCAATTATTTTTACAGTTTTATGTGTATCTGTTTCTGCCCTACGCCCTCTCCCCCTTCGCCCTTTAAATGATCCTAATAAAAAAAAAAGAAATTTTAATTTTGTATATAATTATCCCAAGCATTTATTTTTAGAGTTTTATGACAAAGGTGAAATGTTTCCCCCACAGCCCTTGCCAGAGCGACCCCGCCAAAATACAGTTTTTATAGCCTCCAAAGAGAATTGTGATGAAGTCTAAGACGGTCTAGCAATGCCCATACGTTCGTCTGTGGAAAACATGATATTGTATATTTTTGAACCCCGCCCCCTTTAGTGGGCGTTGACGTACGATATTATATAAAGGAACTCTGTCCCACCAAGTTAAACATATCAAATTCACTTACTAAATATTTGGAGGGTATTTAAGATTCGACCCGGTCGAATATAACGTTTTTACTTGTTAAATTTAATTTTTATGTATTAAAAAATTTTATTTTATGTATAGTGAAAAAATATAAATAATTTTACAGTTCCCGTATTCTTTTTCACAATAAAATTTGTGTAAATAGGAACTGTTATCACATTCAACTAAGCCACCTAATAAGTGGTGACAAACACAATACACATGAGCACTGATGATGAAAGGGTTGCGTCTTTCGAAAACAGCTGTTCTGCTCTGCTGTGTAAGTTGAATAAAACTGATGTTGACTTGCCTTTGTGCCTTGGAATATTTTTCATGTCTTTCTGAGATTTAAATTAAAATTTCGAACAATTAGCCTATAGAATCTTAATTCAAATTTAATATAGCAATATAAAATGTTCGTTAAAATTATTACTACATACAAATTTAAGCTATGGCTTGAGCTACCCAATAATAAATATTGGAAAAACGTTCACATGTACTTAAGTATAAAATTCAAACCAAAAAAGTTTGACTTAGGTATGATGGAACAAAAAATTCAGAAAAATGGGACATGAAGAAAAATAATCAAACGGTAACACGGGTATTATAACAATAACATGTTAACATCAGGTTGATACAGTTCCCGTATTCTTTTTCACAATAAAATTTGTGTAAATAGGAACTGTTATCACATTCAACTAAGCCACCTAATAAGTGGTGACAAACACAATACACATGAGCACTGATGATGAAAGGGTTGCGTCTTTCGAAAACAGCTGTTCTGCTCTGCTGTGTAAGTTGAATAAAACTGATGTTGACTTGCCTTTGTGCCTTGGAATATTTTTCATGTCTTTCTGAGATTTAAATTAAAATTTCGAACAATTAGCCTATAGAATCTTAATTCAAATTTAATATAGCAATATAAAATGTTCGTTAAAATTATTACTACATACAAATTTAAGCTATGGCTTGAGCTACCCAATAATAAATATTGGAAAAACGTTCACATGTACTTAAGTATAAAATTCAAACCAAAAAAGTTTGACTTAGGTATGATGGAACAAAAAATTCAGAAAAATGGGACATGAAGAAAAATAATCAAACGGTAACACGGGTATTATAACAATAACATGTTAACATCAGGTTGATACAGTTCCCGTATTCTTTTTCACAATAAAATTTGTGTAAATAGGAACTGTTATCACATTCAACTAAGCCACCTAATAAGTGGTGACAAACACAATACACATGAGCACTGATGATGAAAGGGTTGCGTCTTTCGAAAACAGCTGTTCTGCTCTGCTGTGTAAGTTGAATAAAACTGATGTTGACTTGCCTTTGTGCCTTGGAATATTTTTCATGTCTTTCTGAGATTTAAATTAAAATTTCGAACAATTAGCCTATAGAATCTTAATTCAAATTTAATATAGCAATATAAAATGTTCGTTAAAATTATTACTACATACAAATTTAAGCTATGGCTTGAGCTACCCAATAATAAATATTGGAAAAACGTTCACATGTACTTAAGTATAAAATTCAAACCAAAAAAGTTTGACTTAGGTATGATGGAACAAAAAATTCAGAAAAATGGGACATGAAGAAAAATAATCAAACGGTAACACGGGTATTATAACAATAACATGTTAACATCAGGTTGATACAGTTCCCGTACTCTTTTTCACAATAAAATTTGTGTAAATAGGAACTGTTATCACATTCAACTAAGCCACCTAATAAGTGGTGACAAACACAATACACATGAGCACTGATGATGAAAGGGTTGCGTCTTTCGAAAACAGCTGTTCTGCTCTGCTGTGTAAGTTGAATAAAACTGATGTTGACTTGCCTTTGTGCCTTGGAATATTTTTCATGTCTTTCTGAGATTTAAATTAAAATTTCGAACAATTAGCCTATAGAATCTTAATTCAAATTTAATATAATAAATAATTTTACTTTTTTGTGTGAAAGAATATTTAAATAAAGAGAAAAAGTTTTCTAATTTGAATTTTCAAAATAAAAATTCAAGTTTAAATTTTGGGTTCTTATTTTCGGAAAAAGAAACCAACTAAAAAAGGTTTTCTTAAAAAATATTATAAGGGTTTTCATGGAATTGCTTAAATTTACTATATTAAATTTTGAATTAAGATTCTATAGGCTAATTGTTCGAAATTTTTAATTTAAATCTCAGAAAGACATGATAAATATTCCAAGGCACAAAGGCAAGTCAACATCAGTTTTATTCAACTTACACAACAGAGCAGAACAGCTGTTTTCGAAAGACGCAACTTTTCAAATTTACCTTTTGTGCAAAGGTGGCATAAGTTTGTTTCTATTTTTTTTTTTTGTTGCTTTGTTAAATTCACATTCGAACTGCGCATGTTTCGGAGGCAAAATTTATGGGTAAATTTACGAGGTTTCTGCAAAATGAATTTTCATAGAATTTTTGACAATTCATTTACGAGCTCGTAAAAACACACAGTTTGCACAGAATGCGAGATTTTAAGCAACATCATGTTTTCATACATTTCATCAACTAAAAATATCTTAAAGGGTGGTTCCTATATTCCGAGAGCGAGTTACTAAACTGTTGGTAAAGATGAAGGAATTAAATCGGTTTCCTTGTGTTTGATAATATCTATTACCTTATCAATATCTATTTCCTTCTGATAACACTTGATCTTCAACAATGTCTTCATGTGGTTATTTGTTAGATTGTTTCTATATTTGCTTTTTATTTGCGACATTGATGAAAATGCAGACTCACAGATATACGTAGTGCCAAACATTGAAAAAAAATTTAACATTAAATCTCTAGCTGTTGGGTATTTTATTGGGCAAACATTTTTCCAAAAGCTGACATCCATTTCGGTTGAAATTAATAAGTCTTGCCGAATCAATAACAATTCTTCTTTTATATTGCATGGGACATAGTCCAATGGACAAGTGAGAGGATTATTAAATATGTTTATAATCCACTCTAACCTCAAGAAATCTTTAAATCTACTTTGAAAGTCCTCCAAAAGTGTATTTATGTCTTCTTTTACTGCTTCAAGTGTTTCTGAATTTGGAAATTGTGTAAAAATTTCTAGAGTTTTTTGAAAATTTGAAAGGTTTTGAAATTCAATTTGATTTTTTTATATACTTAGTTTTCTTGAGAACTCTTTCACTGCATGTAAAAGTTCAGTTAAATTTTTGTCTTTTCCTTGTAATACAAGATTTACCCGGTTCGTGTGTTCGGTCATGTCAGGCCAAGTCGAAAAGAAAAGTTGGGCATTTTAAAGCATTTAAAATATCTAAATTTTTGGGACAATCCTGTGTATGTAAGAAAAGTTCTAACTCAGCTCTCAGATTAAAAAGTCGGTCTAAACACTTCCCACGGCTTAACCATCGCACCTCCGTATACATTAACAGGTCACCATAACCAGCGTTTATTTCTTTTAAAAAAGGAATCAGCTTCCTGTGGGTAAGCGCGTTGTGGCCTCCTCTTAGGCGGTTAATTATTTTAACGACTGTTCTCATAGATTCTTTAAAGCTTATATTTTTTGAAAACAGTGCTTGTTGATGAATAATGCAGTGAAATATGCGAACATTTATTCCTGATTTTAATAAATGACCAACGAAGCCCTGTTTTCGACCAACCATAACTGCAGCTCCATCAGTGCAAATAGCAGATAACTTTTATTTTTCTATCACAGATAAAACATTTTTGCTAAAAGCATTATAAATAGCTTCACCGGTGACATTTCCTTCAAACGACTCGACTTTTAATATCTCTTCAAATGAGTTGAAGAAATTATCAACCATTCTTACGCAAATAATCATTTGGCTAGTATCGGATAAGTCAACACTTTCATCAAAACATACGGACAAGTATTTGGCATTTTTAATCCGTTCACTTGTCTCCCATTGCATGAAGAGTCCTATAGCTTCAGTCCGGCGTATTATTGTTGTAGGAGATAACGGCAGTTCTGTAATAATATTCCCCATTTCTTTTCCTAATTCTCCAAATAAATTCATTAATGATAAACATATATATTTAAAAAATTTCCCATCTTCCAAAGGCCGGCCTTTTTTTGCTAGAGCTAAACTAACAATATATGAAGCCTTCATTTGACTATCAGTAGTACAATTGATGGCTGCATTTGCGTGTCTATTTCGAACATAAATATTCTTTAATCGAAAATCATCTTTTAATTTTATTATTAGTTGATTTCTCTCCTTTCCTGAAACAGAATGAAATTCAGGATGCACTCTGTCAAAAATTCTCTTAAGATGAGATGCAAACATATTTTTTAGTACCTGATTACATACAGGGCATTCTGCTTCCTTAAATGTGTTCAACTTTAACTTCCCACATACCTATACGTTAAATATTTCCTTTTAAAATGTTGTCAAAATACTTATGTATGGGTGTATATAAAAAACATTCATTAATTTCAAAATGTAGCTTGTTATCAACAATTCTGTGTAGCGAAAAAAAATTTTGTTCTCGTAAAATTTCAAAGGGAGAATAAAATTCCGCTAACCGCCTTCTTTGTTGAAAGCTATCAAGCTACTGAATTAGAGTTGTGCTTCTGAGCTATGAGCTAGTTCAATTGAAGGTTTCAGTGAGCTGAGCGAAATGAGCGATCACTTCAATCAGGGCTGCCAGAAATGCCGATTTATCGGAATTTCAATATGCCGATTTTACCCCTAAAAAATGCCGATTTTTTAATAATAGTGTGGAACATCTTTTATTATATAATTCTTCTTTTAATAACAATTCAATTGCCTTGTTGTAGGTGTGCACGAAATTCCGATGTTCCTTAGAAAATAAAACTTTAAAAGAAGGAATTCTTTATTCTAAAGATTATTTGAAAATGAAAAACTCTAATTGCGAAATAAATAACGATTTAATAAAAATGTCAAAATCTAATATATATTATTGATTTATGAAAACCACATTATTTTCAATTTTTGTATTATATTTACGAATTTTGTTCAAAAATTTTAGGATAATATTCTAAATTTTTAATTGTATATTGTAACTCCTATTTTAGAACCTACGAGTAGAGTTAATTTTTAGGAAATTCTGAAATATAATAGCAAAATTTTGAAATACTATTGGAAAAGACGTATATATTTTAATTGGAACGAAGTTCCTTATGAGACGTTGCGGAGGGGTACCCTAACCGGGAAGAAACGCCCGTAACGTAAGATATTTTGTTTCTAACTCAATGTATAAGACGTATGAGTAATACAATTCCATACAAACAATTATTAATCATACGCAGCCGGGCCGTGACAGAATTCAATTTCGTTTGGGAACAAAACTGATTCTGTATTTTCGTTGATCGGCGAAAAGAAAAATGTATAAAAATGTATACCCGAATAATTATTTTCTTTATACCTCGAATAGAACTTAAAATTAATATTTTTATAATAAGGAACTGCGTTCCTATCCGGTGTCCCACGACACCACACATCTTTTTTAATTATTTTATACTGTTTTATAAAAAGCAAGTTGATCTTATGTATTTTTTTTAAGTAAAAGTCATTCTAAATGAATAAAATAATAAATCGTTTCTTTTAAATTACCAATTGGGAGATTAAACGAAACCCCAAAATAATTTCAAAACTTGTGAGGTGCAAATTTATTGATCTATACATGCTGTTTTATGTATAATATTTAATAAATTATATTGAATTGTTTTTGTTTATATTTCAAAATAAGTTTTTTAATTAATGCCGATTTTTTGCGGATTTTAAGAAATGAAAGTGCCGATAATGCCGATTTTTTTTGGGAAATTTGCTGATTTTTCACGAAAAATTTCTGGCAGCCCTGACTTCAATAGATGATTTTAGCTCAGTACTGAGCGCTTTTTGTTTCAGAGCGTTTTTGTTTCAGAGCTGAGCGTTTTTATACCCTCCAAAAAAGAATTTGGAGGGTATATTCACTTTGTCATTCCGTTTGTAACGCATCGAAATATCCATCTCAGACCCCATAAAGTATATATATTTTTGATCAGTGATGAAATCTAAGACGAACTGAGCATGTCCGTCCGTCCGTCTGTGGAAATCACGATTCAGTCCAAACGAAAAGAGCTAGACTCTTGAAATTTGGCATAAATATATTTTAAAACTTAGAGCAGGAGATGGGCTCTTAGTTCGAAGAAGGGCTAAATCGGGCAAGAGGGAAAAAAGTTCCCCTAAGAAGAACTAAACCAACCCAGAAAAAACAACATAATTTTTAAAGTTTTTTGGTTATTTTGTTAAGCAAATGATATATTTTTATGTCAAATACGGTCCAACGCCTTAAACTTGGAGCCATTAAATAAAATAAAAATATGTTTTGACCCCGCCCACTTCAGTGGGCGTTGTTATAGGCAAAAATAGCATAAAAATTTAACAAATTGTTTTACTTAAGCCTACATTCCTTAAAAATAACACTTTTAAGCTTTAATGACGAAGCTGAGACGAAACGTGGTACTATTCTGCCCTACCCCCTCCTTCCCCTTCGCCCCCTAAATGACCCTACCAAAAAATTTTTTTTTTTAAATTTTGTATATAATCATCCCAAGCATTTATCTTTAGAGGTTTATGACTGCCGATTTCTTCCCTACCCCCCCCCCCCCCCTTCCTTTGCCCCCTAAATGACCCTACCAAAAAATTTTTTTTTTTAAATTTTGTATATAATCATCCCAAGCATTTATCTTTAGAGTTTTATGACTGCCGATTTCTGGCCTACCCCCCCCCCCCCCCCTTTTCCTTTGCCCCCTAAATGACCCTACCAAAAAAAAAAATTTTTTTTTAAATTTTGTATATAATCATCCCAAGCATTTATCCTTAGAGTTTTATGACTGCCGATTTCTGCCCGACTCCCCCCCCCCCTATTCCTTTGCCCCCTAAATGACCCTACCAAAAAAAAAAAAATTTTAATTTTGTATATAATCATCCCAAGCATTTATCTTTAGAGTTTTATGACTGCCGATTTCTGCCCTACCTCCCCCTTCCCCTCTTCCTTTGCCCCCTAAATGACCCTGCCAAAAATTTTTTTTTTTAAATTTAGTATATAATCATCCCAATCATTTATCTTTAGAGTTTTATGACTGCCTGTTGCTGCCCTACCCCCCTCCTCCCCCTTTGCCCGCTAAATGACCCTATTAAAAATAAATAAAAATTTTTTAATTTTGTGTATAATCATCCCAAGCATTTATTTTTAGAGTTTTATGTCTACCTGTTTCTGCCCTACCCCCTCTACCTCTTTGCCCTCTAAATGACCCTATAAAAAAAAGAAATTTTAATTTTGTATATAATTATCCCAAGCATTTATTTTTAGAGTTTTATGACAAAGGTGAAATGTTTCCCCCACAGCCCTTGCCAGAGCGACCCCGCCAATATACAGTTTTTATACCCTCCAAAGAGAATTGGTCCCCATGAAGTAAATATATTGTTGATCAGTGATGAAGTCTAAGACGGTCTAGCAATGCCCATACGTTCGCCTGTGGAAAACATGATATTGTATATTTTTGAACCCCGCCTCCTTTAGTGGGCGTTGACGTACGATATTATATAAAGTAACTCTGTCCCACCAAGTTAAACATTTTAAATTCACTTACTAAATATTTGGAGGGTATTTAAGATTCGACCCGGTCGAATATAACGTTTTTACTTGTTATTAATTTATATTGCCATATTTGTAATGATACCACAGTTTCTTAATATCCTGCCAGACATATATGAATTAGACATTGTTTATGTTATTGTCGCATGTGTAAAGAACCAATCTTCAAGTTTAGACCATTTTTACAAGTTTTGAAAAATACAAGTATGTGAGAGTGGTTTTATTATAAGTGTAGAATTGTTGAATGTCAGAGGCAAATATTCACTAATGTTGCTTAAATATTTTCCACTTTGCTATAACAATATGTATATAAATATATTGCTATACAATATGTATTATGTAAATATTTATATTTTGCTATTATTTTATTGTAATGTAATAATTTATCTATTTATGTATACGGTCTTAGTCTGTAAGGATTATGTTGTCCATAGACTGAAATAAATAAATAAATTTATTTTAATAATACATATATATATATATATATATATATATATATATATATATATATATACATATATAAATATAATATATATATTTATACATTATATATAGTATATGTAATTATAATATATATATATATATATATATATATATATATATATATATATATATATATATATATATATTTATATATATTTACACATGCATATATACATAGATATATATACATATATATTTATATATATATATATATATATATATATATATATATATGTATATATATATATATATATATATATACATATATATATATATATATATATATATATATATATATTTATGTATATATGCATATGTAAATATATATATATATATATATATATATATATATATAAATATATATATATATATATATATATATATATATTATAATTACATATACTATATATAATGTATAAATATATATATTATATTTATATATGTATATATATATATATATATATATATATATATATATATATAAATATATATATATATATATATATATATATATATATATATATATATATATATATATATATATGTATTATTAAAATAAATTTATTTATTTATTTCAGTCTATGGACAACATAATCCTTACAGACTAAGACCGTATACATAAATAGATAAATTATTACATTACAATAAAATAATAGCAAAATATAAATATTTACATAATACATATTGTATAGCAATATATTTATATACATATTGTTATAGCAAAGTGGAAAATATTTAAGCAACATTAGTGAATATTTGCCTCTGACATTCAACAATTCTACACTTATAATAAAACCACTCTCACATACTTGTATTTTTCAAAACTTGTAAAAATGGTCTAAACTTGAAGATTGGTTCTTTACACATGCGACAATAACATAAACAATGTCTAATTCATATATGTCTGGCAGGATATTAAGAAACTGTGGTATCATTACAAATATGGCAATATAAATTAATAACAAGTAAAAACGTTATATTCGACCGGGTCGAATCTTAAATACCCTCCAAATATTTAGTAAGTGAATTTAAAATGTTTAACTTGGTGGGACAGAGTTACTTTATATAATATCGTACGTCAACGCCCACTAAAGGAGGCGGGGTTCAAAAATATACAATATCATGTTTTCCACAGGCGAACGTATGGGCATTGCTAGACCGTCTTAGACTTCATCACTGATCAACAATATATTTACTTCATGGGGTCCAATTCTCTTTGGAGGGTATAAAAACTGTATATTGGCGGGGTCGCTCTGGCAAGGGCTGTGGGGGAAACATTTCACCTTTGTCATAAAACTCTAAAAATAAATGCTTGGGATAATTATATACAAAATTAAAATTTCTTTTTTTTATAGGGTCATTTAGAGGGCAAAGAGGGAGAGGGGGTAGGGCAGAAACAGGTAGACATAAAACTCTAAAAATAAATGCTTGGGATGATTATACACAAAATTAAAAAATTTTTATTTATTTTTAATAGGGTCATTTAGCGGGCAAAGGGGGAAGAGGGGGGTAGGGCAGCAACAGGCAGTCATAAAACTCTAAAGATAAATGCATGGGATGATTATATACTAAATTTAAAAAAAAAAATTTTTGGCAGGGTCATTTAGGGGGCAAAGGAAGAGGGGAAGGGGGAGGTAGGGCAGAAATCGGCAGTCATAAAACTCTAAAGATAAATGCTTGGGATGATTATATACAAAATTAAAATTTTTTTGGTAGGGTCATTTAGGGGGCAAAGGAATAGGGGGGGGGGGAGTCGGGCAGAAATCGGCAGTCATAAAACTCTAAGGATAAATGCTTGGGATGATTATATACAAAATTTAAAAAAAAAATTTTTTTTTTTGGTAGGGTCATTTAGGGGGCAAAGGAAAAGGGGGGGGGGGGTAGGCCAGAAATCGGCAGTCATAAAACTCTAAAGATAAATGCTTGGGATGATTATATACAAAATTTAAAAAAAAAAATTTTTTTTTTGGTAGGGTCATTTAGGGGGCAAAGGAAGAGGGGGGGGTAGGGAAGAAATCGGCAGTCATAAAACTCTAAAGATAAATGCTTGAGATGATTATATACAAAATTTAAAAAAAAAAATTTTTTTGGTAGGGTCATTTAGGGGGCGAAGGGGAAGAAGGGGGTAGGGCAGAATAGTACCACGTTTCGTCTCAGCTTCGTCATTAAAGCTTAAAAGTGTTATTTTTAAGGAATGTAGGCTTAAGTAAAACAATTTGTTAAATTTTTATGCTATTTTTGCCTATAACAACGCCCACTGAAGTGGGCGGGGTCAAAACATATTTTTATTTTATTTAATGGCTCCAAGTTTAAGGCGTTGGACCGTATTTGACATAAAAATATATCATTTGCTTAACAAAATAACCAAAAAACTTTAAAAATTATGTTGTTTTTTCTGGGTTGGTTTAGTTCTTCTTAGGGGAACTTTTTTCCCTCTTGCCCGATTTAGCCCATCTTCGAACTAAGAGCCCATCTCCTGCTCTAAGTTTTAAAATATATTTATGCCAAATTTCAAGAGTCTAGCTCTTTTCGTTTGGACTGAATCGTGATTTCCACAGACGGACGGACGGACATGCTCAGTTCGTCTTAGATTTCATCACTGATCAAGAATATATATACTTTATGGGGTCTGAGATGGATATTTCGATGCGTTACAAACGGAATGACAAAGTGAATATACCCTCCAAATTCTTTTTTGGAGGGTATAAAAAGAGGTACTGTCCGGTTTGTAGCAGTGTCCGGATTATATATGTGTCCGTAAAATCGCGTGCCCGGATTATCGGGATAGCATAAAAACGCTCAGCTCTGAAACAAAAACGCTCTGAAACAAAAAGCGCTCAGTACTGAGCTAAAATCATCTATTGAAGTCAGGGCTGCCAGAAATTTTTCGTGAAAAATCAGCAAATTTCCCAAAAAAAATCGGCATTATCGGCACTTTCATTTCTTAAAATCCGCAAAAAATCGGCATTAATTAAAAAACTTATTTTGAAATATAAACAAAAACAATTCAATATAATTTATTAAATATTATACATAAAACAGCATGTATAGATCAATAAATTTGCACCTCACAAGTTTTGAAATTATTTTGGGGTTTCGTTTAATCTCCCAATTGGTAATTTAAAAGAAACGATTTATTATTTTATTCATTTAGAATGACTTTTACTTAAAAAAAATACATAAGATCAACTTGCTTTTTATAAAACAGTATAAAATAATTAAAAAAGATGTGTGGTGTCGTGGGACACTGGATAGGAACGCAGTTCCTTATTATAAAAATATTAATTTTAAGTTCTATTCGAGGTATAAAGAAAATAATTATTCGGGTATACATTTTTATACATTTTTCTTTTCGCCGATCAACGAAAATACAGAATCAGTTTTGTTCCCAAACGAAATTGAATTCTGTCACGGCCCGGCTGCGTATGATTAATAATTGTTTGTATGGAATTGTATTACTCATACGTCTTAAACATTGAGTTAGAAACAAAATATCTTACGTTACGGACGTTTCTTCCCGGTTAGGGTACCCCTCCGCAACGTCTCATAAGGAACTTCGTTCCAATTAAAATATATACGTCTTTTCCAATAGTATTTCAAAATTTTGCTATTATATTTCAGAATTTCCTAAAAATTAACTCTACTCGTAGGTTCTAAAATAGGAGTTACAATATACAATTAAAAATTTAGAATATTATCCTAAAATTTTTGAACAAAATTCGTAAATATAATACAAAAATTGGAAATAATGTGGTTTTCATAAATCAATAATATATATTAGATTTTGACATTTTTATTAAATCGTTATTTATTTCGCAATTAGAGTTTTTCATTTTCAAATAATCTTTAGAATAAAGAATTCCTTCTTTTAAAGTTTTATTTTCTAAGGAACATCGGAATTTCGTGCACACCTACAACAAGGCAATTGAATTGTTATTAAAAGAAGAATTATATAATAAAAGATGTTCCACACTATTATTAAAAAATCGGCATTTTTTAGGGGTAAAATCGGCAAATCGGCATATTGAAATTCCGATAAATCGGCATTTCTGGCAGCCCTGATTGAAGTGATCGCTCATTTCGCTCAGCTCACTGAAACCTTCAATTGAACTAGCTCATAGCTCAGAAGCACAACTCTAATTCAGTAGCTTGATAGCTTTCAACAAAGAAGGCGGTTAGCGGAATTTTATTCTCCCTTTGAAATTTTACGAGAACAAAATTTTTTTTCGCTACACAGAATTGTTGATAACAAGCTACATTTTGAAATTAATGAATGTTTTTTATATACACCCATACATAAGTATTTTGACAGCATTTTAAAAGGAAATATTTAACGTATAGGTATGTGGGAAGTTAAAGTTGAACACATTTAAGGAAGCAGAATGCCTTGTATGTAATCAGGTACTAAAAAATATGTTTGCATCTCATCTTAAGAGAATTTTTGACAGAGTGCATCCTGAATTTCATTCTGTTTCAGGAAAGGAGAGAAATCAACTAATAATAAAATTAAAAGATGATTTTCGATTAAAGAATATTTATGTTCGAAATAGACACGCAAATGCAGCCATCAATTGTACTACTGATAGTCAAATGAAGGCTTCATATATTGTTAGTTTAGCTCTAGCAAAAAAAGGCCGGCCTTTCGAAGATGGGAAATTTTTTAAATATATATGTTTATCATTAATGAATTTATTTGGAGAATTAGGAAAAGAAATGGGGAATATTATTACAGAACTGCCGTTATCTCCTACAACAATAATACGCCGGACTGAAGCTATAGGACTCTTCATGCAATGGGAGACAAGTGAACGGATTAAAAATGCCAAATACTTGTCCGTATGTTTTGATGAAAGTGTTGACTTATCCGATACTAGCCAAATGATTATTTGCGTAAGAATGGTTGATAATTTCTTCAACTCATTTGAAGAGATATTAAAAGTCGAGTCGTTTGAAGGAAATGTCACCGGTGAAGCTATTTATAATGCTTTTAGCAAAAATGTTTTATCTGTGATAGAAAAATAAAAGTTATCTGCTATTTGCACTGATGGAGCTGCAGTTATGGTTGGTCGAAAACAGGGCTTCGTTGGTCATTTATTAAAATCAGGAATAAATGTTCGCATATTTCACTGCATTATTCATCAACAAGCACTGTTTTCAAAAAATATAAGCTTTAAAGAATCTATGAGAACAGTCGTTAAAATAATTAACCGCCTAAGAGGAGGCCACAACGCGCTTACCCACAGGAAGCTGATTCCTTTTTTAAAAGAAATAAACGCTGGTTATGGTGACCTGTTAATGTATACGGAGGTGCGATGGTTAAGCCGTGGGAAGTGTTTAGACCGACTTTTTAATCTGAGAGCTGAGTTAGAACTTTTCTTACATACACAGGATTGTCCCAAAAATTTAGATATTTTAAATGCTTTAAAATGCCCAACTTTTCTTTTCGACTTGGCCTGACATGACCGAACACACGAACCGGGTAAATCTTGTATTACAAGGAAAAGACAAAAATTTAACTGAACTTTTACATGCAGTGAAAGAGTTCTCAAGAAAACTAATTATATTAAAAAATCAAATTGAATTTCAAAACCTTTCAAATTTTCAAAAAACTCTAGAAATTTTTACACAATTTCCAAATTCAGAAAAACTTGAAGCAGTAAAAGAAGACATAAATACACTTTTGGAGAACTTTCAAAGTAGATTTAAAGATTTCTTGAGGTTAGAGTGGATTATAAACATATTTAATAATCCTCTCACTTGTCCATTGGACTATGTCCCATGCAATATAAAAGAAGAATTGTTATTGATTCGGCAAGACTTATTAATTTCAACCGAAATGGATGTCAGCTTTTGGAAAAATGTTTGCCCAATAAAATACCCAACAGCTAGAGATTTAATCTTAAATTTTTTTTCAATGTTTGGCACTACGTATATCTGTGAGTCTGCATTTTCATCAATGTCGCAAATAAAAAGCAAATATAGAAACAATCTAACAAATAACCACATGAAGACATTGTTGAAGATCAAGTGTTATCAGAAGAAAATAGATATTGATAAGGTAATAGATATTATCAAACACAAGGAAACCGATTTAATTCCTTCATCTTTACCAACAGTTTAGTAACTCGCTCTCGGAATATAGGAACCACCCTTTAAGATATTTTTAGTTGATGAAATGTATGAAAACATGATGTTGCTTAAAATCTCGCATTCTGTGCAAACTGTGTGTTTTTACGTGCTCGTAAATGAATTGTCAAAAATTCTATGAAAATTCATTTTACAGAAACCTCGTAAATTTACCCATAAATTTTGCCTCCGAAACATGCGCAGTTCGAATGTGAATTTAACAAAGCAACAAAAAAAAATAGAAACAAACTTATGCCACCTTTGCACAAAAGGTAAATTTAAGCAATTCCATGAAAACCCTTATAATATTTTTTAAGAAAACCTTTTTTAGTTGGTTTCTTTTTCCGAAAATAAGAACCCAAAATTTAAACTTGAATTTTTATTTTGAAAATTCAAATTAGAAAACTTTTTCTCTTTATTTAAATATTCTTTCACACAAAAAAGTAAAATTATTTATATTTTTTCACTATACATAAAATAAAATTTTTTAATACATAAAAATTAAATTTAACAAGTAAAAACGTTATATTCGACCGGGTCGAATCTTAAATACCCTCCAAATATTAATAAGTGAATTTGATATGTTTAACTTGGTGGGACAGAGTTCCTTTATATAATATCGTACGTCAACGCCCACTAAAGGGGGCGGGGTTCAAAAATATACAATATCATGTTTTCCACAGACGAACGTATGGGCATTGCTAGACCGTCTTAGACTTCATCACAATTCTCTTTGGAGGCTATAAAAACTGTATTTTGGCGGGGTCGCTCTGGCAAGGGCTGTTGGGGAAACATTTCACCTTTGTCATAAAACTCTAAAAATAAATTCTTGGGATAATTATATACAAAATTAAAATTTCTTTTTTTTTTGATAGGGTCATTTAAAGGGCGAAGGGGGAGAGGGGGTAGGGCAGAAACAGATACACATAAAACTGTAAAAATAATTGCTTGGGATGATTATACACAAAATAAAAAAAAATGTATATATATTTTTAATAGGGTCATTTAGCGGGCAAAGGAGGAGGAGGGGGTAGGGCAGAAATCGGCAGTCATAAAACTCTAAAGATAAATGCTTGGGATGATTATATACAAAATTTAAAAAAACATTTTTTTTTGGTAGGGTCATTTTGGGGGCAAAGGAAAAGGGGGGAGGGGTAGGGCAGAAATCGGCAGTCATAAAACTCTAAAGATAAATGCTTGGGATGATTATATACAAAATTTAAAAAAAAAAAATTTTTTTTGGTAGGGTCATTTAGGGGGCAAAGGAAGAGGTGGGGGGGGGGGAGGTAGGGCAGAAATCGGCAGTCATATAAATCTTAAGATAAATGCTTGGGATGATTATATACAAAATTTAAAAAATTGTTTTTTTTTTTGGTAGGGTCATTTAGGGGGCGAAGGGGAAGGAGGGGGTAGGGCAGAGTAGTACCAAGTTTCGTCGCAGCTTCGTCATTAAAGCTTAAAAGTGTTATTTTTAAGGAATATAGGCTTAAGTAAAACAATTTGTTAAATTTTTATGCTATTTTTGCCTATAATAACGCCCACTAAAGTGGGCGGGGTCAAAAAATATTTTTATTTTATTTAATGACTCCAAGTTTAAGGCGTTGGACCGTATTTGACATAAAAATATATCATTTGCTTAACAAAATAACCAAAAAATTATGTTGTTTTTTCTGGGTTGGTTTAGTTCTTCTTAGGGGAACTTTTTTCCCTCTTGCCCGATTTAGCCCATCTTCGAACTTAACCTGCTCTAAGTTTTAAAATATATTTATGCCAAATTTCAAGAGTCTAGCTCTTTTCGTTTGGACTGAATCGTGATTTCCACAGACGGACGGACGGACGGACGGACATGCTCAGTTCGTCTTAGATTTCATCACTGATCAAGAATATATATACTTTATGGGGTCTGAGATGGATATTTCGATGCGTTACAAACGGAATGACAAAGTGAATATACCCTCCAAATTCTTTTTTGGAGGGTATAAAAATGAAAAGCGTTTGTTTTTGTTTCCTTTTTCTTGAGAAGAATTTCTTTTAGTTGTTTTACATAATTGTTATAATAATGGAAGAAATAAAAAATAGGAAATGTTATGATTTCTTTCAGTGCAATACTCTCATTTTAATTATGTTTCTCTTTGTGGTGGACACTGTTATAGAGCAGTGTTGGGCACCGTCAATGTATTGGTAAATTGTGTATGTGTTGAGCTTCAGAGCTACCCACCAAACACAAACCCAAGTGTTTGAAAGGTAATGGTATATGTATACATAACTAGTAATATTTTCTAAGTTGAAAAAAAGTTGATTACGTAAAATTATTAATTAAAAATAAAACTTTTTCTAAGTAAACAGCCAAATGAAAAAAATTAACAAAGATAGGACAATAATTTGCTACGTTTTCCATTCAAGAAAAAATAAATAAATAAAAGAATGCTTGCTGGAGCATAACACTGAATATTCGCCAGAAACAAAAAATTCCCGGTTGGATGTATCAAACTTAATAAGCTTTGATATTTGGCGGCATGGAAGATCATTTTCATATGGGAAACATATTCAAAATATTTTTGATAAGATTTTACTCAGAGTAATTACTAATGCCCCTTTCAGATTAGGCAACTTTACTTGCGCAAGTCTTGTGTTTGTGGGTGTGAGAGGAAAGGTCGGTTTGAAGGGGAAAGATTTGCCGAGATTTGAGTACAGACTTGCTTGTACTTGGCAATTTTGTTTCTGCTGTCATTCTTGTCTTGGGATATTCATTTGTTTTTGACATTGTCTTTTATTTCTTCTTCGGTGTGTTGTCTAATTTTGTGTTAAGAAAATTTGATATTTGTTAATAAGTGAATAAAAAGTTAAAAAATTATGAGAAATTGGAAGCGAAATGAAATGAAACAAATAATGCATTTTCAATGTTCGTTTATTGTCATATTTAGACCGCAATAAAAAGGCGGAATCATTTTAAATGATATGAAAAAGACAGACAGCACTATAACCATGGAAGAAATGAAACAAAACGTCAACAAATTAAGAAAATTCGAACACAAGAAAATTAAACTTGCTCAACAAAGTTGCTGAATGTGAACATAAAAGCAAGTTCAAAAGAAAATAAATAAAAATGAAAAGTATACTTGCGCAATTAAAGTTGCCTAATCTGAAAGGTGCCTAAGACTAAGTGTATTACTAAATTAAGGGAATTAGTATAGTCCGTTATTGGAGAAAAATTGTATAAAAGGCATTGTATGTTATCGAAAGCATTGTTTATGACAAAATATTTTTCGCATATAATCATAAATGAATTTGTTTGCTGGGCAAATATTCTGGAAAAAAATATAACAAAATTCGTAAGCATCCGCCTGATATTCATTCGTCGCTGTCTCATCGCCGACTAAATTAAAGAGGGTAAGAATATGTACGTGTGAATGATCTCAGCACAATTGTGCTATGAAACGCCCGTATCTGTTGTAGAGCCTTAACAGACGAGAACAATTATGCTGACATAACATCGTACTTTGTCGGCAACAGAGACAAGGGAACGGTTTTTCGTCGGCACAATTTTTTATCCAATTATAACCCCGCATTAGCACTACAAAACCAATACATATGCATAACGAAAACAATGATCAAATGAATTTAAATTTTACACTGTAAAACACTAAACACACAAAGTCTGTGTTCATACGAGTCATGTTTTACTGACATAATTGCTGTTGTTAACTTATCAAAATATTTTGTTTATTTACAATTACAATGTAGCCAAACAAATGTTTGCTCTAAAAATTGCCATCTTTGTATTACATCATAGTTTTTGTATATAGTATCGTTCAAAAAAGCAAAATGTCTGCTAAATATAAGTGCCAATACTACTAACAATTACCATTACCTGTTTACTTTTTAGATGTTCCAGAAGCATACGTACGATTGGGAACGTCTCTGGATAAAAGTTCTATAAGAGAAGGAACCGATGTCTATTTTGACTGCATGGTTTTTTCACATCCAACTGTGTTCCGAATCGAGTGGAGGCATAATGTGAGTAAATAATTTTATATGAGCATAATATGTTACAATACGCTACTTTATTTCCAACTTACTCATATATCATAACTTCTCTCTTTTGATTTAAATATATATATATATATATATATATATATATATATATATATATATATATATATAAATTTATATATATATATATATATATATATATATATATATATATATATATATATATTCATATAAATTATGTATTGTAATTGTAATTTAATACTTTATTTACTTCATGATGTTTATTGCTAAACAATTCTCAATGTGTAAAATTAAGTCAATAATACTCTAATATTTTTATTCGCTATGCACAAATTAATGTCAATAACAGTATGCACATTACACAATTATAAATATTTAAGCCAGCAATTTTAGTTCCGCAAATGAACTTGGGTCATTGTTAAGATAGCTTACTTCTTAATAGAATATAACGCTACCTAAGTGTGATGGAAGTCACTTGAAGTGGAAAGAGTTTCATGATTTGTTTCCATCCGTTACAGTTATGCAGCTAATACCAGTAAGATAACGCAAGAAGTAGTGGGTGCTACATGACAGAATTCAGGAGTGTCTCTTATCATAAAATACTCTTATCATACATACTATATATTTCATCCGGGGATCCACTTATGCTACTTTCTTATTAAAAATCCTAGACCATTTCACACGTCTTCTTTGTAAAAATTCTAGCTGTGAAGAAATTTCTACAATTTTTGGAAAGAAGTTACAGTACATGGAAACAATAGCCAAACATCGTAAACTTTCAATGCCAAGGGTATGCAGTTCCCTCAGCTATCACCATCACCTCGATTTCAATTTATTCAAAAGCAAAACTATTGCGTTAATTGCTTAACGCCTGGTCATAGAGCGAAAAACAGCGTGCGAAGAAGTTGCATGACATGTTTTAAAAAACATAATACGCTTTTGTATCTGGAACAAATCAACTAGTCATCATCAATAAAAAATATGTCGCAAGATAATGTAGCTTAGGACCATGCGCCAATAGCCAACAACGGTTTACAGATTAATCAGGAAACTACGACACTTGCTACATCTAAACATTCTAACTCTAACCACTATTTACTACTTAGACACGAAAAAGAAGTACAATGCATAGCAATTCTGGATTCAGGATGACAGCTCAACTTTGTCAGCGAACGTTTAGTCAAAAATGTCTCGGAATCTCACCCAAAGTAGCTTTAAGCTCTATTAGAGGCAACATCGAGTAAACATTGCTCTACATTCTCGAGTTGGCAACTTTTCTATTAGGTTGCAGCCAGCGTTTCTCCCACACATAATTTTACCACAACCATCTGACTACTGGTCAATTCCCAAAAACATTCTACTTGCTGATCCAGAATTTAATTGGCCAGACAAAGTAGACGTTTTATTTGGTGCAGAGTTTTATAATCAATTATTAGCAGACGTACAGATTCAAATGCTTTACCCACTTTGCGAAACACAGTACTCGGATGGGCTATCTCCGGAAATATTTGCGGGAATGTCGACTTTAGAGAGACTGTACGAAGATAATTTTTCACAAACTCAAATCGGGAAAAAACGGGAGATATATGGTGAGATTACCATTTTACAACAACCTTAACATAATATGCGATTCACACGGAATTCAACAGATTTCTGGCACTAGAAAAAGCACTAGCAAAAGTGCCAGAAATTAAAGAGCAATAGATAGACTTCATGACAAAATATGAAGCATTGGACCATATGACGCAAATAGACATGAATCCTGAATCAAGGCCAAGATATGTTATTCCTCACCACTGCGTACTCAAGCCATCTACCCCAACAAAACTACGTGTCGTCGTCGATACTTCTACAAAAACTTCTGAGGGTTTATCTTTGAACGACTCAATGTACACAAGACAAACCTTTTATAGTGAACTATTTCATACCTTCGTTTCCGAATGCCACACTTCGTTTTTACAACAGACAGTGAAAAGATGTACCGAAAACTATTAATACACTCGGAAGATAGAAATTTTCAAACCATTATATGGAGGGAGGACTCAAAAATAGTAGTAAAATATTATCAGCTAAATATTGTTACCTATGGAACACGAGCAACAAACTGTTTGGAGACTATAGCCAAAAAGAACATGAGTCGATACCCATGTGGGACCCAATTTTTGGTTGAAAAGTTTTGCGTGGATGTTAGGATATGTGTAGATGGTAGCCAGAGAACAGTCATAGCAATTCAGAGAGAATTGAAACATATACTTAGCCAGCATGGATTTAATCTACAAAAGTGGACTGCAAATCATCCACAACTACTCCAAACAGTTGGAGAAGTGCAATTTAAAGCTAGTTTTGACTTTAACAGTGGAAATAATCATACAGTAAAAACGTTAGGGTTATCATGGCTGCCAAAACGTGAAACATTTTGTATTAAGGTCGTATTGAACGAAATTCAACATGTTATCAAGTGTACAGTTACTTCGGATTTAGCTAGACTATTTGATCCGTTAGGATTTCTTTCACCAATTGTAGTCTTAGGTCAAATTTTTACTCAACAGTTTCGGCAAACAAAACTGGGATGGAATGATGCATTACCAAGAAATCTTCATATGCGGTGGACGACATTCCATAACGAACCTGGAAATTTCACGACATACATATCTTTGATGGGAATATCCTTCAAACACAAACTCATCTTTTTTCTGAAGCTCAAAAGAGGCATATGGTGCAGCTATTTATGTAAGATCAGTCATCAGACTGCTATGCGCAAAATCATGGGTAACTCCACTAAAACGCCAAACCTTACCTCCTCTCGAACTTTGCACAGCACTGGTAAGTGCTCATTTAACTTCAAGAGTAAAGAAGGATTGGAAACTAGGGAGCTCGCCCACATGTCTATGGACTGACTCAGAACTTGTTCTAGCCTGGATCAACTCTAAATCATCATCCTATCATACACTTGAATGTAATCGAATCTCTGCCATACAGGAATTGTCTATTGCCGAACAATGAATACATGTTAATTTTAAAGAAACTCCGGCGGATATAAAAACTAACAGCGAGCATTTTATGGTTCTACAGACCTACGTTTGTACCCAGAAACGTCCTCACAAGGAATGTGCATCTAGGGGAATAACGTTCCACTTCATACCGCCTAGAGCGGTAGTTGATGTGAAAAAGTCCACTGGACTTTGCAGAAAAGCTATTTCTCGCTTAGCACCATTACCAGTCGACAATGTTCAAGTAGCTCTCAACATGAGCAAATCCCTAAAGGGCATACAGTTAACGAAGAATTATCTACTACGCAACATGAGAAAGTTGAAACGTCGAAGAAAAGAAGTAGGATTTCTATAATCCATAATATCCACCATGATGGCTCTTACCCTAATACCACAAGTATTAGGAGCACAAATACTTAACAAAAGATTTGGGGATCAGTTGGACATATATTTTGAAGGAATCGGATCAGCAGCAGTTTCATCCACAGAATAGATCTAACGATTTATTATGGAATTTTGGTTTGAAGCGGTGGTATTCGCACTTCAGACAAAGACAAAAACTATTTGTGTAAAGCTTTGCTAGAAAAACCAACATGTACAAGCATAGTAAAATATTTTGAGCACAATGAAGCACAGATAACTTTAGACAGCACTTTACTCTCAGAAAGAATATAGAAAATAGCAGCTCTAGACATGGTTGGTAATATTGAAAATTCACTATTTGGTGTATTAAATTCCAAATATGGGAAAGAAATGGCACTTAAGAATTCACAAGTTAAGGAAATTGGATATGTTGAATCTGCTAATAAAAATCTGACGTCAATCATAGATTCAACAATCAATATCATGAAAGCCAACCAAAAAGCAGTGAAGAAAAAGTTTGACCAAATCGATCTACAAATAGCAGAGGTGTACAATATGATACGGGACAATAGAGAACAATATCATAAAAAAAATCTACTATATTTTTTCATACTATGCGTTCACAGAAGTCAATACTTGACATTCTGACAGCTATTCACCATGGCATTATTAGTACATTATTATTAGCTCCTTACCAATTACAGCAGCAAATAGAAAAACTTAAATTCCATTTGCCCGAATCGCTAGAATTACTTGTAGGTATGTTATAACTGTACAAGCTAATGAGGGTAAGGGAAAGACTTACAGAGAACACAGCAGTTTTAGTTTTACATTACCATTAGTTGAATGCGACCGGTTGGATATATTTAACATTTTTCTAGTGCCAAATTAGATCAACAAGACTCTTGTTTCGATAAAGCCTCGTGCATCCCTTCTGATCATCAACATTGTTAAACGGCAATATGTTACCATAAGTAACACCGAGTTCAAATTATGTTCACTTCTAGCAGATTATACGAATTTATGCTCCACGTTTCAAGTAAGATATGAACAGGGCTCCTCAACATGTTCCTGTGAAATGAATTTGTTTTACAACAAAGCTCTATCAGATTGCCCAGTACAGATATCAAAGATACTCTGATTTGGATCCCGCTCTACCACAAAAACAAATGTAAATTCGTACATCTCATGCCAGCAGTATACAAGCAAGAAATTACACAACTTGTTCTGGAATCTGAGTGCATTCATGATGATGCATGGACAAGAAGTTTTTGCCAGTTCGCTGAAGACATCATATACAGAGAACATTTGAAACCATTACTAAACAAAATACATACAAGCGAGTATCTCAGTAAAAAATTTGACAACTCTGAAAACCTCATTAGCCGCACAAGATATAATGAAATTAACAAACAAACTTGAAATTCATAATTACCATCACATGGCAGTCGTTTACACAGCGTTGGTCATACAACTGAATAACCCAACTCCAATTCCAGCAACGTGCGTAGCCAACAGGAATTGTTTCCACTGTACACATAAGAACCAATGCAGCCTCTCATGTGATGACAATGAATGCCAGCTCAGCATAGGTTAGGTTAGGTTAGAGGGCCGTTGTCCCTGGAGGGACAATCCACTTGGGTCCATCAATTCGGTCCCTTTGTGATGCCCTTAAGCAGAGGACCTCCTAAGGGATGTCCTCCGCCGTTTCAAACCATCCTGTACCCCTGAGGAAGGATGATACCCCTGAAAGCTCCATATTTGCCAGGCTGTCTAAGTCTGACAGGAATCGGGAGCCCAGCGCCGCTGCCCTTACATTAGCAAGGGCAGGACACTGACATAGAAGATGGAGGACAGTTTCTTCCTCCTCTTCATCATTGCAGCTTCTGCAATAGCCGTTGTATATTAGACCCATCCTCCTCGCATGAGTTCCAAAGCTGCAGTGTCCTGTCTGAACAGTCACCAGTTGACGCATGTGCGCCTTGTCAAACTTGAGAAGGTCGCGTGTTTTGCGCAAATCGTAATGGCGCCACGTGGCTCTTGCCACGAGATAGTTAGCCACGCTTTCCCACCTAAGTTGAGCTAATTTGTGTGATTCGCTTTGAATCAGAAACTTGCATCGCGCTAATGGAATGCCAGTGAAGTGACTGATCATTGAACTGTTCAATTCAGTCCCTTGTCTGGCAATATCATCCGCAGTATGGTTGCCTGGACATCCAGAATGCCCCGGCACCCAAACCAGTGTCACCCTCGAATGTCTCGCTATCTCATTGATAGACAGTCGGCATTCGACCACAGTTTTCGATGTACTGTAAACACCACTAATAGCAGAGATGGCTGCTTTGCTATCGGTAACAATGAAGATATCATTCGATATCCTATAGTACCTTAGCCATCTCGCTGCCCGAGTAATAGCAGAGATTTCGGCTTGCAAGACAGTACAACCGTCCTGGGGCAGGAATGGAGATCTTACATTGAAGTTCTCCACATAGAAGCCTCCGCCCGTTCTTGTTCCCCTTTTGGATCCGTCAGTGAAAACTCTAACTGAATCCTCGGGAAAGGAAAGCCTGTCCACCTGTTCCCTGTCAACGACAATGGAACGGAAAAGTCCACCAAAGAAGGGTCTTGGCACACAGTAGTCAATGTTGGCATGGATTTCCGAGTGCTCTCTCAAAATCCTAGCATGCCCATAGTCAGTCCTAGTCTATGGACATACTGTGTTCAACCTGACCGCTGAGAATAGAGCCAGTTGTCTGGCCAGAATGTCAACCGGGAGCCAATTTAGCATTGCAAAAATTCCTCCCGTTGGTGTGGATCGTAGTGCGCCTGTCCCCAGTCTCGCTACGACCCGAAAGACTTTTTCAAAGGTCCTGCGATGAGCCTGCTTGTCCATCGCATTCCACCAAACCAATACCCCGTAAAAGAGTACTGGTTTAATAACAGCCTCAAGGATCCAATTGATCCCCTTAGGGTTGATACCACATTTGAGGCCTGCTGCCCTTTTGCATTTATAAATAGCCATTAAAGCCCTTTCTGCTCTCGCATGTATGTTCTGATTCCATGATAGCTTACTATCCAGAATCACATCCAGGTACTTGGCGGTTTTAGATAGTTTCAAGGAGGTGACGTTAAGCTTTGGGTGTATAAAGCTATCGGTCTTGTACCTCCTAGTGAAGAGCACCAACTCAGTCTTGGCTGGGTTGATGCCGAGCCCACAGCTGACACTCCACCAACTCAGCAGAGCCAGCGCAGACTCCATACACTGAGATATGGTATCCAAGTGCTTACCCGATATCGCCACTGCTACGTCATCCGCGTACACGACAGTCATAATCTGTCTGCGTTCTAGACTTAACAAAAGCGAATTAATGGTCAGGTTCCACAACAGAGGTGACAGAACACCCCCCTGTGGAGTGCCCCGATAGACTGCCCTATACTCAGTGACATCCCCAATCGAGGCCCTGACTACCCTGAAAGTTAGTAAGTTTCTAACAAACCGGCATGAATTGTCATCAATCCCTACTGCTACCATCCCATTGATGATGGAATCGGGGTTGACATAGTTGAAAGCACCCTCTATGTCCAGAAAAGCCCCCATAGTAAATTCCTTATACTCAAGAGATTTTTCTATGTGGCCCACTAGAGAATGTAGTGCCGTTTCCACAGATTTGCTTTTAGTGTAGGCGTGCTGTGATTTGGAGAGAAGCTCATTCGGAATGGTCATTCTCAGATGAATATCAATTACTCTTTCTAAAGTTTTGAGTAAAAAAGAAATAAGACTTATCGGTCTGAAGTCTTTAGGCTTGGTGTGTGACGTCTTACCCCCCTTCGGGATAAAGACAACCTTGCACGTACGCCAAAATATAGGTATATAAGCCCTGAGGCATTCACTGTAAATTACCGTGAGTCAAGGTAGGACAATGTCCGCATTTCTCTGTAGATCCGCTGGAATTATTCCATCTGGTCCCGGAGATTTGAACGGATTGAAGCTGTGTACAGCCAAGCGGAGCCTATCCATATCTAATTGAGTTGTGACTGCGCCTGTTGTCAAGCTGCCATCGACAGTGCCTGTTAAAGGTGCCACCTGGCTACCAGGTAAATGAGTGTCGAGTAGTACGCTCAGCGTCTCTTGACTACTCATGGTCCAGCTACCACAGGGTTTCTGTATGTAGCTGGGTACAACCGGTGCGGTTGATAGCATCTTACGCAGCCTGTTGGTTTCAGATGAACCCTCCACATTACTGCAGAAAGCCCTCCAAGACCTCCTTTTTGCGTTTCTGACAAGATTCTTGAAGCGATTCAACGAGGTTTTGTATGTCGACCAGTCGCCTGATCGTTCAGCCTCGTTGAATAGCCTACGACATTCCTTTCGTGAATGTGCTCAGCATAATAAAAATAAGAAATATATTATCTTAGTTCGCGGGGAGCATGCATGTTCATATAAATTATGTATTGTAATTTAGTGCTTTATTGACTTTATGATTTTAGTTTGTTGCTAAACAATTCTCAATGTGTATTATTAGGTCAATAATACTTTAATATTTTTATTCACTATGCACAAATTAATGTCGATAACCGTATAAATATTTAAGCTAGCAATTTTAATTCCGTATATGAATACAGATAATTGTTAAGCTAGCAGTTTTAACACAATTTTAGTTCTTAATAGATAAGAAATTTTTACCTTAATTATTTTATATAAAAGAAGATCAAATAAAGTTTACAAACAGAGTTTATAATTAGACAGTAAATGAATTATTTTTATTAGAGCTCCGCCTCCAGGTTAAAGGGCAACAAAATCCAACAAATTCTCCAGCCTACATTTGCTTGTAAGAAACCACCATATCGCCCCATAACCGCACAAAAACCTTAAGCGACAAAACGTAAATTTTACTTTAATTAGTTTGTATTAAAGAATATCATATAAAGTTTACAAACAGAGTTTATAATAAGACAGTAAATGAATTATTTTTATTACTGGAGAAGTATTTTATAATTGTCCTTGGTTTAAACGGAAATAGAACCTCAATATTGGGCACATAGGATTGTAGTTGACTGTAATATTTGATGTTAATAGTTTTAATGAATTTCTTATAATACAATGCATGTTTGCGGAGGTTAAGACATGTTAAGATATTCTCGATGTAGTGAAAAATCAGTTAATTTAACCAAACAATTTGATTTATTGAAATAATTGATATTCTTGAAGATTTGGCACTACTTTTGCTCCATTTGAAAAATAAAATTTTAGCTTAGCCGACACTTTGCAGTTACAAAAATAATTAAGCAAATTAAAAATTTAAAGGAAAAATGCAGTAAAATGTAGTAAATCTCTTTTGCTGTATTTCTGTAACGGTATTTAACCCGACTTTGATATATTGGCAGATGGTCCAAATTATTCTTAATAATCGATCATCGTCAAAAAATGCTAAAAGTTAAGTATATGGAAAAGTTAATCAGCTTTTATTTACCACACGTGACGCTAAAAAGTTAAGTGCTTCTCAACTTTTTAGAGACAATTCTGTTTATACCCTCCAGAAAAGAAAATGGAGTCATTCCGTTTGTAATGCAGAGAAATATCCATCTGAGACCCCATAAAATATATATATTCTTGATCAGTGATGAAATCTAAGACGATCTGTACATGTCCGTCCGTCTGTGGAAATCGCGATTCAGTCCAAACAAAAAAAGCTACACACTTGAAATTTTGCATAAATATATCTTGAAGGATAGCACAGGTTAAGATCGGAGATGGGCTAAATAGGGCAACAGGGAAAAAGGTTCCCCTAAAAGGAACTAAACCAACCTCTACAAAACATAATTTTTAAAGTTTTTTTTTGTAATTTTGTTAAGTAAATGATATGTTTTTATGTCAAAGAAGGTTCAACGCGTTCAACTTGGAGCCATAAAATAAAAAAAAAGATTTTTAGACCTCGCAATCTATAGTGCGCGTTATTATATGCAATAGTGTAAAAATTTAACAAATTGTTTTACTTAAGCCTACGTTCCTTAAAAATAAAATTTCCTTGGACCAGCACTCAGGGGATGACCCCTACATATGCGATGCATTGTGCCAGAACTAGGAAAGTTGGTTATGAGAAGGAGGATAGAGGTAATAGTGTTTGTGGACGTTCGATTTGAACCTCCCCAAGTTGGAATTGGCAGGAAAGCTGTTCCACATACGAACCGTTCGTCCAAAGAACGAATTCTCTCTGTAATGTGTGGCAACTCAACCACAAAAGGATGCGCCCTATGTGAAGAGCGGGTAGCTCGCAAAAATAAACGGTTCTCAGGCACAAGCTCCCTTATTTCACCAGAACACATTCCGTTGTAGTATCGGTAGAACAGTGAAACACACCCCACGTTGCATCGATGCTCCAGTGAGTCAATCTAGTTGGCTACGCTACTGTCACCGATGAGCTTTTTCGCTCTCTCTTCTACGCAGTTGAGCAACTTCAATATAGACTTTGAAGCACCGGCCCATACATGAGAGTTGTATTCCATTTTAGGTCGGATGTAGGTGGTATATATAGTGAGGAGATCAGTTGGGGTGAAGTATGTCTTACACAGCCTTAAAATGCCAAGACACTTGAATGCTTCTTTTGAAATATGAAAGATGTGATCAGTCCATCGAAGGTCACATTATTTTCATACCAATAACATCAAGAGCTTCTGATTCCCCAGTACCTATACCATCCATTAACACGGATGGCGCAGAAACCTCTACCAGCCGCCTATGCGTAAGCACGAAGCACTGCGTCTTATGAGGGTTAAAGTTAACCCTGTTCGCGAGGCTCCATTCGGAGATTGACACGAGATCACTTGTTAGCGAAGCGTTCATTCTTTGTCTCCTGGCGTCAATCTCCTCCAGGCTTGGCCAGCTGGTGAACGAAAAAGAGTGGTTAATGCTGCTATCATCCGCGAAAGAGTAGATAGGGTTTGAAGTTTGACATAGAAGGTCATTTATAAAGATGAGGAAGAGAGTTGGAGATAGAAAAGAGCCTTGCGGCACCCTTGAATTCATCTTGAACTCGTTTGATAAGACCCCATCTATAACAACTCGTATAGTGCGGTCTCTAAGGAAGCTCGCTACAAAGCGAGATGAATCATCACCGACATCAAAAGCAGTCAGTTTTGACAGAAATGCATCACGCCATACTCTGTCAAATGCTTTTGAGATATCTGGGACCACCACCTTACTCACGCCGAAATGGTGAATGGAATTACAGTACAATACGCATATAAGAAAGTTTAAAAATGCAGCGATTTTCTTTCTTATATGCGAGCTTTCTTATAAAGAAAACACGCATATAAGAAAAATACTTTCTTATATCTGTGACACGCATATAAGAAAGATATTTTCTTATATACATCAGTAAGGGAATTACAACAATTTCCAATAGAAATATATAATTGAAATAAAACTGTTTAATAATACATACTACACATCCTTTTGTACTAAATTTCGTTTATTTGTCGTACAATAATAAATATGTAAGTACACAACTAAAGATAGAAAAATAACAAAAACAGCTGATTGCACTTCACTTAAAATCACATTTGATAATTGTAAATTATACACAAAAAAAAATCTATTTTAACCGAGGTCAAAAAAATTCAATTGTGAGGATATATACTACTTTCTTATACACGTACCATTTTCTATGGAATGAGTATAATTTATCGTCAGGATTTGTTTCTTATAGAAGAGTTTTTCTTATAAGCGAGTTTCTTATATGAGGATTATTTTGCACGCAGATATATACAAATTTGCATGGTGTCTGAAGATGTCTTTCTTATAACCGAGTTTTTCTTATAAGCCAGTTTCTTATATGCGTATTGTACTGTATACAATTTTGCTGTTAACAGAGCCAACAGGTCTACCGTTAAGTGAGGTGTTGGTCTCTAGATACCTTTCCAGGTGGAAATTGGTCATACTTTCCATGACTTTAAAAGTGCAGAACTGCAATTGGGCGGTAATTTTCGGGGTATTGCGCCTCTCCTTTTTTAGGGATCGGCGATAATATGGCTAACTTTCAGCACATTGGAAATTTACCGGCACGGTACGATGTGCTGAATAGCTTAGCCAATGGACGCGCTAGCGTTGAAAAGCACTGCTTCAAGACCAGTGCTGGAATGCCATCCGGCTGAAAGAATATTCTTGGCATAGTAACTGATACTCTTTCCAGCACTGGCAATTGCTGATTGCTATCCGGCAAGCAAGAATTTCCTGCAAACATTTCAGCCAAAAGGTTAGCTTTATAAACAGGTTCAGTGAATATTTGATCATCCTTTAAAAGAGTTGGAACTGATGAACTAGCTTGATCCTTAACTCTTTTAACAAATGACCAAAAGCTTGCCTCTCGGGGCAGCAAGAAATTTAGCACGAAAGCGCTGCTCGTATAAAGCTTTCTCACGCCTTAGCGTGGGGTGGGTATTTAAGATTCGACCCGGTCGACTATAACGTTTTTACTTGTTATACCCTCCAAAAATTAATATGTAAGGTATACTTAATATGTCATTCCGTTTATAACGCACCGAAATATCCATCAGAGACACCACAAAGTATATATATTCTTGAACATCGATGAAATCTAAGACGATCTAAGCATGTCCGCTCGTCCGTCCGACTGTAGAAATCACGATTCAGCCCAAACGAAAAGAGCTAGACTCTTGAAAGGTATCTTGAAGGATAACACTGGTTGAGTTCGGAGATGGGCTAAATCGGGCTAGGGGAAAAAATTTTCCCCTAAGAAGAACTAAACAAACCAAGAACAAGTAAACACGTTATATTCGTCCGGGACGAATCTTAAATACCCTCCAAATATTTAGTAAGTGAATTTAAAATGTTTAACTTGGTGGGACAGAGTTCCTTTATATAATATCAGACGTCAACGCCTACAAAAGGGGGCGGGGTTCAAAAGTGGACAATATCATGTTTTCCACAGACGAACGTATGGGCATTGCTAGACCGTCATAAACTTCATCACTAATGAAGAATATACATATTTACTTTATAGGGTCCAATTCTCTTTGGAGGGTATAAAAGCTGTATTTTGGCGGGGTCGCTCTGGCAAGGGCTTTGGGGGAAACATTTCACCTTTGTCATAAAACTCTAAAAATTAATGCTTGGGATAATTATATACAAAATAAAATTTTTTATTTTATTTTATAGGGTCATTTACGGGGAAAAGGGGGTAGGACAGAAACAGGCAGTCATAAAACTCCAAAAATAAATGCTTGGATTGATTATATACAAAACTAAAAAATTTTTTTTTATAGGGTCATTTAGAGGGCAAAAGGGGAGGAGGGGTAGGGCAGAAACAGGCAGTCATAAAACTCCAAAAATAAATACTTGGGATGATTACATACAAAATTAAAATTTTTTTTTTGGTAGGGTCATTTAGGGGTTGAAGAGGGAGGAGAGGGTAGGGCAGAGGAGTACCAGGTATCGTCTCAGCTTCGTCATTAAAGCCTAAAAATTTTATTTTTAAGGAATGTAGGCTTAAGTAAAACAATTTGTTAAATTTTTATGCTATTTTTGCATATAATAACGCTCACTAAAGTGGGCGGGGTCCACAAATTATTTTTATTTTATGGCTCCAGTTTAAGGCGTCGGACCGTATTTGACATAAAAATATATCATTTGCTTAACAAAATATCCAAAAAACTTTAAAAATTATGTTGTTTTTTCTGTGTTGGTTTAGTTCTTCTTAGGGGAACTCTTTAACCCTTTGCCCGATTTAGCCCATCTCCGAACTTAACCTGGTCTAAGCTTTAAAATATATTTATACCAAATTTCAAAAGTCTAGCTCTTTTTGTTTGGACTGAATCGTGATTTCCACAGACGGACGGACGAACATGCACAGATGGTCTTAGATTTCATCACTGATCAAAATATACTTTATGGGGTCTGAGATAAATATTTCGATGCGTTACAAACGGAATGACAAAGTGAATATACCCTTCAAATTCTTTTGTGGAGGGTATAAAAAACAACATAATTTTTAAAGTTTTTCTTCATTTTGTTAAGCAAATGGTATATTTGTATGTCAAATATGGTCCAACGCGTTGAACTTGGAGCCATAAAAAATAATATTTTTGGACCCCGCCCCCTTTAGTGAGTGTTATTATATACAAAAATTGTGTAAAAATTTAACAAATTGTTTTCTCCCACTTTGCCCCCTAAATGAGCTTATAAAAAAATTTTAATTTTGTATATAATTATCCCAAACATATATTTTTAGAGTTTTATGACAAAGGTGAAATGTCTCCCCCACAGCCCTTGCCAGAGCGACCCCTCCAAAATACAGTTTTAATACCCTCTAAAGAGAATTGGACCCAATAAAATATTCTTGATCAGTGGTGAAGTCCAAGACGGTCTAGCGATGCCCATACGTTAGCCTGTGGAAACATGATATAGTCTATTTTTGGGCCCCGCCCAAAATATCGGCGTTTAAGATTAAGTATTTAAGATTCGACCAGGTCGAATATAACGCTTTTACTTGTTATTTTATATAATTTTGTCTTTGTTTTTAATAATAATAAAGAAGTCAATTGAAAAAGGTACATTTATTTTGCTCCATCAAATAACGTCAATTACAACGCAGCTGCACAGGTAGCTAAAAACTGGTATAGGGTTGTGGGAGAATTACTGCTTCGCGCATTTCTTTTGTTACACATTAACCGCAGTGTTATGTGTAACATACACGTACAATTATTAAAAATTAAACCTTTTATGCCTGACAAAATGGTTTCTTACTTATATATATTTATGCAAGATGATCAAAAACAGAAAAAAGGTGAAACTTGAAAAAATCCAAAGAAATAAGTAGAAACGTTATATTCGACCGGGTCGAATCTTAAATACCCTCCAAATATTTAGTAAGTAAATTTAAAATGTTTAACATGGTGCGACAGAGTTCCTTTAAAGGCTGGTTGTCGCATACAGCTGAAACTGAAACTAAAACTGAAACTGAATTTTTTTAAGTTTCAGTTCTTACCTTTTCAGTTCTAAAACAGCAACTGAATGTTGCGTGGGTTGTAACATACAGCTGAAACTGAATCAAAGCAAATGTAATTTGTCGGCTTTGTTTACGTTTTTTTTTTCAACTATTTATACGCGCTATTTAAATTTTACAAAAAAATGCATGGTGAATATTCATTCAAACAAAACAAAGTGATAGTTTTCAAATTTGACATGTCAAAAATTACATTTCAGTCGGACAGCGACTGAAAATAAGTCAAAAGTACTTTTTTTCAGTTCGGTTGCTAATGTACTGAATTCAGTTCCTGTCAACAGCAACTGAAAAATCGGATTCAGCTGCTAAATTCAGTTGCTATTAAGTTTCAGTCGCAAACGTATGGAATTCAGTTTGAGTTTCAGTTTCAGCTGTATGCGACAACCAGCCTTAAGACTTGTACCCAATTTGAAATCTCTATTTTGAGAAAGTCATTCCGGGAAGGGCGGTGGGAGAGACGTTTCACCTCTGCAAGATCAGAGAACATCTCAGCTTCTTATAGGCTTAATAAATACAAATTGTTCAGTATTTAAATTTTTTTGCGTTTAATATCGTACGTCAACGCCCACTAAAGGGTATGGGGTCCCAAAATAGACTATCATGTTTTCCACAGACGAACGTATGGGCATTGCCAGGTCGTCTTAGGCTTCATCACTGATCAAGAATATATATACTTTATGGAGGGTATTAAAACTGTATTTTGGCGTGGTCGCTCTGGAAAGGGCTGTGGGGGAGACATTTCACCTTTGCCATAAAACTCTTATAATAAATGTTTGGGATTAAATAAAAACTTTAAATTTTTTTTTTGGTGGGGTCATTTAGGGGGAGGAGGGGGTAGGGCAAAGTAGTACCAGGTTACATCTCAGCTTCGTCATTAAAAGCTTAAAAATTTTATTTTTAAGGAATGTATGCTTAAGTAAAACACTTTGTTAAATTTTTACACTATTTTTGGTCGGGGCCCAAACAGCTATCCTAGGGAGTGATTTGGTGGACTCCATTGTGCAGTCAGCCAGGGTAAGATGGGCAGTGACATCTTTTAAGCCCTTTAAGTCAGCGGGGCCAGATGGTATTTTCCCAGCGCTGATGCAGCATGCCATGGAGGCGATTTTACCATGGCTGCTAACCATTTTTAGGGGAAGTCTCGTTTACGGGTACATTCCTATGGAGTGGAGGGAGGTTACTGTGGTATTTATTCCAAAAGCGGGGAGGATAAACCACGGTACCGCTAAAGATTACAGACCAATCAGTCTGTCATCTTTTCTATTGAAAACACTGGAGAGACTGGTTGTTTTGTATGTCAGGGAACTTCTCTCGCCAGAGAATTTCTGCGGTGCACAGCATGCCTACCAGAAGGGTAGGTCGGTGGAGACGGCGCTGCATGATGTTGTCGGCACTATAGAAGATTCCCTTGACAAGAAGGAGTTTGTTATGGCATCCTTCCTAGACATAGAGGGCGCTTTTAACAATCTGAACATATCCTCGATAACTGGGGCGCTCAGAGAGATCGGTGCGGACCAGTTAATTACGGACTGGGCAGGGAACATGCTTAGGAGCAGATCCATAGTATCCAGTTTGGGCATGAGTACGAGGAGGAAGGCTGTAACAAGGGGCACTCCGCAGGGGGGAGTTCTGTCTCCGCTCCTATGGAACCTTGTCCTGAACAGCATCCTTTTCAGGTTGAACTCAGGTGGCACCAAGGTAGTTGCTTATGCTGATGACGTTGTGCTCCTTATAAGGGGTAAATATCTGCCTACGATAAGTGAACTCATGGAATCGGCGCTGAACGAACTACTGGACTGGGCCAAGGGGAACGGTCTAGGCATAAACCCTTCGAAGACTGTACTGGTACTTTTTACCAAGAGATATAAGATCCCGGCTTTTAGGCCACCATGCCTTGGTGGCATGAGCTTGGGTCTCTCGAGGGAAGTGAAGTACCTCGGCATTATTCTAGACTCTAAACTATCGTGGAGACGAAATGTGGAGGATAGAACGAGGAGGGCTCTATGTGCGTTTTACGCATGCAAGAGAGTTTCAGGGAGGAGATGGGGGTTGAAACCGTACATACTTCACTGGATGTATACGGCGGTGATCAGACCCATTCTTACTTATGGATCACTTGTTTGGTAGGGCTGTGGACAAGAGTACATATCTCTCTATACTGGGCAAGGTACAGAGGCTAGCATGTCTTGCTGTGACTGGCGCAATGAGGTCGGCCCCTCAGGCCAGTCTAGAGACAATGCTTGATTTGGCTCCCCTTGATATATACATCAAGTACATATCTGCCAGATCTGCCCTCAGGCTCATGGAGTCGGGCAGTTTCAGGCATGATCGTACGGGACATGGCATTATCCTACAAAAGGTAGGAGGGCAGGTCCTGGGGGGACGGACTGATTATATGACTCCGGTCATGTGCTTCGACAAATCCTCCTCAGTTGCATTCCCGGAGAGGAAGGACTGGATGGAAAACTCTGCGACACGTAGTAATGCAACTTTGGTTTTTACGGACGGCTCGAAGATGGACACTGGCACTGGTTCGGGGGTATTTTCCGAGGGTCTCGGCCTTTCGGTATCGCTCAGGCTACCCAATACCTCGACAGTTTTCCAAGCAGAGATTTATGCCATTACCGAGGCAGCATTAAGGATTGATGGGCTCAATTTGGAGGCAAGAACTATTGACATCTGTGTAGATAGTCTGACAGCAATTAGAGCCCTGGGTTCGGAGATTATAAAGTCGAGATGTGTACTGGCATGCATTCAATCTCTGGCCAGACTTAGGGAGCATGATGTCAACGTGGTTTGGGTTCCAGGGCATGAAGGCATTCAGGGGAATGAGATGGCGGACGAATGCGCGAGAGCGGGTTCGGCCTTGGATGAAGCAGTATCGTGTAGGGACATTGACATTCCCTCAGTTGAGCTGCTGGGCAGATTTCAGAGGTGGGCAAGGAGGGAGGTGACAAACAGGTGGTCAAGTATTACTACCTGTAGGGTCTCCAAAACTCTATGGCCCTCGCTTAGCAGAGCTAGGACTAGGCAACTTCTGTTTTTTGGGAAACAGCCGTTGGCACTCCTGGTAGGGGTCTTGACGGGGCACTGTGCAATTGGGCACATGTCGGAGCGTTTGGGCTTTCCCCATGATGGCCGCTGCAGGAGCTGCTTCGATGAGGAGGAGGAGGAGTCAGTACAGCATTTCCTTTGTGACTGTCCGGCCCTGCAGGAGCGTAGGCTTAGACATCTAGGCTCTCGTTTCCTGCGGGATCTTGACTGCCTCAGGGATGCACCGCTGGCTGCCCTGGCGGGCTTTGTGAGAAGTTCTGGATGGTTCTCAGGAACCACCACTTCGTCTTGAGAAGAGTGTGTAGGGTATAGTCCTCTTGGGCATCACAATGGGCCTTTTGATGGCCTCCGAGTGTTTTTCTCGCTTACTGCGGGCAGCCCTTTTAACCTAACCTAACCTTTGGTCGGGGCCCAAAAATAATTTTTATTTATTTTATGGCTCCAAGTTTAACGCGTTGGACCTTCTTTGACATAAAAATATACTATTTGCTTAACAAAATTACAAAAAAACTTTAAAAATCATGTTGTTTTTTAGGGGTTGGTTTAGTTCTTCTTAGGGGAACTATCCGAACACCCGAACATAAGCTGTACTATCCTTCAATATAAATTTATGCCAAATTTCAATGGTCTGGCTCTTTTTGTTTGAACTAAATAGTGATTTCCACAGAAGGACGGACGGACATGATCAGACCGTCTTAGATTTTATCACTGATCAAGAATATGTATACTTTATGGGATCTCAGATGGATATTTCGCTGCGTTACAAACGCAATGACAAAGTGAAAATACCCTCCATATTCATTTTTGTGGGGTATGAAAAAACGTATCTTCTGTTTTGAGTGTGTGTGCATGGTCCGAAATTCACATTGTCCGATATCACACTCACTCATGCACGCGTGATTTTAATAATATATAATCACGTGTGACACGAAAAAATCACGGCATTTGCAAATCTCTAGCAATTACTCTTATTATTAAACTTAATCATTTTAATTCTTTAACAATTTCTTTTGGAGAAAAGAGATTATTTTTAAAGATTAAAAACAAAACGAAACACAATTAATCTCTTTACAAGAGGGTCCTGAGAACTTAATTGGATCTCCGACATCAGTCATGAGTATGAATTTTTCTGATATGTATAACTGCATGGTTGTGTTAAATGTTGTCGGGCTGTTTCATTGATGAAGCCACTGGTCACTGAGCATTACCAGCAGTGATTGACACTATCATGGAATAAAGAGCGAGTTAACAGCACTCTCCTTCATGCGCTGGTAGCAACATTTTTGCGACTTAATAATATATTAAAATCCACAAAATTTTCTCTATATTCTCATTCTTCTTCATCTGTCCTCTCAATACTACTCCCTACATTTTAATTCCGGCACAAATCTCCGCATATATACTCGTATAGAGGTCATCTTATGACTGCTGGTCCTACTGAGAAAAAATATGAAAAAAGGTTGACCTTAAAGGCCATCCCTGCAACTTCCCGCTAATTTTAGCCGCTAAAAATTGTGTTTTTGACCTGCTATAAGTTTCGAATGGATCAGCTAATTCTCTGATGTAGTTCTTCGATACATATCGAAAAGACTAATTGATCACTTATATAATTTCTGAAACACATTTGAGAAAAAAAAAAGAAGTAATTTCTTTTAATGTCGAAATTTACTGGTTCGAACTATTTCCAATTTACAGGAAATCGACGTTTGAAAGAAACATTTAGAACGCGACTACCTTGGTTCGAACACTAATTGATCAGATATATAATTTCAGAGTTTTCTTTAACAAATTATTTTTTTCGAATTTTTTCGTTCGCGAAGTCTCACGAACGAATCAACCGTGGTTTCTGATTGTCAAGAGCTGATTCTAAAAAACTGCTTTTGTAAAAAAATCAGTTCTCTTGATATGTCCAAAAATTTACCTTTCCTAAGCGATTCCAATTTACAGTGAATTTAAGTTTGAAGGAACACTGATACGCGACTAGTTTGGTTGGATTCGGTTCAGCCGTAAAAAAGTTATACACACACGTACAAACGTAGTAACGGCTCCTCAGGAGTAGTCAGGAAAACGTCGAGATCTTTTGAAAACTCGATTTCAAAACGGCGTAAAACCAGTAACTTCCCACTTTTTTTCAATTGTGAATTTTCTTACCGGGAAGCTAAATATAATAATAATAAATGACATAAAATCAGGCCGATTCATGTCTATAGCAGTGATGGAAAATACAGATTTTTAATTTTAATGATACTTTTTCAAGAATGAAAATTTCAGGTATTCTTAATTATTATCCAAGGGAAACATTCTTGACACTTTAATGTATATTTTATTATTTCGGCAGTTTTGTTCACATGTAATTGGAGCTCTTATAGAAATATGAAACTTCTGTTGTATTATTTTAGATACGAAATTATTTATTTATAGAATACTTTACAAAGTAAATTTGCTGTTGGGGTGACTCAGACCATATGTCAGCGATGTTATTAATGGTTCAATATGACGAATTCGTAGGTAAAAATTAGTTCTATAAATTCCTCGTATGAAACACAATAACAACAAATAAATTAACATGATGAACAAAAAAAATTTACGAATTTTTTAATAATCTTTGTAATCTTCTGATGCCAGATTTTTCAAACATTCAATAATTATCTCCGTGGTGTCCATTTTTTTCAGAACAAATTTATTTTTGTAATTATTTTCTGAAAAATGTTTCTTCTGTAAATAAAATATTCTCTTCTTTTAACGGCTGATGGGGTGACCATATGAAGAAGTAGGAAGTAGGCAGAAATACTATATTAAAGAAAGTGTTCGAAATTAATAAATCCTCGTCCGAAAGATAGATTTTTGTGAATTGGTGGATGTACTTTTAATATTGACTGAAAATGTTTGTGCTACATGCAACAATATAGTAGTCAACTATGTTTTTCCACAAAAAACAAACCAGTTTGAGTATATGAAACCTGGTCACCTTATACTCATTTGTTCGTCGTTCGATGACGAATAAATTAGAAATAAATCTATTTCATCTTTCGCTGATTATGACGAATTTGGACCAACACCACGATTGTGTGCATTTTCATATACACCCATGTGTTTTATTTTTGGCGACGAATATTCGCGACTAAAAATTCGTTGTTCGTCGCAGTTGTGTTCCTAGCATAACACGTATTTTTATCCGTTACTATGGCTGACTATACACGACCTATGCCTTCAAATAGTTAACCAAGGAAAATTTCTCAGAAGAACTGTAAGTCTATAGTTATCTGAGGTGTTGAAATTATCTGCGAGTGAGACGCAAAACTCTCGAAAGAGAGCAGCTATACCACTAGCTGCAATTAATATATAATTGCCAACGAGGCTTGATGTTGACTGACTCAGAGCTGCTTTACGACGATTAAATGTCGTGGGAGTACTGAGGCATTTTAAGAATGAAAAATACTTAATTTTCCATCCCTAGTCTATGGGTGGTTTTTACTATATTTTACAATCGGACAACATTTCTTTCGTAATAAACAATTTAGTGTCATGTTTATATACATATGTAAGCTAGAAGAGTTCGCCGTAACTAAAAAAGTATTGCATTTTATAACCGGTCAATTTCGGTTTCGTAGTAGATATACAGAGAATTTTTTTGAAAAGATTTTGAGTTTAACTTTGTGTTCATATTTTTAATTATTTATGATAACATGTACGAAATTAGCATCTCTTGACGTTTTTAAAGAAACTTAATTCCAATGTTTGTAAAAGGTCTTTTCTACTACATATACTTTGATATAAAACTCAACTTACGCAGTAAAAAGTATATGGATTCATAATCGAGCACTAAAGGAATAATGACTTGTTCATAGATTTGGAGTAATAAGCAAGCTATCGAAACTTTTTGTTTTATTTTGTTGTTTATGCCTCGCTTCTCGTTTTTGGGGGTTTTTTTTTCTTTGACACAACTATTAATTGTTGATGTTTTCCTTTTGTTCTTCTATTTAGTCAGTTTAGTTTTAAAAAGTGAAAGACGTGTTATTAAAAAAAAACGAAAAGGTACGGGTATAGTAACACATTGTTAAAAATGTGTAAAAAATTTGTTTCTAAGCGTCATTTAAGATGACTAGTTGAAAAATAAATTGAAAAATTACTCCCTTTCTGCTCTATTAGGAGACAAAATCAATTACTCTATATGTCGTCATTTTCAAGATCAAAGGAAGTATTCCATAAGGAGCTTAAAAGGAGTGCTCGTGTCTGCGGACATTCTGTGTTAAAAATCCAATGCGTTTTGGAGTTTTATGGAGTAATCCATTACTCGCAAAGGAGCGCTCCAAGATTACACTTTGGATAATCCTATTTTTTACTGGGTATATACATACATACATATCCATACGTAATAATGTATTATACCAATAAATTTCTTTAAAAGTGTTATGTTTCACAGAGAATTATTCTTTATACAAAACTTTTATTTCAAAATTCAATTTTTTTCACTTTTTCAGGGATGTATCCATGAATAAGCCATAAAGGAAATGGCGAAATATTGGAATAAACAAAGTTTTTGTAAAAAATAACCGATCTTTCACTTAAATAAACACTAACTATTAAAGATTTTATAAATTAAAATATTCAAGAAAACCATAGAGTTTAAGAAAAATTTTTAATATTTATTAAAGGTGTTTTCATTTTATTCAGGCAATGTAGTATTACCCCCTTATTCATAAACATTATGAGAGGCTTATAAGAGTGTAATAGAGCAAATTTCATATGAAATTTCGTTTTATTACGCTGTTATTAGACTCTCATAATTTTTATGAGTAAGGGGGTTAGCATATATATTAAAACTGAGTCAAGTTAGTTTAACTGAAATTAAATTATCTAATGTTCACACGGACATCAATATTCGAGGTTTGCTCTTTCATTCGTGGTTCGTCCTCCAGCCACGATTGAAACAAAATTTTGATAGCGATCCATCGTGCTGTGAACCTCTGTAAATTTACTATCATCTTCAACCGTTATTAAAAGTTTATCTGAACCAGCTATCAAAAAACATATTAACAAAAAAATTTGTGTACAAAAATATACATAAAAGAATTGAACAAATAAATAAATAAATTGTATAAATATAATAAAAGGATACCTTCAAAGACTTGGTTTCTTGAAGAAAATACAAACAAAAATATTTAAAATGTGCTACTTTCTTTGTATTTCTTCGTCATATAAAAAATTTTTGAGCCTACCTTGTATATCATTGTACCATGAACTTAAGATAATGAAATCAGCTACGATCAATCTCGTTGTAACCGTAACTGGGACCAAATTACCGCATTCGACGTGGATCGAAATTTCAACACCTTTTAAATGAAAATTTTTATCGATATCGAATGCCGTAATTTGCCTCCTGCTTTTAATTTCTTAATTACTAGTTCCTTATCAATTTTTAACCAACAGTAGATGCTTTACTGAAAAGAATTTCAGATTGAGCGATGTCCGTTTGTCCGTCTGTCTGTACGTGAAATCGGGTTTCCCAAGCCCCCAGAAGAGCTAGAGACTTCGTTCTTGGACTGATGGATTGGAAAAGAGCTTAAATAGAAAATAATCCGTAATACGGTTCCAGAGCTGGGAAGCTTACACCTATTTCTTGACTCAAAATTAATACCAAAAACCAATTATACTTTTGTTTGTTTGTAAACTAAACCTATTTCATACTTTGGGAAGTACTATTTATTAAAAAATAAAAAATGTTTTCCAGAGACGGGAAATTGAAAGTTTTTTTTTGGTAGCTGCAATATTTTGTAGTACATGTAATAAAAAAAAATTTTAAAAATATAAAATTTTCCTTAAATAAAACTACATTATACCTTATGAAGAGTTGCAATGGTAAAAAAAATTTTAATTTCGCTCCAAGGGTTGGAAATTTGAAAGTTTTTTTTGTATATGCAATATGTTTTGTTGTACATGAAAGTGACCAAAATGATTACAAATTTTAAAATAAAACCACTTTATACCTAATGCAGATTGGTAAAGAATAGGAAAAAATAGGAAAAAAATTAAAATTTCGCTTCCAGGGTTGGGAAATTGAAATTTGTTTTATACATAAAAGCAACCAAAAAGCAACTTACGGTGGTTTTTTTACTAATTAAAACTATTTTATAATTCAGGAAAAACAAAATGGTATCAAAAATTAAGAATAAAAAAATCAAAATTTCGATTCCAGGTTTGGATAACTGCAATATTTTGTAGTACATGAAAGTGACCAAAATTTCTACAAATATCAAGCGTTTCTTAAATAACACTCATTAGGAGTTGCATTGGTAAAAAAATATAAAAAAATTTAATTACAGGATGTTAATTTTTTCAACGGGCTCAAGTTCAAATCTGAGAAAATGCAAATTATTTTTTATTTTTATTTAATAAATGAATTTGTTCAAATTCTATTTATTTTATATTAAGAGTGGAATATTAAGCAGAACGGATCAGTACTGCTTTCGAGGCCGCTTCGCCATCTCATCAGCGTTCTTTGTTCAATTTTTCCACTTTTGCAAGTGGTGCTAGTTAGTAGGAATATTAACTATTTAACCAATGTTTTTAACGAAAATTTACACACATTCATTTTTATACCCTTCACAAAAATGTGAAAGGGTATATCTAGGTTTCTCATTCGGTGTATAATTTCTTCGATATCAATATGGGACCCCATAGAGTATATATATTCTGGATCCTTATGAATAGCGATGACGATTGAGCGATGACCGTCTCTCCGTCTGTCCGTCCGTCTGTACGTGAAATCGGGTTTTTCAAGCCCCACAGAAGAGCTAGAGACTTCGTTCTTGGACCGTTGGATTGGAAATGAACTTAAATAGAGTGCTACTGAAATTCAGAAAGATCCGAAGTATGGTTCCAGAGCTGGGAAACTTACACCTATTTCTCGACGCAAAATTAATACCAAAAACCAATTTGTTTTTGGTGTTTGTAAATTAAACCTATTTCATGCTTTGGAAAGCCTCAATGGTCTATTAAAAACTAATAAAATAAAAAAAATTTTCCATGGGTGGGAAATAAGAATTATTTTTTTTGGCCCATTCAGTATTTTGTAGCACAAAATGGTTAAAAATTTTAGGTTTTTTCCCTAATAAAACCGCTTTATACGTCATGACGATTTGCATTGGTCAAAAAATTTTAAATTTAAAATTTTGTTTCTAAGGGTGGGAAATCGAAATTTTTTTATATATAAAAGTAACCAAAAAGGCAACTGACGTTGTTTTTTTTGCTAACTAAAGCTATTTTATAATTTAGGAAGAACAGACTTGGTATCAAAATTTCAAAAAAACAAAATCAAAATTTTGAATCCAGTGTTGGACAAGTGCAATATTTTGTAGTACAGGAAAGTGACCAAAATGGTTAAAAAATTTTAAATTTTTCATAAATAAAACTACTTTATACTTCATGAAGAGTTGCACTGATTAAAAAAATAACAAAAAAAATTTAAATTTCGTTTCCAGTGTTGGGAAAATTAAATTTTTTTTTGGTACATGAAATATTTTGCAGTACATGTAATATCCAAAATGGCTACAAACTTTGAGTTTTTCTTAAATAAAACCACTCATGAACATTTGCATTGATAAAATAAAAATTTATTTAAATTAAAATTTCTCTTCCAGGGATGGGAAATTGATTTATTTTATGTACATAAAAGTAACCAAAAAGGCAAGTGACGTTGTGTTTTTCGCTAATAAAAAATCAAAATTTCGAATCCAGGGTTGAACAAGTGCAATATTTTATGGTACATGAAAAATTTTTAGAAATTTTAATTGTTCTTATATAAAACTACTTTATACCTCATGAAGAGTTGCATTGATAAAAAAAACAAAAGCAATTAATATTTCGTTTACAGAGTTGGGAAAATGAAATTTTTTTTGATACATGCAATATTTTGCAGTACATGTATAAACCAGAATGGTTGCAAATTTAAAATTTTTCTTAAGTAAAATGACTTTATACCTAATGAAGTCTAAAAATTTCGCTTCCAGGGATGGGAGATTAAATTTTTTTATACATAAAGCTATTGGCCCAAGTAGTAGAACACGAGACTATGAAGCGGAGGGTCGTGAGTTCGAGCCCGCGCTGAGTCATGAAATATTGTGTTGAATTCTTCTGATCAGCATTAGTGAGTGGCTGTGTTAGTTGTTGCCAGCCTGTTTCAATGATGAAGGCATAGTCACTGGTCACTGAACATAATTGGCAGCGACTGACACTATCATGTACTAAAAGCACCTTCGTCGGCCCTGTAGCAAAAATTAGCCGGCGAGGTAAAAGGAGGTAATACGTCTTCCTCGCTTATCATAACAATGTCAGATATTTATTCAATTTGATTGTATCGAATGCCAAGATCGACATATGGACATATGCAAGATAATTCTAAATGTTTACTTTAAAATTGATTGCATTATTTGTGCTGATGGTAGTGTTTGCCAAAAATTCGTCTAGTATTCTTTTTGAACGTTTTTAAATACTTTGCTGAATTTTTCTATTACCGCCTTAAACTAAATTCTATAAATTTCATTAGTGTCAGAACATGTCATCCGTCAAACAATCCAAGAATAAATATCTTCCTAAACACCAATCCTGTAAAAGGACGTTAAATATGTTATCTGAATTTACGTTTTTTTTTTAGTTGTGTAGTATCTTTTGGTTCTTCTGTTGCTAGTATTCACAACGTAATTACTATCCTTCCCAAACTGTTAGAGCTTTTTATACCCTTCACAAATATATATATATATATATATATATATATATATATATATATATTTATATAAATTTAACATTCCGCGTGTAGTTTCTTTAAAGTTAATATGGTTTTCACAAACTCCGAGAAGCGCTAGAATTCTTTCTTGGACTGATGAATTGGGAATGCACTTAAATAGAGTCGTATTGAAATTTAGAAAAACTCATATTTGTGGACTCAAAATTTGGTAGCAAAAACCAATTATTTTTTCGTATAAATGAAATTTATTTGTTGGTGGTTAAGCAATGTCTATATGCATTTCATTGGTGCTTTACCAAATCTTCTATAATTCTGAAAACCATCTGAGAATTCACAATTGTAAATTACAAACACTTTTCAAAAATCACAACAGAATAAGCATAGTAGGCTTTGAAACTCATACAAAACTAAACCAACAAACAAATTATATTCGATATGAATCTATTTTATTTTTCTACACCTTTATACAATCAGAAATCCATTGGATAACAAGAAAAGTATTTATTCTTGTAATTTTTGGTTTCGTTTAGTTTTAAAACTATTTTATACCTCTTGATAATTCATCTGCCACATTTATCTTGCACTTAATATGCAGAACGTCAAAATCAAATTCGCTTTAAATATTTTTCCCCGTACTGTAGTATGAGGTTTGGCTGTTTCAGTGAATCCATTTAGATAAGTGGTTTATGGTCGGTTCTAATGGTAAATTTCCGTTCCCATATGCATTGCCTAAAGCATTTTGTTACTGCTACTGCGGAAAGCAATTCCTTTTATAGAGTATCTACGTCCGTGCACATTCCAATTTGAACTATAATAGGAAAAAACTTATAGGAAGTAACCACTTTAATCTCCTACTTCAAATATTTTGTTATATGATTATTATATCCTTCACAAAAAAGGTGAAAGGGTATATATGTACGTGTAGGTTTGTCATTCCATATATATATATATATATATATATATATATATATATATGTATATATATATATATATATATATATATATATATATATATATATTGTAGACTGTAGTTGTTATGCATTGGTTGACTGGGTAGCTTATTTAATTATTAAGTTATCTTTTATTTCTTTACTTGTTAATTAAGTGTTTGCATACTGACTGAGCAAATATTCTTTAGTCTGAAATACAATGTATAAGAGTAGGATAATTAGTATGTAAGAAAACCTTTGTATGTATTTATAAATTTAACTTAGCTTGTACACAAATATTTTGAGAATAAAGAGTCAGTCGTTGTTTAACCATCAAACTCTGTCTATCCTACAAAATCAGAAGTGGGATGAATACGCGCTAAAAATAAAAAGTGGTCGTATGAAAAAAGAAATTTTTTTTACAAACGTTAAAAAGAAAGAAACTTTGTCGGTGAAGCATACATACATATGTATGTATGTAAGAAAATTGTGTATGCAGTAAATGGTTTAATGGAACCTGTTTGGACAGAAAAATAATACAAACTTTGTGTTGCGGAATAAATTTTAAAGGAATTTTTTTTCCTACATACTCTTTCTTTCAAAAAGACAAAATTGTGGTAGTTTCGAGAAAACATTGTAAATGTACATACAAACATACTTATGTCAACGGTTGATTTAAAAAAGGTTCTGTTAAGAGACTTAAAAGTGTTGTGCCAGCAAAACGGTATTGAATCAAGCGGCACAAAAAACTTAATAATTTCAAGAATTCAAAGTAAAAAAGAATCTTTTGAAAAGTGCTTACAAGACTTTGGTATAGATAAAATAAAAAATATTGTACGAGTTATAGACACAGTAAATATGTTTGAACAAGAAAACAATATGACTAATGAAAACAATAACAACGACGAAGCCAATGCAAACAACAACAACGAAATTGGTTGTGAAGGCGCTGTTGGTGGCGTGATTAAGAAAAATATATGTAGAGGCGAAAACGAAAATATAAGCAAAGAATACATAATGTTTCAACTTGAAGAAAATAACAACAACAAAAAAGGTAACGGCAAAGAAACGAAATGCGACAATGTAGTGACAAACGAAAATGAGAACAACAATGTAGAGACACAACAATGTAACGAAAATGATTTAGTAAAGCCAAATGAAAAGCAAAGTGAAGAAATAGACATTATTACACAACAAATTGAATTGTTAAAGAAAAAGAAAGAACTGTTAGAATTGCAAAACGAACTATGTAAATGTGAAATAAGAAATGATACAATTCAAAAGGATAGAACAACGAATACAGAGTTGCCGTTTGAAACTTTGAGAGAATTTATCCCGGTATTCGACGGTGAAACAAATTTTGAAATATGGTTGTCTTTGTTAACAAATGTCAGGAAAAATTACATGGTTAACGACAATGTGCTACGTGCTTTAATATGCAGCAAATTAAAAGGCAGAGCACAAGAGTGGATGTACTCTAATCCAACGTATTTGGGCGAAACAATTGATAATTTCCTGGCGGCTATGAACGGTATGTTTGGAACAAAAGAATCGAAGCTACATGTTCGCAACAAAATGCAAAATCGTAAGTGGCAAAAGGGTGAACGTTTTGAAGTTTACTACAACGAAAAGCTAATGCTTAGCAATAATTTGAAAATGGAAGAAGAAGAGTTCATTGAGTATCTTGTGGAAGGAATTCCTGATGTCAACCTCCGTAATACTGCAAAACTACGATGTTTCTCATCTAAAGCAGAAATATTAAAAGCATTCCGTAATGTAGAATTGCAAAACAAATTTGGGGCGAAGGAAGCGAATAAGGTTCAAGTAATACAAGCCGAAAAAAGGGACATAAAGTGCTACAACTGTAACAGTAAGGGTCATATAGCCAGTGAGTGCCGCAAAGAGAAACGAGAAGATGGAGCCTGTTTTGCGTGTGGTGGTTTTGGTCATCTGGCAAAAGAATGCGGTCAATACAAGAAACTAGATAAGAATAGAAATGATTATGTAAGTTATTTAGAGTTTATCTTTTGTAAAAATGATAATTTTGTAATATCAATGTTTCTAGAATGTCTCATAGATTCTGGTAGCCCCATCAGTTTTATAAAACAATCAAGTGTACCGAATGCAGTAAACATTTTTCCAGATGAAGGTGGAACTTATGTTGGTATAAATAAAAGTGAATTAAAAATTATTGGATTTATAAAATGTTCAGTTTTGTTTGCAAATAAAAATATAAAAGTAAAACTTATGGTTGTTGATAATGAATCTATGGGATATTCTGTTGTCTTGGGCCGAGACTTTCTAGATAGAAGCGGGACGAGACTTGTTGTTTTCAGTGAAATAGGTGAGGAAAATCTCTCATATGGGAATGGAAAAGTGACGACGGTGAACGACTATAGGTTATCGAAGATAGGAAGTGTTAACGGACGTGGACAAGGAAAAGTTATACAGCAGAGAAAGGAAATAGAGAATAATACTGTTGTAGATACAGATAAGGAAAATTTCGAGGAACAGATGTTGATGATTGAGTGTGGGTCAGATAATTTGAGTTACGACATTGGGGAACATTTACAGTTTGAGGACAGGAAGAAGTTCGAGAAATTATTTAGACAATTTTACATGGACCCTGAACGACCGGTCGAACCTTTAACTAGGTGTGAGATGCGTCTGATAGTGGAAGAGGGAAAAGTTTTCAATTATTCGCCTAGAAGGCTTTCTTACTCTGAGAGGACAAGTCTGCGGACAATATTGGATGAATATTTAGCGAAGGGCTTTATACGTCCGAGCGAATCTGAATTTGAGTTTCTCAGAATGCCTTTTGGCTTGGCGAATGCCCCATTTACTTTTCAAAGGTTTATTAATAGAATATTCAATGATATGGTTCTCGATGGAAAAGTAGTGATTTATTTGGATGACATAATGGTGGCAACTGCGGATGTGCATGAACATATGGATATATTAAAGGAAGTATTTAAGCGTCTGGTTGATAACAAGTTGGAATTAAGGTTAGACAAATGCAGTTTTTTTCAGACTAAGATAAAGTATCTTGGTTATATGATATCAGAGGAAGGTATCAGGGCTGATAATGAGGGTATTAAGGCAATTCTAGAGTTTCCAGTACCAAGGAAGGTTCAGGAGGTTCAGAGTTTTATAGGAATGTGCTCTTATTTTCGTAGGTTCATCAGAGATTTTTCGATAATAGCCAAACCACTTCTTGACCTCACAAAGAAGGATAAAACTTTTAGCTTAGGACCAACAGAGATAGAGACTTTTAATAGGCTGAAAAGGGAAATGATAGAAGCACCTGTTTTGGCAATATACGATCCAATAGATGAAACGGAATTACATTGCGATGCGAGTGCAATTGGTTTCGGAGCAATTCTGATGCAGAGGAAAACCGATGGAAAATTTCACCCTGTTTTTTACTTTTCGCGAAGAAGTACTGATACTGAGTCCCGCTATCATAGCTTCGAATTGGAAACTCTTGCGATTATCTATGCTTTGAAGAGATTTAGGGTATATTTACAGGGAATTCGTTTTAAACTAGTAACAGACTGCAATTCTTTAACACTAACCCTCAACAAAAAGGAGCTAAATCCGCGGATTGCCAGATGGGCTTTGGAGTTGCAGGATTATCAATATATACTTGAGCACAGGTCGGGCAAAACTATGCAACATGTGGACGCCCTTAGCAGATGTAACACAATTCTTGCAATTGAGGAAAATACGTTTGAGGATAACTTGGTGATTTGTCAGACAAAGGACAAAAGATTAATCGAAATAAAGGAATTGTTAGAAAAGGGTGAGCATGAATTTTATGAAATGAGAAATGGAATAGTTTATAGAAAAGTTAAGGACAATTTGATGTTTTATGTACCTGAAGCAATGGAAGGACATGTCTTGTTTAAGTATCACAATGAAATGGGACACGTAGGAGCGGACAAAGTCGTAGAAATTATAAGTCGGAGTTACTGGTTTCCGGGCATTGGAAAGAAGGTTAGGGAACACATATCGAACTGTTTGAAGTGTATAACGTTTGCGGCAAAATCTGGGAAACGCGAGGGATTCCTACATGTTATCCCAAAGGGAAATTCCCCGTTTCAAGTGATTCATATAGACCATTATGGACCAATAAACAGTAAGGATTGTGTCAAAAAGCATGTTCTGGTAGTGGTAGATGGTTATACGAAGTTTGTTAGATTATATTCCACTAAGACAACTAGGTCAAAGGAGGCTATAGATGCCTTAATGGAGTACTTCAAGGCGTATAGCAGACCAAGTTATATTGTTTCGGATAGGGGTTCCTGCTTTACGTCTGTTGAATTTGAGAGGTTTTTGGGGGATAATAATATTGTGCACATAAAAGTTGCAACGGGATCGCCGCAGGCGAACGGGCAGGTTGAACGGATTAATAGGGATCTAGGGCCAATGATGAGCAAGTTGATGAATGTTCGGGAAAATAAACCATGGCATAAAGTGCTATCAGATGTTGAGCATGCAATGAATAACACAGTCCACAGGAGTATAAGGCAGATTCCTAGCGTCATGTTGTTTGGGGTTTGTCAGAAAGGTGGAATGATAGATTAATTACGTGAGAATGTTATAGAGATCGGACGGGACGGTAGCGAAAGGAATTTAGAGGAGATTCGAAGGGGCGCAGAAGAAGCGCAGGAAAGAACTCAGAATTATAATAAAACTTACGTGGATGCAAAGCGACGTAGGGCAAGGGTATTTAAAAAAGGGGACCTAGTCATGGTGAGAAATTTTGATTCGACAGTTGGAGTTTCCAGCAAACTTTTGCCAAAGTTCAAGGGTCCATTTGAGGTAGTTAAAGTACTTGGTAACGATAGGTATGGTGTAAAGGATGTCGGAGGTTTTCAACGGACACAGAGACCGTACGAAGGCATCTGGGCAATTCAAAATATGAAACCATGGGTAAAAACGGATCGAGGGTTAAGTGTAAGTGACGACAACGTAGACGAGGAAGATCCTTACAACCAGAATGAGAATCATGTATCGACAGCAGACATAGATAGAAGAAGGGCAAAAGAAGGCATCATGACTCGGAGCAGGACATGTAGGATGAACAATATAAGCGGGAACACCTAGTATCAGGCGATCCTAGAAATCAGGACGGCCGAGTTGTAGACTGTAGTTGTTATGCATTAGTTGACTGGGTAGCTTATTTAATTATTAAGTTATCTTTTATTTCTTTACTTGTTAATTAAGTGTTTGCATACTGACTGAGCAAATATTCTTTAGTCTGAAATACAATGTATAAGAGTAGGATAACTAGTATGTAAGAAAACCTTTGTATGTATTTATAAATTTAACTTAGCTTGTACACAAATATTTTGAGAATAAAGAGTCAGTCGTTGTTTAACCATCAAACTCTGTCTATCCTACAATATATATATATATATATATATATATATATATATATATATATTCTCGATCATTATAAATAAGGAAGACGAATAAGCGATATTCGTCTGTCTGTACGTGGTTTTTCCAACCCAAAAGGAAGAGCTAGTCTTCATTCTTAAACCGATGGAAACTCAGAATGATCCAAAATACAGTTCCAGATTTGGAAAGCTTTGTGCCCATAAAATTAACTAGCAAAAACGAATAATTTTTGGATTTTCTTTGTTAAATAAACCAATCTTATACTTTGCGAAGAATTAAATTTATATCAAAAACTAAAAAAAAAAACAATTAAAAACGTTATATTCGACCGGTTCGAATCTTAAATACCCTCCAAATATTTAGTAGGTAAATATAAAGTGTTTAACTTGGTGGGACAGATTTGCTTTATATAATATCGTTGGTTGGCTGGTATACGTGGTTGCCTGTAACCCACAAGCATTCAAGTAGGATCTCTGAGATCCCGTTTTGAAAGACCACTCCACTCGTCAGTGTTAACCTGTGTAGAACCGAGTCCAGATCTCGGATACGGTGATGGATGCTAGGTCCAACCTGTCGCATCGAGGAATATAATAAGGTCACCTAGACCTATACCTGATAGCTCCGAAACGTCGGATATTATACTGTTGCCTAAGATCTTGTGTCTCGTATGGTACAATGCCGGGCATTCACAAAAGAAGTGATAAATTGCCTCCTCTTTGCCCTGATCCCAGCAGCTGCGACAGAATGCATTATAGGAGAGACCTATCCTACCAGCATGTCTGCCTATTACCCAGTGCCCCGTCACTACTGCGACGAGTGTTGAGATGTCCCTACGGTTCCTGTTGATCAGCTGTGCTGTTCTTCTGTCGTTGTAGCAGGGTCACATACTTCTAGCCACCCTACACGTGTTCTGCTTGGACCAACTGTCTACAGCCTTCTGCCGGCAGTGGCTCTGAATGCCACATCATATAGCGCCATACGGCATGGCCACCGATACAGCGGTGGAGACGTCCATAGCAGATCCAGCCCTATCTAGTTCGTCCGCCTCTTCGTTTCCAGGGAAGTTACTATGTGCGGGAACCCAGATGAGGGTAGTGACAGTCTGATATCCCAATCTGGATAGAAGCTCCCTGCATTGAACTCTAAGGTAGAAGAAGTAGTGAATGAACTCAGAGGCAGGTGCCGCCTGGCTGTCGACAAAGAAGCCGACTCTACCTGAACACCCCTGTCAATTAGTAACCTAGCCGCCTCCCTTATAGCCAATATTTCCGCCTGAAATACACTAGCTTCATCGGAGCGGAAGTCTTGTTTGTAGGTCCCTTGAGAGACCGCTGAACGTACACCACAGATCATTCTTGATCCATCAGTATACATCCTGCAGTCGAAGTCCTTTTCTATGTTTCCCCTTCTCCACTCCCGCCTGGATAGAATGAGGACTTTGTAAGTAATATTGAAGTCCAAGTGGGGTACCAAATAGTCAGTGGGCTTCCTCAGTGCCGGTGGTAACTGACCTAGGATCCTTGCGTGGCCATAGTCCCTTGACCTCCACTTCCCAGATGCCGCTAGTCTCACTGCACTGCTCGAGCATGCACCCAGTACATGAAGGTCAATCGGAATTAGGTTTAATATAGCATTCAGAGCCTCTGAGGGGCCAGTACGTACCAGTAATCCCGTTGCAGGCAAATCTCTGTATCCTGTATAGTTGAGCTACCACATATTTCTTAGTTGTGGCATGCCACCATACTAAAATTCTATGTCAGTATAGGGCGTACAATCGCTGTGTACATCCATTTAAGCATGCTGGGTGTCAAACCTCATCTGGAACCAAACATCCTCCTGCAGGAGTAATAGGCAACTGGTGCCTTTTTAACCCTATGTAGCACATTTGGTTTCCACTATAGTTTTGCGTCCAGGATAGCTCCCAGATATTTTGCATTGTCCGAGAGGGACAGTTCCAGATTATTCAGCTGAGGTAGTCTAAAGCCTTCAACTTTGGTCTTTGCAGTTAATAGTACCAGTTCTGTTTCGCTAGGGTTTACTCCTAGACCACATCCTGTAGCCCACTTACTGAGTATACCCAAGGCATTGGACATTAATCGCTAATAACGTCCGTAAACATCCCTGATACCATTATTACTACATCGTCCGCGTAAGCCACGACTTTAACTCCAGCAGCATCAAGTCTGTGAAGAATCGTGTTCGTTATTAACCCGCTAGAGCAGAGGTGAGATCACCCCGCCCAGTTGGGTTCCTCTACACGCCCATCGTGACATCTCGCTGGTGACCAGTTTCGCAGTGACATTCCTTACCTTCAACATTGTAATAACCCCGTTGCTGATGTATTCCTCAACATCGACATCCCGGAGAAACTGTTCTGTGGCTGCCACTGATACATTACTAAAGGCACCTTCTATGTCTAGGAAGGCAGCCAGGGTATATTGTTTGTTCTCAAGGGATCTCTCTACGAATCTTACCACCTCATATAGTGCTGTTTCAGTAGAGCGTCCCTTAAGGTTGGCATGCTGACTAGCCGCGAGAATTGACGATCCTTCTAGTCCAAGCCTAATATGGGTGACCATTAATCTTTACAGCGTTTTAAGCAAGAAAGATGAAAGGCTGATTAGTCTGAAGTCTTTCGCAGCCTCGTGACTTCTTCTTTCAATCTTCGGAATGAGGACTACTCTTACTTTCCTCCAGCTGGTCGGAACGTAGTCAAGTATAAGGCAGAGTTTGTAGAACCTAAAAAGCCAGGGAATGACAGAGCCCTTCGCACTCTGTAGCATCATTGGAATACTGCCGTCAGGACCCTGCGATTTAAACGGAGGTAAGCTGTCGATTGCCCATGAGATTCTCTCTGGGGATAAGAAATCCGTATTGACAGCGTGTTGATTCCCACTAACTTTTTTTTTTTTAGGATTAGGACCAGCACTCAGGGGATGACCCCTACATATGCAATGCATTGCGCCGGAACTGAAAACGAGGGGATAGTATTAAGGGGACAGATGAAGAAAGATGAGAAGATAGACAGTTTATTTGTAGCTATTTCAACCTTTTACTTCGCCGGCTAATTTTTGCTACAGGGCCGACGAAGGTGGGTGCTGTTACTCTGCTTTTTAGTACATGATAGTGTCAGTCGCCGCCAATTATGTTCAGTGACCAGTGACTATGCCTTCATCATTGAAACAGGCTGGCAACAACTAACACAACCGCGCACTAATGCTGATCAGAAGAATTCAACACAATATTTCATGACTCAGCGCGGGCTCGAACTCACGACCCTCCGCTTCATAGTCTCGTGTTCTACTACTTCAGCTAACAGCACCCACTGATCCTGTCAGTACAGCCTGGAAAGTAGGTGCTGAAAAGAAAAAAACTTTGTTGAACAACCCTGCATTCCATCAATCGTATTCTCTTCCCAGCTTTAGAATCCCGTTAAACCTATCCCAATCTGTCCTTCTCGAGCTCCTATAGCATTGTTTCCCATTACTTGGTGTCGTAACTTCGAAGATTATCCAGCAATCATCAGAGAAGATTCTTTTATTGGATAACCTCCACTTGTCAATCGAAAACCTAAATTTGTCATTTACAAGGGTAATGTCCAGAACCTCTTCCCACCCACTAAACCTGTCCGAACTCGGAAAGATGAAAGTCGGTGAAGTACCGGAGTTGCATATGGTAAGTTTGTTAAGGTTTATGAAATCTAGGATATGCTCACCTCTGTCGTTGATTTCACTGCTGCCCCATATAGTATGTCTAGCGTTGGCAAAGTATGACATCTTCATCGGCACCAATAGATGACATGAAAGCTTTCACTTCATCTGGTGGTGCTGCTTTGTCGTGTGCCATGTAGCATGATGCGATTAGGAAGCTCCTACCATCTGCCAGCTCGACCCTCGCAACTGTGAGGTTCTCTGTGCTAAACTGTGTAAAGAGAAATATCTTGATGTGCTTTTTGGCTGTTAGACATGATTACCAATAGCATATAGTATGTTGTATATGGACCTCGGGAACCCCTTAACCTCGGAGTTTCTGTTGGAAATAAAATAGGAGTGGATATAAGATTGTGGAGAAGTGGGAAATAGGAGGGGGTGATTAACCTTTAGTTATGAAGGCCTTTTTTCTTCTTACTTCCAAACAGGCACTACACATCCAGAGACATGTGCAATACCTAGGTTGAAGTAGGAGACACAGGCGACACTTAGACCACCACATCACGCCAAGATAGTTAACCGGGTGGGGATATAATATCGTACGTCAACGCCCACTAAAGGGGGCGAGGTTCAAAAATAGACAATATCATGTGTTCCACAGACGAACGTATGGGCATTGCTAGACCGTCTTAGGCTTCATCAGTGATCAAGAATATATGTATATACTTTATGGGGTCCAACTCTCTTTGGAGAGTATTAAAACTGTATATTGGCGGGGTTGCTCTGGCAAGGGCTGGTGGGAGACATATCACCTTTGTCATAAAACTCTAAAAATAAATGTTTGGGATAATTAAATACGAAATTTAAAAACAAATTTTTTTTTGAGGAGGGGGTAGGGCAGAGTAGTCCAGCTTTCGTCTCAGCTTCGTCATTAAAGCTTAAAAATTTTACTTTTCAGGAATGTAGGCCTAAGTAAAAATGTTTGCACTATTTTTGCATATAATAACGCTCACTAATGGGGGCGCAGTTCAAAAATTATTTTTTTATTATCTTATGGCTCCAAGTTTAACGCGTTGGATCTTCTTTAATATAAGAATATATCTATATTAAATTCAATTAACATTTTTATAAGCTAATTATTCGAAATTTGCTTTTTTAAATCTCAGAAAGACATGACAAATATTCCATGGCACAAAGGAAAGTTAATATCAGTTTTTAGTTATTCAGCTTACACAGCAGAGCAGAACAGCTGTTTTCGAAAGACGCAAACCTTTCATCGTCAGTGCTCATGTGTATTTGTGTTTGTCACCACTTATTAGGTGGCTTAGTTGAATGTGATAACAGATCCTATTTACACAAATTTTATTGTGAAAAAGGATACGAGAACTGTATCAACCTGATGTTAACATGTTTTTTTTTTAGGAGTAGGACCAGTACTCAGGGGATAACCCCTAAATATGCAGTGCATTGCGCTGGAACTAGGAAAATAGATTTTGGGAAGGAGGATAAAGGGAGTAGTGTCTGTGGATATTCGATTTGAACCTCCTCAAATTGTAAGTGACGGGGAAGACCTCTGCAGGTAGTTTGTTCCATATACGGAGCGTTCGGCTAAAAAACAAATTTTCTCTGTAATGCGTAGTGCGATTCGTTAGAATATCGACCACAAACGCATGCGCTCTTGATGAAAACCGCGTTGAGCGTAAGAAAGACTGGGTTTCAGGAACAAATTCCCTAATTTCAAAAGAGCACTTGCCATTGTAGTAACGATAAAACAACAATACGCACCCCACATTTCGTCGATGCTCAAGAGAGTCAATAGAGTTAGCTGCCCTACTGTCTCCGATGAGTTCCATGGCCCTCTCCTGTACGCGGTCAAGTAACTTCAAAATAGACTTTGAAGCACCGACCCAAAACATGAGAGTTGTATTCCATCTTCGGTCGTATATAAGTGGTGTAAATACTAAGAAGATCATAAGGGGTGAAGTATCTCTTGCACCGTCTTAAGAAGCCAAGGCACTTGAATGCTTCTTTTGCGATCTGAAAGACATGTTCCGTCCATCTGACATCACACTGCACTTTCATGCCCAGAACATCAAGAGCCCCTGACTCCATAATACTTACACCACCCATAGAAACAGATGAAGCAGCTTGGTCATACGTACGTCGATGCGTAAGCATACAACACTGGGTCTTACGGGCATTAAAATCGACCCTGTTCGCCTGACCCGATTCGGAAATCTTCGCGAGGTCACTATCTCGAACGTCATTCATAAACTGCCTCCTCGTGAGACGTTGACGGCCAGCAGTTGAATAAATAAGGATGCGAAAGGCTGCTATCAAAGAATGAATTAGTTAGTTACTTTTATGTGTAAAAAATTTAAATTTCCCAGGCCTGGAAGCGAAATTTTAACTTTTTTTACCAGTGCTAGTCTTCATTCAGTATAAAGTCGTTTTATTTAAGAAAAACTTAAAATTTTCAACCATTTTGGTCGCTTTCATGTACTACAATATATTGCATGTACCAAAAAAACTTTCAATTTCCCAACCCTAGAAGTGCAATTTTAATTTGTTTTTGTTTTTTTTTACCAATGAAACCCTACATGAGGTATAAAGTAGTATTATTTAGGAAAAATTTACAATATTGAGTCATTTCATGAACAATAAAATATTGCACTTGTCCGACCCTGGATTCGAAATTTTATTTTTTATTTTTGAATTTTTGATACCAATTTTGTTCTTCCTAAATTATACGACTGTTTTAGTTGGCAAAAAACAAAAAAAATACAACATTAATTGCCTGTTTGATTACTTGCATGTATAAAAAAAAATCAATTTCCCACCCCTGGAAGCAAAATTTGAATTTAAAATTTTCTTTTCTTTTTGCCAATGCAAATCTTCATGACGTATAAAGAGGTTATGTTAAAGAAAAACTTAACATTTTTAACAATTTTAGTTACTACATGTACTACAAAATACGGAATGGGCCGAAAAAAAAATTTTAATTTCCCATCCCTGAACATTTTTTTTTAATTTTTTTAGTTTTTAATACACCATTGAGACTTCCCAAAGCACGAAATAGGTTTAATTTACAAACATTAAAAAAAATAAATTATTTTTGGTATAAATTTTGCGTCGAGAAATAGGTGCAAGCTTCCCAGCTCTGGAACCATAGTTCGGATCTATCTGAATTTTAATACCACTATATTTAAGTTCATTTCCAACCCAACGGTCCAAGAATGAAGTCTCTATCTCATCTGGGTGCTTGGCAAGACATGTTTGATTACTTTCACTTATAAAAACAATGCAATTTCCCAACCCTGGAAGCAAAATTTGAATTTAAAAATTTTTTTTTTGCCAATGCAAATCTCTATCACGTATAAAGTGGTTTTGTTAAAAAAAAACTTAAAATTTTTAACAATTTTAGTTACTACATGTACTACAAAATACGGAATAGGCCGAAAAAAAAATTTTTTAATTTCCCATCCCTGGATAAAAATTTTAATTTTTTTAGTTTTTAATAGACCATTGAGGCTCCCTAAAGCACGAAATAGGTTTAATTTACAAACATTAAAAAAAATAATTGATTTTTGGTATAAATTTTGCGTCGAGAAATAGGTGTAAGCTTCCCAGCTCTGGAACCATACTTCGGATCTTTCTGAATTTCAATAGCAGCCTGTTTAAGTTTATTTCCAATCCAACGGTCCAAGAACGAAGTCTCTAGCTCTTCTGGGGCTTGGGAAAACCCCCCGGACGGACGGACGGACATCGCTCAATCGTCATCGCTATTCATAAGGATCCAGAATATATATATACTTTATGGGGTCCCATGTGCATATCGAAGAAATTACACACGGAATGACAAACCTATATATACCCTTTCACTTTTTTGTGAAGGGTATAAAAATATAAAATTTTTAACCATTTTCGTCACTTTCATGTACCATAAAATATTGCACTAGTCCAACCCTGGATTCGAAATTTTATTTTTATTTTTCAATTTTTATTCCCTCCAAAAAAGAATTTGGTGGGTATATTCACTTCATTCCGTTTGTAACGCATCGAAATATCCATCTCAGACCCCATAAAGTATATATATTCTTGATCAGTGATGAAATCTAAGACGAACTGAGCATGTCCGCCCGTCCGTCCGTCCGTCCGTCTGTGGAAATCACGATTCAGTCCAAACGAAAAGAGCTAGGCTCTTGAAATTTGGCATAAATATATTTTAAAACTTAGAGCAGATTAAGTTCGAAGATGGGCTAAATCGGGCAAGAGGGAAAAAAGTTCCCCTAAGAAGAACTAAACCAACCCAGAAAAAACAACATAATTTTTAAAGTTTTTTGGTTATTTTGTTAAGCAAATGATATATTTTTATGTCAAATACGGTCCAACGCCTTAAACTTGGAGCCATTAAATAAAAAAAAAATATTTTTTGACCCCGCCCACTTTAGTGGGCGTTATTATAGGCAAAAATAGCATAAAAATTTAACAAATTGTTTTACTTAAGCCTATATTCCTTAAAAATAACACTTTTAAGCTTTAATGACGAAGCTGAGACGAAACCTGGTACTACTCTGCCCTACCCCCTCCTTCCCCTTCGCCCCCTAAATGACCCTACCAAAAAAAAAAAAATTTTTAAATTTAGTATATAATCCTCCCAAGCATTTATCTTTAGAGTTAAATGACTGCCGATTTCTGCCCTACCTCCCCCCCCACCTCTTCCTTTGCCCCCTAAATGACCCTACCAAAAAAAAATTTTTTTTTTTTTAATTTTGTATATAATCATCCCAAGCATGTATCTTTAGAGTTTTATGTGGGTGCTGTTGGCTGAAGTAGTAGAACACGAGACTATGAAGCGGAGGGTCGTGAGTTCGAGCCCGCGCTGAGTCATGAAATATTGTGTTGAATTCTTCTGATCAGCATTAGTGCGTGGTTGTGTTAGTTGTTGCCATCTTGTTTCAATGATGAAGGCATAGTCACTGGTCACTGAACATAATTGGTGGCGACTGACACTATCATGTACTAAAAAGCAGAGTAACAGCACCCACCTTCGTCGGCCCTGTAGCAAAAACTAGCCGGCGAAGTAAAAGGTTGAAATAGCTACAAAAAAAAAAAAAAAAAACTGTCTATCTTCTCATCTTTCCTCATCTGTCCCCTTAATACTATCCCCTCGTTTCCAGTTCCGGCGCAATGCATTGCATATGTAGGGGTCATCCCCTGAGTTCTGGTCCTACTCGTAAAAAAAAAAAAAAAAAAATGACTGCCGATTTCTGCCCTACCCCTCCCCCTTTTTCCTTTGTCCCCAAAATGACCCTACCAAAAAAAAAATGTTTTTTTAAATTTTGTATATAATCATCCCAAGCATTTATCTTTAGAGTTTTCTGACTGCCGATTTCTGCCCTAGCCCCCCCCCCCCTTCTTCCTTTGCCCCCTAAAATTACCCTACCAAAAAAATTATTTATGGGCAAAAATAGCATAAAAATTTAACAAATCGTTTTACTTAAGCCTACATTCCTTAAAAATAACACTTTTAAGCTTTAATGACGAAGCTGAGACGAAACCTGGTACTACTCTGCCCTACCCCCTCCTTCCCCTTCGCCCCCTAAATGACCCTACCAAAAAAAAAATTTTTTTTTTAAATTTTGTATATAATCATCCCAAGCATTTATCTTTAGAGTTTTATGACTGCCGATTTCTGCCCTACCTCCCCCACCCACCTATTCCTTTGCCCCCTAAATGACCCTACCAAAAAAATTTTTTTTTTTAAATTTTGTATATAACCATCTCAAGCAGTTATCTTTAGAGTTTTATGACTGCCGATTTCTGCCCTACCCCCCCCCCCCCCTCGTTCTTTGCCACCAAAATGACCCTACCAAAAAAAAATGTTTTTTTAAATTTTTTATATAATCATCCCAAGCATTTATCTTTAGAGTTTTATGACATTCGATTTCTGCCCTACACCCCCCCCCCCCTCTTCCTTTGCCACCTAAATGACCCTACCAAAAAAAATTTTTTTTTAAATTTTGTATCTAATCATCCCAAGCATTTATCTTTAGACTTTTATGACTGCCGATTTCTGCCCTAGCCCCCCCCCCCCTTCTTCCTTTGTCCCCTAAAATGACCCTACCAAAAAAAAAATTTTTTTTTTTTAAATTTTGTATATAATCATCCCAAGCATTTATCTTTAGAGTTTTATGACTGCCTGTTGCTGCCCTACCCCCTCCTCCTCCTTTGCCCGCTAAATTACCCTATTAAAAATATATATAAATTTTTTTTTATTATGTGTATAATCATCCCAAGCAATTATTTTTACAGTTTTATGTGTATCTGTTTCTGCCCTACCCCCTCTCCCTCTTCGCCCTTTAAATGACCCTATCAAAAAAAAAAGAAATTTTAATTTTGTATATAATTATCCCAAGCATTTATTTTTAGAGTTTTATGACAAAGGTGAAATGTTTCCCCCACAGCCCTTGCCAGAGCGACCCCGCCAAAATACAGTTTTTATAGCCTCCAAAGAGAATTGTGATGAAGTCTAAGACGGTCTAGCAATGCCCATACGTTCGTCTGTGGAAAACATGATATTGTATATTTTTGAACCCCGCCCCCTTTAGTGGGCGTTGACGTACGATATTATATAAAGGAACTCTGTCCCACCAAGTTAAACATATCAAATTCACTTACTAAATATTTGGAGGGTATTTAAGATTCGACCCGGTCGAATATAACGTTTTTACTTGTTTATACTAATTTTGTTATTCTTAATATATAAAATAGTTTTAGTTAGCAAAAATAAAACAACGTCAATTGCCTTTTTTGTTACTTTTATATAAAAAAAATTTCAATATCCCACCCCTGGAAGCAAAATTTTAATTTAAAAAAATTTGTTTACCAATGCAAATCTTCATGATGTATAAAGAGGGTTTATTTAAGAAAAACTCACAGTTTTTAACAATTTCAGTTATTACATGTACTACAAAATACTGAATGTGCCAAAATAATAACTTTTACATTCCCATCCCTGGAATAATTTTGTTTTAATTTTTTTAGTTTTAATAGACCATTGAGGATTCCCAAAGCATGAAATAGGTTTAATTTACAAACAACCAAAAAAATAATTGGATTTTGGTATTAATTTTGCGTCGAGAAATAGGTGTAAGCTTCACAGCTCTGGTCCAAGAACGAAGCAAATAGCTCTTCTGGGGGTTTGGGAAATCCGATTTCACGTACAGACAAACGGACATTGCTCAATCATCATCGCTATTCATAAGGATTCAGAATACATATACTTAATGGGATCCCATATGATATCGAAGAAATTACACACGGAATGACAAACCTAGATATACCCTTTCACTTTTTTGTGAAGGGTATAACTAACACTTTGAAAAACTCTGAAAAAGAGAAAAATGATTAAATCTGGATGTAGATATTTATATCACTAGTTAGATATATTTTATTAAAATTGCAAACAAATTGATGAAAAGTTGTTAAAATAAAATTTGTTAGCTATTTATATATAAAAAGCGTTATACTTTGCATTTTGAAAACCACATTATTTTAAAAATTTGGTTGGCTTTTTATTTTGATTCCTAATAAGAGTGAAACAAATTTTTTTCTGTTTAATGTATATTTTTTTCTGCATTCCATTAAATATTTTAAAATTGTTGGTACACTGGATGTAAATATATTTTTTTAAAAGGATTTTAAGAATATATTTTAGGTATTAAAGGATTTTAAGAATATATTTTAGGTACTATGAATAAAATTATAATAGAAGCACTTTACAAAACAAGGCGGTTTGTGTTATTGAGTTGACTAATTACTTTTGTAACGATTGCTTTTTTCATTAATTTTTTTGTCTATTTATTAAAGACAAATTGTGCACCATCCGCTAATGCTACCTACAAGCTGGGAACATTTGAAATTTTTTCGTGGTAGTCGGCGGTGGTGTACACATATGTCTCCCTATCCGCCACCAGGAGGCACGAGCGAAACGAATCGAAATGGCAAAAATAATTAGTTGTAAAAATTAAATGAGTTGTCATATATACCATATTACGCATAACTACAACTTTCCATATGTAATTCAGAAAGCCTCACTTTCTATTCAGAAAGCGGTTATTGCAATTCAGATTAGTCAATTGTAATTCAGAAAGTGGCAATTGTAATTTAGATTAGACAATCTTAAATCAGAAGCCGGAAATTGATATTCAGATTAGTAAATACAATTCAGAAAATTTCAATTGCAATTTAGAAAGCAAAAATGGTATATGTAAATAGTACATACATATGTATGTACAAAGCACACTTATGTTTGAAATTTTTAACTAAAATTAATTTCATTGTTGTATTAATATTTCTAGGATAATCCACTTCCCAGAAATATATCTCAAGGAGTAATCGTCAGTAATCATTCACTAGTACTACAAGGCGTAACCAGATCCACTGCGGGAAATTATTCTTGCATTGGTTACAATGCTGAAGGTGACGGAAGCAGTGCAATGTTTCCTTTAAATGTATTGTGTAAGTATTATTTTTAAGCCATCCCTAACATTCGTATAATAGTTTGAGAAATTGTTTTTTTTTAATACGGAACTATAAGAGAAGATTTTCCACACAAAAAAATATATACATGAAAAAAAGCTGATTTTAGCCGCTGATGCTATTGTTTTCATTTTGAAACTGCTATAACTTGAATGAACCAGCAGATTCCCATGTGATAAGCGGTGATTGATGTAGTTCCTCGACTCCTATAAAAGCACCGAGAAGACTAATTGATCACATATCACATATATTTAATATAGAAAAGTTCTAACTAATGTTTTCCTTACTTTACAGGAGAGGATAAAACTAAATAAAATCTTAAGGGTGAAAGATACAGTAATTTTTTTTTTATTTATTTATGTTCAATTCAAGTACAACAAGATTTAATCTTATATTTAAAGTACAAGAAAGCAGTATACAGAAGTTAAGTCAAACGCCAGATTTTTAAACGCAGATTTTTATAAAATTCTCTAAGAAATTTAATGCTAGAATAATTTTTTTTATATTATAAGAGGTTTTTGTAAAATTATATTAGATAGGGCTTTTTGTGATTCAATATATTCAAAGTTTTTGCGAGTTAGGGCTTTTTGTTATATGTTAAAAAACGTGATATTTTTCGTTAAAACTGGGTTTTATTAATTGAAAGCAATAAATATCAGTATTTATAATGTATATTGTAGTACAGATAATATTTTCAAGCTGTGGGGTAAAGTATCATAAAAACTATGACAATTGGAAGCAGTAAACTTTTTTAGATATTATAAGTGTTCCCATTTTTTTATATTTATTGGAATTATTTTTTTATATAAACACATTGGTGTAATGTGCTTATCGCACTTTCTGGACTTAAAGACCTCTTAAAAAATATGATATGATAATTTTATACCTAGGTTTTCTTTATCCCAACTGCATTCTTTTGAATAGAGCCTATAAGCCTCCTGATAGGGAATAAATCTGGTATCTGGATAAAGGTTTTTAGTCCTCTTTCTACAATAGTGAGATTCCAATTTCGGGAGCATATCTAGCCATTTATCAAGAAACTCTCGTTTTTGTAAACGAAAGTTTCTTAATAAATGGTCCATTCAAGTTATAGCAGAAACAGTAGCTTGTTTGTACAGGCTTGAAACTTTTTGGGAACTTATTTCTGTACCATGATTTCCGCTTTTGTTAATCCAGTTACATACCATTTGCTCCTTCAATCCCAGTGTTGAATGGAACATGTTGCAACATACTTGTAAACGCTTTGAATTAATTCTGAAAAATATGATACTATTTTGGTTCCTGTTGAATTTTCAGAACACTTATTTTTTATCTGAGGAACTTACAAAGCCGGTAACATACAAACGCTTCTGAATTGAATATTTCTTTCCGTACGCACTCCGTGAATTTTGGACAGTGTCTCATACGACTTTTTCTGTTTATATTCTGCTGCCACTCACATTTTCTGCTTTATTTTTCCTTTTCGGTGTGGACAAATCAGATATTTCGGCCATAATTTGATTGTTAATAATTTTTTTCTCAGTCACGCGATTAAAGTACCTATATATATCTTTAATTTTTCTCACAAAAACAAGCCCAAAATTAGATTCGAAATTTAAAAACGTATGTATAAAACATACATGACCAAAAAAAAAATAAAATTTGTTAGAAGTTTCTTTTCTTTAGAAAAAACAATTTTTCTATAAAGAAAGGTATTTTAAGTTAGAAAAATGTATGCTTATTAGAAGCACATAATTTTTTATGGAAGATTTTTATAAAATTGTATATTTTTCTATAGAAAAACGAATTTTTTCATTTTAATTCTTTAGCATACAATACTTTTTCATACAACTTACGGAATATCTCTCATTGTGTATGGGCAAAATGAGAAAAAATTGTTCTCAGAGATGAATAAAATAAAAGAGAATAAGAACACGTGTGACTTCGAGTGGGAAATACGTTCTTCGTACTGAGAATGCCTGATATAAAAAGTCAAGTATATTCAAGGCCTACTATCTGTGAGTCTATATATTTCACATCGTGCAACTTAGTTTCCTCAGTATACTGAAGTTCATTTTAAGTAATGAGTTTGGTCTTTTGTCGTGTAAAAAATACCCAAGTGACTTAGGGCTTTTTTATACTGCCTGTATCTTTGTTATTTTTGGTCGGATCGAATAAAAAAAACGATTTGAAAGAAAATCGACTTAGCGCCTTTCTATATTAAAGTAACGATATATATGTTATTTTGGAGTTTTTGTAAATATTAACGTTTTTCAAATTTTTCCTGGTGACGATATTTCATGAATACGTCATCCGATTTTGACCCGGTATGTGAGGATCGACGTGGTTTTTGAATGTCAAGAGCTATTTAGATTTGAAATCGTTTAAAAATTATTTTAAAAAGCAAATTTGAAATAAAACTTTTTCTTAATATTTTGTTTATGTTTCTCGAAATTTGCTGATGCGAATCAATTTAATTCAAGGAGTGTAATATTAATACAACTTTTCGAAATGCTACTAGCTTTTTTCGAACACTAATTTATCAAGTATATAATTTCAGATTTTTTTCAAATTACTTTTTTAGTTAGTGGCGCTCGATGTGGTTATTGAATGTCGAGAGCTGATTATTTTGCAATCTTAGTTAAAAAACAAGTAAAAACGTTATATTCGACCGGGTCGAATCTTAAATACCCTCCAAATAATTAATAAGTGAATTTAAAACGTTTAACTTGGTGGAACAGTGTTCCTTTATATAATATCGTACGTCACCCCCACTAAAGGGGGCGGGGTTCAAAAACAGACAATATCATGTTTTCCACCTTGTATGGGCATTGCTAGACCGTCTTAGACTTCATCACTAATCAAGAATATACATATTTACATTATAGGGCCAAATTCTCTTTGGAGGGTATATTTTGGCGGGTGTCGTTCTGGCAAGGGCTGTGGGGGAAACATTTCACCTTTGTCATAAAACTCTAGAAATAAATGCTTGGGATAATTATATACAAAATAAAATTTTGTATATATTTTTATAGGCAAAAGGGGAGAAGGGGTAGGACAGAAACAGACAGTCATAAAACTGTAAAAATAAATGCCTGGGATGATTATATACAAAATTATTATTTGTTTTTATAGGGTCATTTAGGTGGCAAAGGGGGAAGAGGGCGTAGGGCAGAAACAGGCAGTTATAAAATTCTAAAAATAAATGCTTGGGATGATTATATACAAAATTAAAATGTCTTTTTTTTATAGGGTCATTTAGGGCAAAGGGGGAGGAAGGGGTAGGACAGATACAGGTAGTCATAAAACTCTAAAAATAAATGCTTGGGATGATTATATACAAAATTAAAAAAAAAAATTTGATAGGGTCATTTAAGGGGCAAAAGGGGGATGAGGGGCTAGGGCAGAAATCGGCAGTCATAAAGCTCTGAAAATAAGTGCTTGGAATGATTATATACAAAATTTAAAAATTTTTTTTTTTTTGGTAGGGTCATGTAGAGGGTGAAGGGGGATGAGGGGGTAGGGCAGAGTAGTAGCAGGTATCGTCTCAGCTTCGTCATTAAAGCTTAAAAATTTTGTTTTTGAGAAATGTAGGCTAAAAACAATGTGTTAAATTTTAACACTATTTTTGCATATAATAACGCCCACTATAGTGGGCGGGGTCCAAAAATATTTTTTGTTTTATGTTATGGCTCCAAGTTTAAGGCGTTGGACCGTATTTGACATAAAAATATATCATTTGCTTAACTAACTAACCAAAAAACTTTTAAAAGTATCTTGTTTTTTCTGGGTTGGTTTAGTTCTTCTTAGGGGAACTTTTTTCCCCTTGCCCGACTTAGCCCGTCTCCGAACTTAACCTGCTCTAAGCTTTAAAATATATTTATACCAAATTTCAAGAGTCTAGCGCTTATCGTTTGGACTGAATCGTGATTTCCACAGACGGACGGACGGACATTCTCAGACCGTCTTAGATTTCATCACTGATCAAGAATATATATACTTTATGGGGTCTGAGATGGGTATTTCGATGCGTTACAAACGGAATGACAAGGTGTATATACCCTCCAAATTCTTTTTTGGAGGGTATAATAATAATATTAAAAGGAAAAAATGTCTATATTACACTTTTGTTCGTTCGCATTTATTGCGTTATATCAGCACAACATAGTAACCGTTAAGGCAGGACCACAGAAGTTTTGTGAACACTTTTAACGCTCATATTATCGTTGAATACGGTCAAATATTTTATTAATATATCACGAAATTTAGCGATGTGGTTGCATTCTGTGTTGCAGCCAGCATACTGCATAGAATATATAAGAATATAAATTATAAACAATACTTAGGTCTAGTCCCGTCTATGTTTTAATTCCACACAATCATACTATAGTGTATTCTGTTTGACTCAGTTGAAACTGAGAAAATGGTCCGCTATCAGTTGCTTGCCAAAGAGAATCCACCGAAAGCTTGTCACGCTTTGTAAATCCTTTCGCGATATCTGGATTATTTTCCATAAATTCAATAAAAAGTCTGTCTTGTGTTTACTTTTTATATTTTCCAATCATTAGTGTAAATTTGTTTTATTTCATGTACTTTTTTATTTTATTTTAATATGTATATAGTACATACCTAAATATATTCCATTTTATATTAAATTGAATTAAGATTTATAGGCTAATTGTTCGAAAATTTTTTTGTTTTAAATTCAGAAAGACATGATAAATATTCCAGGGCACAAAAGAAGGTTAACATCAGTTTTTAGTTATTCAACTCACAAAGGAGAGCAGAACAGCTGTTTTGAAAAGCCGCAACGCTTTCATCATTAGTGCTCATGTGTATTGTGTTTGTCACCACTTATTAGTTGAATACAGTTCTTATTTAAAAAAATTTTATTAGGAAATTGAATACGAGAACTGTATCAACCTGATGTTGAAGAGGGACATGAAGAAAGTAATCAAACGGTAACACGGGTATTAAAACAATAATGTGTTAACATCAAGTTGATACATATTCTATTTTACTTACATTCAGCTTAAAACAGAAATAACCACGAATCAAAATAATTATTTGTTAGTATTTATATATTTTATTTATTTGGATTGTAATGCACATATATTTTATTTTAATTGCATTGCGCGCCAATTTCTAAGAGCTTAAAGCAAAAATAAACAAAACAAAAATTCAATTCTGGTAGCTGCTATCTAATCGGCTTGTTTCTGCCAAGAAAAACGATAACATTGGATTCTATAACACCAAATTTTGATATAATGCTGATTCAAGCATAACATCGATTTCTGTGACGGTCTATTTTTTTGACAAGGTTGGGTTAGGCTTAAAGTCGATTTTCTCCTCCTTCCTGTATTCCTTAAAAACGAAGATATTTTGTAAAAATCCATACTCGCCAAGCTTTTTAAATCTAGCAGATCTAGCAATTTGTTTGCTGGTGTGACCCGTATGTCCCGACACCCGTACTATTTTCACTCTTGTACGTGTTGCAATGTCATTATAGATTTCCAGTATCCGACTAGCTATGGATACAGTGTATACATTATTAAACTGCTTTTCTGCCGGTAGAAATATAGAAATCCAATATGTTATAAAAGCTCAGTCATCTTTCTGCATGCGTAACATAAGAGATTCAGCTTGAAATATTCTACAATCATCTCAAAGACTACATAAAGATATTTCACTTAAGTTCTCTACGCGAAAACCTCCGTCCACCATTCTTCCCCTTTAGACACGTTAGTTAATACCCTAATGGAGCCGACGGGAAAGGTTTTAGTATACGCGGAATACTCCTATAATGAAACTTAAGTACTTGTAGTGACTGTCAATTGACGACTGTCTTTTATTTCATGATCGTTTTAGCTCTTCTTAGCATACCATTCACATAGATTGTGTTGGTTTTGTTAAGGAGGTTTGTGACTTATTTGCGTGCACCTAACCTTACACACAAAAGTCTAATCTTGGGCATCGCCATATCACCGCTACGTGATATGGCAATGCCCTCAAATCGCTTGTACAAAATATCCAATGAGTCATAAGCTGTGTGGCAAGTAGCGTCGTCCAGTTGAAATAACATGTCGGTGGCGTCCAGGAATGGAAATCGTCGCCAAAGATGACGTTTCGATGAAAATTACAAAATGATTGTCGATTAATATTACAAAAAGCGTGCTCTTGTGTGCTATATCTGTCCAGATTCAATAAATGACAACTAATATGACGTAACTTCAACCATATGACCGTTATGAACTACCAAAGCTCAGAAGTCCCTTTTCGGAAGAAACTTTAATAGAGCTAAATGTGAAGGGTAGTTTCCGTTACACCTCCATTTTAAGGTGAAAACAAAAATGATATTAACAACAAGATAACATAAAATGTGCAAAGAAGAAGCGCCATCCTTAGTTGTACATTTCTTATTAATATTACTTCCCGCTAAGAAAATTAAAATTTTTCAAAAAATCGAGAAATTAATGGTTTTACACCGTTTTGATATATTCATGCTTTCATCACATCTCGAGTTGCTAGGAAGCTTTCCTGACAACTCTTGAGAGTGTGCACGATGTCTATATGTACGAGCATATCCCCTGCCATTTTCTATCGCGTAAGTGACTCAGAAGTGACGCTAAGAAGTTAAAACTCATGGTCTGCGATACCATTTTCTCACGTAGAAGCGTCTTCCGTATTGAGAAGTTGTACCCCCGGAAGTAACTTCAAGAAGTCTCTTCTGCGTTACTTCAAGAAGTCACTTCCGCGTTACTTCAAGAAGTCACTTCTGCGTTACTTCAAGAAGTCACTTCCGGAAGTCGAATTTTTATCCTCAACATAATAAAAGTTGTTTTATTCATAATAATAACAGATAATTCACTCATATTGACTATGGGGTAATTGTCAAATTAAAAAATAATTATCAGTTATGTAAAAACTACAACAATAACAAAACAAAGTCACACCTTACCACTGACCGACCTCAGTAAAAGACAAATATATCTAATCTCGATGATGTCGAAAACTTCTTTTTGCATTCTTTTCATTTGTATACCCTCAAAAAAAGAATTTGGAGGGTATATTCACTTTCTCATTCCTTTTGTAACGCATCGAAATATCCATCTCAGACCCCATAAAGTATATATATTCTTGATCAGTGATGAAATCTAAGACGATCTGAGCATGTCCGTCCGTCCGTCTGTGGAAATCACGATTCAGTCCAAACGATAAGCGCTAGACTCTTGAAATTTGGTATAAATATATTTTAAAGCTTAGAGCAGGTTAAGTTCGGAGACGGGCTATATCGGGCAAGGGGGAAAAAAGTTCCCCTAAGAAGAACTAAACCAACCCAGAAAAAACAAGATACTTTTTAAAGTTTTTTGGTTATTTAGTTAAGCAAATGATATATTTTTATGTCAAATACGGTCCAACGCCTTAAACTTGGAGCCATAACATAAAACAAAAAATATTTTTGGACCCCGCCCACTATAGTGGGCGTTATTATATGCAAAAATAGTGTTAAAATTTAACACATTGTTTTTAGCCTACATTCCTCAAAAATAAAATTTTTAAGCTTTAATGACGAAGCTGAGACGATACCTGCTACTACTCTTCCCTACTCCCTCCTCCCACTAAATGACCCTACCAAAAAAAATTTTTTTTTAAGTTTTGTATATAATCATCCCAAGCATTTATTTTTAGAGTTCCATGACTGTCTGTTTCTGCCCTACCCCCTCCCCCTTCGCCCCTTAAATGATCCTACCAACAAAAAAAATTAAATTTTGTATACAATTATCTCAAGCATTTATTTTTAGAGTTTTATGACAAAGGTGAAACGTTTCCCCCACAGCCCTTGCCAGAGCGACCCCTCAAAAATACAGTTTTTATACCCTCCAAAGAAAAGTAGCCTCCATAAAGTAAATATGTATATTCTTGACTAGTGATGAAGTTTAAGACGGTCTAGCAATGCCCATACGTTCGACTGTGGAAAACATGATATTGTCTATTTTTGAACCCCGCCCCCTTTAGTGGGCGTTGTCGTACGATATTATATAAAGGAACTCTGTCCCACCAAGTTAAACATTTTGAATTCACTTACTAAATATTTGGAGGGTATTTAAGATTCGACCCGGTCGAACATAATGTTTTTACTTGTTTTTATTTTATTTTGCGGTCACTGCGACTTTCCCAGAAGTGCATAGTGTTGTTTTTGTTTATTACATCCATAACGGCACATGTCATTTTCGCATGGTGTTGTAAACAGCAAACTATCTTCCAAACGCCGTCTGGATGATTAAAAGACGACTGTGAAGGTTAGTCGCCTTTCAAAGAGTTTTATAAGACTATGACTTGGAACCGGTTCGGACCTCTAAATTTGGAGATAATAGAAAAAAACTACGAAAAAATTTATTAAAATATGTTTTTTAAACTTTTAACCTGCTTTGTCGATCGATTGCAAAAACTAATTTGGTCTTGACATACAAAAACCACGTTGAGCACCACTAATCGGGTCAAAATCGTTCTTGAGATATCGTGAACGAAAAAATTACAAAAAAGTGAGTTTCTTAAAAAACTCTGATATTATATTTGTAATCAATTAGTGTTCTCGATTATTTTATAGGACTCGAAGAACTACATGGCCTTTAGGATCAACCGTCTTCCATATTATGTTTACTTATAGAGATCATTGTTGACCTATTTCGAACTTCAATTTCAATAAAAACTATTTTTCTACATTGTGTTTCATAAAAGTTTTTCTTAGAACAAAAATAATATATTTTTTAATATGTTGCGGGTGCCCTCCCATATGTATGTGACATCAGGCAGCTACTAATTCTCACAATTATGTCCATATAGATTGCAGGATGGTGCAGTACAATGATGGGCAATGTGGTGCGTGTGCCCTGATATGTGTAAGTGACATCAGACAGGGACTAATTCTTACAGGTAGTTTTGTCCTGCAATAGGTAGTTTTGATATGCAATGCCCACCGTGAATGTGGCCCACTCATCCAAGGAAAGGGGTTAATAATAAAATAGTTATTGTATGCACAATTTTCTTTGCATGTGCTTGCCAGCAGAATATTTAGTTAAATGGAAGAAAAAAGGAAACATCTGACAGCAGTAAGCAGGGATGTTTTGTAAAGTGAAGGGTAATAAAATGTAGTACGGGTATGCCAATGAGATAGGGATGGGTCATTCATAAATTAGTTATAGTAAAATGTAGAACGGTTTTTTTGAATGCGTACTATACAAGTAATGCGAAAATTTGAAAAATAGATTACATTCGGCTAGCTTGCTATATTTGCTGCAGACTGTGTAGTGAAAGGTAGGGGCTTAACACCATGTGAGGGGAAAGGCGGTCGAAAGTTAGGGAATTAGTGCCTTGGAAGAGAAGCGAACTTTTAGCGCCAAAGCGCGCGCCGGAATCTGGAGTTAAAACGTATCCAGTAATACATAGAATTAATAAATAAATAGGTCTATAAATGGTAAAGAAATAATTAGAAGGGAGATTCGGAAGGCGATTGTTGAAGGCAGTACATCTTGCATATATTTATTAGTAAAGCCTTAAAATTGAAGATTATTGAAGCCAGTATATCTTGCCTATATGTATTGGTAAAGCCGGAAATTTGAAGATTGTTGAAGGCAGTATATCTTGCCTATATGTATTGGTAAAGACGGAAAATTGAAATACATCTTGCCTACGTTTATTTATGAAGCCGAAATTGGAAGATTCAGTTAGTGATTATTAACGGAAGTACATCTTTTTTTTTTTTAGGAGTAGGACCAGCACTCAGGGGATGACCCCTATATATGCAATGCATTGCGCCGGAACTGAAAACGAGGGGATAGTATTGAGGGGACAGATTAGGAAAGATGAGAAGATAGACAGTTTTTATTAGCTTTTTCAACCTTTTGTACTTCGCCGGCTAATTTTTGCTACAGGGCCGACGAAGGTGGGTGCTGTTACTCTGCTTTTAGTACATGATAGTGTCAGTCGCTGCCAATTATGTTCAGTGATCAGTTACTATGCCTTCATCATTGAAAACAGGCTGGCAACAACTAATACAACCACGCACTAAAGCTGTTCAGAAGAATTCAACACAATATTTCAAGACTCATCGCGGGCTCGAACTCACGACCCTCCGCTTCATAGTCTCGTGTTCTACTACTTCAGCCAACAGCACCCACGGCTCTTATCCAAGTGCATGTGGTAAGCCGAGAATAAAATACAGGAGGGCGATTGGCGGAATAAGGCAGCGAAGAGTGGACTCTAAAGGGGTAGTCCGAGGAAACCTAAATCTTGCTAAAGTCAGGAATGCGACATAACCATAAGCGAAAACCTGCAAGGTAATAAGTTCAGAGCTTAGAGAAGACGTACTTCGTGATAGCTGACGAGCAACAAAAAAAAAAAGGATTTTATGAATCCATTTCAAACTTATCGTGAAAAGAAAACACATACAAAGGTCACCATAAAACAAAGGCAAGAGGTTTATATAAGAAAAAAGGGGAGACGACATCACATGTACCTTACCTAGCTGCAATATAATGCAAAAGATATCCAGAGTCGATAAAACTTTTGTTAAAAAAAAAAATATTAGATTAAGTTAAAGTAGTGAAGTGTCTTGTGAAAACATTGTGTGTATCGTAAGTGTTTGTTAATGTTTAATATTAAGTGAATCTCGCACTAAGAATGAGGTTTAAAAGTAAACAGGTTCTAAAATATTAGGTACTGTTTTGTGATGGGGCTCAAATTTGTCGCGACAACGCGATAATAAGGTGCTAGTGAGCACCTTATTATTAGGAAGTTATTCGAACGCGAGTTCCAAATTGGGAATGAGTGAAATTTGAGCGCTAAAGAGCTAGGTTTTGTTCACATAATTGACCTAAAATTTAAAAATTTGCATGGAAAGAATGCCTAATATAATGTCGGTTTAATTAAAAAGGTAATAGCAATGATGAGGCGGTAAGTGATCGAAGGCGGTCAGGCTGGTTCTGGGTTGCAGAGATAATGGAACATCAATTTCCTGCAACATGGTTGGGTGGGCACTAGGGAGGCAAACATCCGGTCTCATGAGCTGTGTGTGGTATATTGTGAGTAGTGTTTTGTATCCCCAGAAAATAATTAGTGTGCGTTCGATGGCCGGAAGACAGATGAGCTAGTCAGGAACGTCGTCGGTCCATGTCGGTACGCAACATTAAATGGCGTCCAATTTGAAAAAAAAGGAAAATGTTGCATCCAAAGTAAAATTTTAATTTAGATGCTTAATCCCGTGCATGTGTTACATCTAGACATGTGGAAATAGCCCACTAGCGTTTTTGCAATAGTCCGTTTAGGATCTTGTGGATAGGAAAGGATCTCAGGTAGCCTCTAGAAAAAAAAAACAAATATGGAGTAGTATCAGGGAAAATATGCTGGACAAGATTCCGAAGAAAGAAAATATGTATTGGGAAAGTTGTACGCAGTAGCGAAACAGAAATGTTGAGTTAATTTCAAGGTTTCAATTGTACTGAGTAATTCCCAAAACAAGATTTTTCTTTTTATCTTAATAGAATAATTTTTATAAATATCTGTCAGTCCGTAAAAAGTCACGAAAAGTTTTTATGTAGCCTCTTTCAACACTGGTGTGGAAAGGAATGCGGTACATAATAGATTTCGGTAGGTCGTAATCCTATTCGTTATAAGTAATAACGAGAGTAGTACGATGAACACTGACGGAGGAGATTAGATAAAGTAAAATTGATTTTATGCCACACACACTCAGGAATTAGTGTGGAATCGCAGCTACCGTCACGTCCGCTCGTCATTGCCAAACCTTAAATATATTGTTATACAGATTTTTAAAAGAAGTGTTAATACACTATATCGTCGTGCTAAGAATAGTTTTATAGAGTTGGCAGTTATTTGTTCTTTTAATTTGAAATAGTAATTGATTATAGATAATAATATCAAATTGTTTATCTGGTGCTACTAGTTGTGTATAAGACTTTAATATTATTACAATTTACACCAGTAGTCGCTACTTTAATTTTAAATCTTTTTTATTTACTAATAAATTTTTTTTATTTTACTAACACTTTTTTTATTTACTAAGAATCTACCTATAATTAAGAATATATATTATTTAATAACCTTTAATTTATTATATATATATATATATATATATATATATAAATTTTATTACAATCCCCTTGTGTTATTGATTGAGGTAATAGTGGTTGAGGGGTATTATATCTCAGAGCAAAGTATATAGAGAAATCAATTCTCACCCATTTGAAAGATAAATATCGTGAGTAACTAGTTTAGTGTCCCTTAAGAAATTAATAGGCGATAGTTTAAGAGAATAGTATCAGTGTAGAGACCCGGTCACAGAAGGAGAACCGGAACCGAACATTACAAACAAGCTTTGATTTAAATAGATCTATAGCTCCTATTGATAAGAAGGTTGAAACAACGTCGTCCACAGAAGATCAGATGCCAAAATCCAACGAAACAGCCGGAAAACAAATTGTAGATTTGTCAGGAAGTATTATCCGCAGCGACCAGGGGTCTAATATGAATCATAATAGGACTGGTACTTCCCAAAGTGACTAGTCCGTCGGTTAGTATACCCGTGGTTGAGGAGGCTCCATATGGTTCAGATAGAGATGGGGGATGTCAAAAACTTATTAGCGGAGTTGACCAGAATGGTAGCCATTTTGTCCTCTGGCGCAACAAATCAGAACGCATCGGCCCAAAGCTCAGTGAATACAGAACGTGTAGCACAACCAGAAAATAGGCTTAATCCAAGACCAGCATCGAGTAGTACTTCGGATAGCAACATGACTACTGATCATGGTCATAGGGTAATGCTGTATCAAAGGTCACATGACATACAAAAGAATATATAAAATAACGAGCCAGTTCGTATTCGGGTGGATAAATGGGGAATTTTATTTGACGGCAATCCTACTCATCTAAGTATTGATGACTTCGTGTTCCGCTTAGAGCACCTGCAAAATCACTACCAAATACCTACGGCGGAAGTTCTAAGAGATTTTCACTTGCTAGTGTCCGGAACCGCACGCGAATGGTATTGACTGTACGTTCGATCGCATAGCATTAGGAATTGACCCGGTTTACGGCACGCGCTTATGCAAGGGCGGATGCAGCGGTAAAATTTTACAAAACCCGATACCTAATATAAAATTATCATTAATAGGAATAGATTTTAAACGTTATAGTGTTAATATTACCTTAAACACATTACAGTGCTATCCCGATAATCGGGACACGCGATTTTACGGACACATATATGATCCGGACACTGCTACAAACCGGACAGTACCACTTTTTTTACTCTATAATACGGACAGTAATTTTTTGGTTCATTCATGTTATACTCTTTGTATAATAACAGAACTTTTTGCTGTAGTATTCGTCTACGCGTGGAATTTTTGCAATTTTGCTTTAGTTCAGTGGTGTTCAAAAATTAATGTGACGATGTATTGGTGAGAGACTTTGCCCAGCAAACATATTGTCAAACGCTTAAAATAAGAAAAAAATAGAGAGTTTCTGCCATATATAAAGAACTTATTAGATGAATGTAATTTTAATTTTAAGACAAAAAATATCGGGGACCGTAAATAGCAATTATCAATATTAAAAAATAGAACAGTTATATTGAGAAAAAACCAAAATTAATCTTTTTAAACCAGTTCTTTATGTAAGATTAAAACTTGTGTCATTCCTCATTATAATTTTTAAAATCGCTTTGAAAATTTTAAATTAAATATTAAATGTTAATAATTGCATGACAATTGCGAATTAACAAAATATTTTTGAAGTTCAAAGAAGTTATTTTATTTCGCTGCTTAAAACAAACATTTTTTATGTTTGAAAAAATTTGTTCACATAAGTAAGTAGTGGAAAAAAATTATAAATATTTTAAATAAATTTTTTGAGCTGGGGACATATTGCAACATCTAAATTTTTCCAAAACTCCGGACTACTAATTTTATCGAAATCTTTTGCTTCAGATCTAGTTCAATTTCGACTTTAACTTTCGTGTTCAATTGTAATTGAATCGCTTGTGTTTGCTATGCTTCGTCCAACAAGAAGCCACAACAATGCTTAATAAATTTCTGAAATAAAATGACAATGACCATCCGCATGTGTTCTCATCGCTTGCTCAACGACGACTGAATGAAAATTTTTATAAGAGCATAACAAATGTGTGTAAATTTTTTAAACAATTGTTCTATGGGCTGAACACCACTGCCTTAGTTAGTTGAGTGTTTTTGTTATTTTGTTTTTGTTGTTTTTTTATATCTTTTAAGCTCTAAACCAGTGATGTCAGCCTCATACACAATTGTGGAAGCAAAACTCACATGTACGCTTACGCTCTTTTATTTTGAGAGCCTAAAATATAATTGTTTACTGAAAAACACTCTCATTCAGCGGGAAGTATCGCAAGTCCTGTTTTGAGGCCTCTAAACAGAAATAATATATTTATATAAATATATATCGAGCCATAACCGCCAAATAAGCTTAAGCGACATGTTCTTCGAAAATCGACTTTTGATGATAATCCATTATTTACAATAATTTGGACCATCTGCCAATATGCCACAGTCATATTAATTACCGTTACGGAAATACAGCAAAAGAAATTTTAGCTCAACTGCATTTTTCCTTTAAATTTTAAATTTGTTTACATTTTTTTGTAACTGCAAAATGTCCGTTAAGCTAAAATTTTCTTTTTCATATAAAGCAAAAGTAGTATCAACCATTCAAGAATATTAATGAAACAGTTAAAGAACATCTTGCTAACAACGATAATTGCAAGCTTTTACATTTTTTGGTTAAATTAACTGATTTTTCACTACATCGAGAATAACTTAACCTTCAGAAACATGCATTATATTATAGGAAATTCATTAGAACTATTTGCATTATATATTACAATCAACTACAATCCCATTTGCTCTAAACCAGTGATGTCAAATGTGATTGTGTTGGTGAGATCACTCTTATCTCTTACATTCCCAGCGGGAGAAATGTGCGGTTGCGAGGCCTAACTAGTGGCCTTTTCTAAGAGTATCCTTTTATTTACCAATAATATCTTCTAATTTTATAAGTTGTAAAAAAGGGTTTCGAAAATTCCCAGGTGCTCAGATATTTAATTTTAAAATATTTCTCAATTTTTAAGCTGAAAATTTGGTTAGTTTAGAAACAATTTTTACAAAAAGTCTTGCTTATGAATTAATTTAAAAGCTACTTTAAGAAATTTTTCGAAAAGATGTACCTACATACAGTGGCTCCAACTTATTTCAAACCTCTTATATATATATTGTATATATATATTTATATAAATATATTATTTCTGTTTAGAGGCCTCAAAACAGGACTTGCGATACTTCCCGCTGAATGAGAGTGTTTTTCAGTAAACAATTATATTTTACGCTCTCTAAATAAAAGAGCGTAAGCGTACATGTGAGTTTTGCTTCCACAATTGTGTATGAGGCTGACATCACTGCTCTAAACACATAGACGACAGCAGACAGCAAGCAGCAATATGTCAAAAATAAAATCCATGTGTTTAAATGAAAATGATTATTTTGAGGGCAGCACAGCAGCAGGACTGCACAACAGCATTTGCTGCTGCTGCCAAGTTAGGCTATTTTCTATTTTGACGGGCAGCAATAAACAAATATAGTGTTGCCATTATGTATATAAATTGGAAAAATAAGAACAACAACGTTTTTTAATATTAAACATAAAAAAACATTACAAATATACAATATAGAAATAAATTTATGTGTTTTTATATAGTTTTTCGTGATATTATTACATTTTTTGTCAATAACTTTAATTTTGTTCATTATACAATATATATGCGTCATCCCTGTTTTTATGTTGTTGCTGTCTTCAAAATAATTATGAGCTGACTTCATAGCAGCATTTGAAGCCGTGAAGTTGTGAAGTCTGCTGTCGTCTATGTGTTTAGAACTT